>VWYO01011479.1:10585-72298 GCA_013400275.1 Rhadina sibilatrix
AAAATTACAGGCAGTTAACTTTTACCCAATTCTTTAAAGAGGAATTGGTTTGCAAACTGAAACTACAGATTGAACAAAAGCAGACAACATGGAAATTTAATGCACCTGATTTTTGTTGGGTTTTCTTTTTTGACAGCATTATCTTGAACACAAATGTTAAATTGACACAAAGAAAGTCAAGTCATGAATTATCAGTTATTAAATGTCTTAGAGAAAAAAAAGCAACACAAATGAAAAATGCTGGGATCAAATATAGCTTTTAGTATCATGGAGCATATTTGGTTCACATATTATGCAGAATATTAAAATATGGTACCATTTGATTTTGGATCTTTAAATCTACTTGCAAATAAAATGGTCCTTGATACTGTCTAGATGTTGCAAACATGAGCTAACCTGTTATTAATTTAGGCTGTGCTAAGTGAGACAGGTAAACATTTGTAGAAGTTCAGCTTTCTTTGTATGAATCTGAAAGTTATTTTCCTATTTTTAAATTTCAGATGAAAATTTCTGAAACTGTTAAGTCCTGAATTACTACTCAGTATTATTCCATTTCTTATCTGCTATCATACCAGTTGTTGCCTTTATTCTGAATACATCCAGTTTCCACTTCCTTTGCTACCAGCTGTAACTACCAGCCTACATTCATGTAACATACCAATGATTGTATTAGATCCAGTGGTTCTTGATCCCTGCACAGAGTTCATACGCTTTTGAAATAGCAGCTATTTCTCACTTCAAATTAGATATTAATCATTATTAGATTATTAATCATTATTAATATCTATATGCAATATGTCCCCCTGATAACACGTAGGTTAAAGTTTATGATTCCTGTTCTGTGTGCAAGGGTCACATTCTGTTCAATAATGCAACTCTCTAAATCGGTCTTTAGTGGCAATGTTTGCTCAGTAGTTATGAACACTTTCATGGGATCTCTGGACATAATTCTGTGTAATGGAGTTTCTGATATTACCACTGAATGATAAATTGAACAATCATACTTTGTATTTTCTAGTGAAATTCAGCTATTATACACCTTTCTTAGAGGTGTATTATTCCTCTGATTAATACAGAGCAATGTATATTCATTTGCCTTAAGTAAAAACTTAACAATATTTTTCTTCATCAAGGGCATATCTGAAACATTTTCATTCATTATATGAAGGGTTTTTAAAAAATGGATAGAAAAATATGAACAGGGTGGAACCTGAGAAAAGTGTTTCTTATTGTATTATTGTTGGCAAACCACATTCAAAGCTATCTTTATCTCTCTGACCTCAGAGTTAGAAACCTAGTTTTAATTAACCAGTCAAGATAATAAACATGTTTCCTTAGTTTAGGATGCAGGAAAAGTATAAAACTTACTGAATATACTTATTATCAAACTCTCTGATGTTAATGTGTTCTTCAAATCATCACAACTGGATCACTAAAAAGAAAACTACAATTCAATAGGAAATCTCTTAAGAATGGGATTTCTGATTTTGCATCATTCACTTTAGTAACATTTGAGTATAGGAGTATATGTGTTCCTGGAAATCACAGGTCTGGTAAAATTGCAATATGACACCTGGGAAACTTTTCAATCACAGAGTATTCTGAGGAGGAAGGGATCCACAAGGGTAATTGAGTCCAGCCCTTAGGGGAATGGACCCTATAGGGATCAACCTTGGCATCATTGACGTTGTGTTCAAAAAAACTGAGCTGTCACAACTCAAAGAAGAGGAAGGTTACAGATCATATGGATAAGTATGTTGTGTATGCAATATATACACTGGAAACAAAGAGCAGAAGGACCAGCCATCTCTATACAAAAAAAACAAGCCAACACTGGTATACAAAGTCTCCTTTAACACATCTAAATTCAGAGCAGAATCTTTACCATGCAGACCTCCTTTCAACACCATTAACACCATACTGACTATGCAATATTTTTTTCAGAAATTTAGAGTACAACTTATAGATCCCACTGTAATCAGGAAATTGTATATTAAAAACAAGTAAATTCTAATTCTATTTTAACTGATCCAGACCCTGAACTTTCCTAGGTAACCATACTGCAGTTGCTCTAATGAATATTTAGTTTTATAATCTCTACTGAAATTCCATCTATCTTCTAGTCATTACGGTAATTATGTTACAAACTGACATGTGAGTTATTCCAGCATGTTGGCTCATATTAACTAACTACCCAAAGAGGAAAAATTTGTCTTGTGACATTGAAATTCAGTGTGAGTTTGCAGCTTACATGTCGTGGTTAGCTTTAATTTAACTAATTTTACTTAGCAATATTCATTAAGAAGATGCACAGAATAATTCAGCTACTTGCTTAGAGACCCAAGATGGTCAGTAAGATCCATTTTGCTGTGACTGGATTATATAGATAATACGTGTGACTATATCTAGATTATCTACATCTAGGCTATCTAACCAAAAAAAACCTCAGAAAAAAAACAAACAACAAAACAAAACCAAAAAACCAAACCACAACAACAACAAAAAAACAACAAACCCAATACAACAAAAACAAACAAACAAAAAACCCAAACAAAAAACCTGTCATGGTTCTGACTACACTGAATTACATAAAATGTCATCTCACATGTTACTTGCAATTAAAGTTATATTTTTAGGTCATACTTAATTTTTTACTTCCTTTTCTGTAGTGTGTAGTATAATACTACTCTTTTCCTGGTAGAAAGGGCATCTGAAACAACTTTATGTATTTGAGCCAATATGCTTGGCACGGAGGAAGCAAAAGGCCTCATGTTTTGCCATTTCTCTTTCATTGTCCTTTTTTGTCTCCATCCACTGAGGCAGAAGTAGCAGATTTTGAATAAAGTAGCCTCATTAACCACTGAACAAAGAAAGAAAAGAAACAAGGAAGGAAGGAAGAGGGGAACACTAAGTTATCATGATAATGCTTATGTACAACAAGGCATGAATTGCAGGTGTGTAAGAAACTGATTCCAGAGTTTTCAAGTATGCAGCACTTCAACTGCCCAAGTATTTTTGTAATGAATGGAGGTTGTGAATAGCCTTATGTGTTTACTGTATAAAGTTCTGCAAACATTTCCTAGACTTTCTGGGTTTATTGTCAACTACAGGGATTAAAGTGATGCTACAGATAATGTTGCAGAGAAGTCCTTTGCAGTCCTGTGCAGTTTTGCGCAGGTCAACTTTTTTCTTTTCCGATTTGTTTACAGGTCTGGATTGCAAACTTGACTTCCCTGGTACATCAAGATCTCAAAATCCATTGCTATTGTCATTGTTATTTTGAAACATTTTTTAATCCCTCTGGCAGATTGTTTCTTGTATTCTTTTATGGGATTTAAACTAGATCTTTCTGGCTTCAGATGCTGTGTTAATTTATTTTTACTTGATAGAAAACCCTCGAAGCTTTTGAGCCATTTTTTCATTAGATAATAATAAATTTGACTTGAACATACACATGCTAAAAGGCTTAGTTTGCAGAGTCTTGACCTTGCATATACTTTGTCATCTAAACCCCTAAGCTGTATTGGTAAAGGCTGTTAATGCCACAGCAATATTCAGTTCAGAATTTCATTTAATACTTCTTTCCTTGGGCACAATTCTATGAAATATGAATTAATCCAAGATAATGTAGCTCACAATAGCAGGTGAGATTATTCCCTTATTATTTAGCAGTATCCAGAAAACAAGGAGGTAACTAATAAATGGGACAAAATGAATCCTTTTCTTTCTGCCCATCCTTTTGTATTTCACAGAGTGTGCACATTCCAGACCGAATGATGCAGTGCAGGAGACTGAGCTGGCATGGGTTACTATGACTTTATGCTTTCAGCCAGTACGTTTGACTATTCATTAGTGCAGCATTAGTTTTCTTGATGTTATTGTGCTTCTTGAAGCTGTACTGTACTTTGTCCTAATGCTTTTCAGGAGTTGTCTCTCAAGAGGGAAGCTTAATAAATAATTTTAATTCTACTTGCATTAACTTTTTTTTTTTTTTTAATCTTTTTTTTTTTTTAATCTTTTTTTTTTTTTAATCTTTTTTTTTTTTTAATCTTTTTTTTTTTAACCAGCTAAAAATTAAAAATGCTTATCTTCATGAATCTAAAAAACCTTGGAAAATATAACAGAATTCAATCAATTTAATTCAGTCAGTTATATCAAGTCTAATAAAATAAACAAGAATGATAGGCTTCAGAAACATCTTTTTCTCACTGTATCTGGGCTAGATGAAGAACTCCTCACTTCCACAGTGTATTAGAAGTTACCATTTTCTTGGATGTGTCATTTAGTCAAAACCAACGCTGCCACTATGAGTCAGTTTAACAAAGAACAACTAGTTACATTATTTAAACTTATCTGCCTCTCTTAAACAACAAAGAGATGAAGTGCTTCACAAGGATATAATAAACTTTGGCAGATGTTTGGATGATGGAACATATTTGGGCAGCTGAGATCCACCTGGTATAATCATATCTGAAAAGTATGGTTAAGCAAAGCTGGTCAACATCATTAAGTCTGGCAGTCAAAATAAAAGGATACAGCCTTGACCAGTATCTCTTTCAATTGTACAGGAAATAAGCATGCCTAGAGCACTGTGACCAGTTATCAGCTTCTTCCAACCAGCAGTGACAATCAGTTTCCTCGAGGCCTGGCTTTACCATTGCAAATTTACTTAGAGCATTCATTTGTTGCCTCTTACTGATAATTACAGTGGTTTTATGTTGCAGCAGACCTCCTGTTAGAGGGTAGAAAGGAGCCAAGACAGACTTCCTGTTTATCACAGCAAGAAAAGGGTCCTCATTTATTCCTGTTTACAGCTTAGACATCCTGACTCCAACTGTTCACTGACTCTGGCTGCAGCAAGTTCCTGCTGTAGGTTTCTCTTGTAGCCTCTGACTACTGGTTCTTTCCTGTTAAACAATGACTGCATATGTTGGCCTGCAGACTCTGAATGCAGGCTTTTACCTAGCTAGACTGTGACTGCAGGTTCCAACAACAAGCTCTAACTGCAGACCCAGACTGACCTCACAGCAGGGATTCACGCCCCCCAGAATCCTTCTTCTTCATCCTCTCCCATTAATAAACCCCTCCTTGCTAGCTAACCCACTCCCTTTTATCACACTTATCTTTATTTGCTATAGCTGTGACCCATCAGGGGTGAGGCTGTACTGGGTAATTAACACAGCTGTTACTTATCAGGGGCAAGGTCACCTGTATTCCCTTCTCCTATGGTTGTATGGTAGCTTCCATCAGTCTCTTCCTACTTCCAGTTCTTGCTTTTCCTTTGTGCTACCTCGCTCAGGACTGCATGCCTTCCTCTGAGATATATCTCAAATCCCAGCTCTTCACAAGCCTGCTGTCCTACCTTTTAACCTGGTTGCCAGCCTAGCATTTACAGTTTTAGGCCTGCCTTGCACCTATTTTTGATTATCTCCCTTGGGCAGTGTGTTGAGATTTGCTCCACTGGCTGAAGCTCTCTGCCTAATCACTTCACTGGTGTGTTCACTGGTCCTTACTACCCAAGCTGGTGCCATCTGATGTTTGCAAACTGCTAAGCACTCTAAAAGAGTGAGGGAACTCACCTGTAAGTGTTTTCCTCTAGCTTCTAGATTAACTAGTTAATTGCTCAAAATTGACACGTCACACGACAGTTATTCAGCTAAGATTTCTTATTAAATTAGGTGCTTTTCTGATTAAAAACCACTATCATTCCTTGTTTGTTTTCTGGGATTCATGGGAAATTAGCACTTTTGTGCTAATATCTAAATATTCTTTCAATCTTCTGTTAGATTCTGTGGGGTGTTAAATGGTCAAGAAAACTTTTATTACAGCAATTCAGACAAAGTCTTTAGAGTATTTACATAACTTGTGAAATTGGACTCTTGTCAGCAGATTACACAAGTGTTTTTGTGAAATTTCCCGATTTTTTACAGGCATTCACCTGGTTATTCCTATGATGGTGACTAAGATAAATTAAAATGTTGCGCTTTAAAAATTACATCAATTTTTTTTTGTGCAATATTTTAATCTCAACTTGGTGATCAATGACATTTTGTGATTATTTACCAAGTCTTTTCAATATTTTTAAAGCTGCCCTGTGTGAAAACATAGTCATAGATTTCCTGTTGTATTGCCTCCATTTCCCACAGTACTCAAAGGAAAAACCATTTTTTCTGTTGGTTGCTTTCACGTGTTTAATGATGACACAACAATCTGGAAAACCTCCTGAAAAAAAAAAAAAACAAACCATATTGTGAATTGAATGCCTCCTCCACTTTCCTAATTTTTGGTGAGAAGTCAGCAGATTTGTGCCTGTATAAAGTAACTCATTTGAATTTCCTGTGGCCTGATTCTACATGAAAACTATGTAGTACTTGCATCTCGTTATTGACACTGCAGCTCTCTGATATGCCTTTTGTTTGGGGCAGCACAAGAAATAGTGGTGTTTTCACATTTACTACAGAGAAGAGCATGTGATTATGTAACTTCACCTATGCTAGGTAATGCTGTTTTGTCTGAATAAATCAAGATATTGTACTTATGATCATGGTCTCCTGTTTCGGTAGAATAAGATTTTCACATTTTTTCTTCATGGGGAAGTGGGAATTGTGCAGGATTTCCATGACACATAAAAGCCTACTCCATTTGATGGGTATTTAAATCCTTTAAAAAAATCTGTATCAAAAAGAGCTTGAGTGATTAGGTTTGTGACAAAGAATATACATGAGCCAGACTCCCAGAATCCAGCTTGCTGATTTACCCATTTGATAATATTATTCTCAAATGTGACTTCACAGGAATAATCTCAGATTCTACAAATTCATGTGTTATGTTTTACTACTACCTTTAGGCTTAAAGAAAATCACACCCATTGTTTATTAAAAGAGGAGTAATTTTTTCATTATAATGGAATAATAACCAAGAGAGTTGCTGGGTTTTCTTTCAGAGTGCAGATCATGTCTTTGATGACATGTTTTTGTTCCTCTGCCAATACAACCATTGCAATGACGTGGTCTTTGACAATCTACCTGCCACTTACAGAATTTCAAAGCACATATTTCTAAAATAAAATCATGTTATGGCCAGAGATGCCAGATACAATTACCAGTGACTTCCACTGAGATCTCAACACATATAGCTAAAGGGAATATTTGGGTTTAAGAACACACAGATTAAGGATAGGTTATAGATCTGGTACTATCTCTATTTTTTAAACTAGCTGTAGTTGACATTGATGAGATTGCTGGAGGCTTGCATTCATTGGTACTTACAGAAAGGAGTTTCTGCTAGATTGTGTAGAGCTGAAGTTGAATAACAAAATTAATTTGTAAATAGAAGGGAAAATTATTTTCAAAGTCTTAGATCTCATAATTTAGTAGACTAAAATATTTGGAAGTCATTTAGCTGCATTTTAATGAATTGAAACTTAAATAAATTTTCACAGTTGCTTATTTCTTCTATATTCAGATAAGTTCTGATTGTCTTAGTTTTGCTCTCATCATCACACTGCACAGAAAATAGCATCCTGTTTAATTGCTAATTATTCTTTGCAATTCTGTTTAGACAGTTTAATTATTTTATTCATTGATTTAATAACAACATTTGATTCCTTATACTTTCAAAGAACCTTTGGAATTAATGAATAGCATGGGATACATAGTGGGAGTAATAAAATCCTGATAGGTGGAAAAATCCAGATAGGAAAGTGACTTGATTCTGAAAAATTAGGACTGCTGAGTTATTCTTTTATAACTTTGTTTTGGGGCCATTAGACCAAATCCTATCTTCCTTATTTTGCTTAATGAGGATTCAAGATTAGAATTTGCTTTAGTTAACAGTGGTCTAGAAGACCACTTTCAAAAGACAAATATGAGAATAACTTATTCATTTCATATATTAACAATAGATACAAATGAAAAAGGAGCAGATCCAAAATGTATTTTAGGCAATTAGAAGCCTTTTTTTCATGAGTCTGATTGAGTTGGGAATTAAACTCTTAATGCAATTTCGATTACTTTTTATGGTGCTGTAAGTGAAATGCTTTTAGAAAAGTACATTTTGTACAGGATGTTTTGACCTATTTTTAAATTCTCACCTCCAAGAATTTCAGTGAATGTATAACTATTTAATATTGAACATTTCTAGATTATTGTCACTAATGAGTAGACAGGCATAAAAGTAAATACATTTTTCTCTGTGCTAATCATAGAGGAATTAGCTTTGCTCCAAAAGGGAAAATACAGTTAGAATTTATTATAATATTTTTGGACAAAGCATTTTCCAGATAAAAGTCCTTAAGAAAATCCCACAAAACCTCAAACCACAGCCTAATTTACTATATTTTTTATTTGTGAGCTATTCTATTTGGATCCATTTCAAACAACCACATTGCATTTTAAGCTGTCAAATTATTTGAAAAACATACTATTGGAAATATACACAGTTTGGTAACTTTTCTGTACAATATGCAGAAGAATGTTCCTTCAATAGAACCCACAGTTCAGAAGAAGAGAAGTTTGCTAGATCTATTTTAGACTATTTTATACTCCATGTTGCTTATAATCAATTTAATATATTATCAATCTGTGGCTGTGAATGCCAGTTGTCAGCCCACAGGCTTCTAGACCCCAGATCCATCTTCCTCCAGGTAAACCACAATATTGAATACTGCAAAGAGATAGATACTCAGAGCTTATAAAAACTTCCTCTTCTGGTGATAACATCACCACCAGAAGCAATTCCCAGCCTTCCCTCCTGGTGAACAGTTCACCTCCATCTATAGAACTGATACCAAATGAATTGTGTTTGTTCCCAGTCCTAACTGAATGTAGGAAAACCTTGCTATGGAGGAAATGAGAAAAATAAACAATATTTTCCCATTCTGGATCAATTACTAGCTATATTTACAAGGCAAATTTAACAACCTACTCAAGATGTAAACTGTTAAAGTAACCTCCATGTGGCACAGAGTTTTCTGGTGGTGTGCACACCACCTCAGCAATCTAAAATTTATTTAACTACCACCAATGAAAATGTCACATGAAAGGTTCAAAAAGAATTCCAAGTGTAATTTCCTCTTTTTTTTTTTTTTTCACTGTTTTTTATTATTAGATGATTCTCTACAAAGACATGGATTTTTTTTTCTTATTTTTTGATGGAAATACACCTCATGGTTCTTATTTTGGTATGCATAGATATTGCCAGACATCTGCTGTTGAATTTTCATATGCTAAAAAAATCTTCTGCATTTCTCAGAATTATATGAATTTTGGTGACAAATGTAAAGAGATAAAAAATTAAATGAAAAGCAGCTTCTGACAACTTTCATAGTTTTTCCAAGTTACAGAGTTGTGTTCATGAGATCCAAGAGAAAAGTTGTAAACTCATGAAGCTGGATGCTTTTGTCTTGATGTTTTACAGGATGAGTTCTGCCATGTGTCAGAAATCTGGTTTTGTTTGTCTGTTCTGTAGATTTTTTTTGTTTGCTATAGAATCTCAGGTTTAGGAAGGGATCCATGGAATCATGACTACATGCCATCTTTTCCAGAGTTTATAGGAAGTGAGGAACACTTGTGTTGTCCGATCCAGGAAGATGTTTCCCACCTAGGCACAGTTTGCTTCCTTCATCATTCCTATCAGGTCTGCTGACCCCCTTGCTGGTCCCAGCTGCATCTTGAACATTTTTGTGGAGTCCAGACTTTTGCTGTATGGCAGTGAGGCACGTCATCAGTTGTATAACACAAGTAAAACACATGAATGCACTGTTGTGAACTTTATAACGAGGCAATAATTTATTTTTTTTCAATGTTTCTTTCCATTCTAATTATCCTTCTGTCTACCAAAGAACAACATCTGGCAACCCTGCTGAAAGAATAAATATGTTTAGATATGGAGTTTTGCTCTTAACCTCTATATGAAAGGGACTATAAAAATCCATTCCATAGGTCTTAGACTCTCTTGAGGATTGATTGGAGATCTTTAGAACCAGATTTTAAATAAGCGTTTACCAGGGTTATATGTAGCCCAGGATGTGGAAGGGCAAGAAGACTTTGCAGCAGATGGGAATATGCATGAAATCTGCTAGAGCTTATGATGTTTCCTCTTGTTAAGTATAAGTACCACTCTTTAGGCTCCCACAAGTGTCAACATATATTATAAAACGAGCAACATAAGTGCATTTGTAAGGACACAGTAAGTCTGATATTTTAAGGATTTATAATTATGTTTTGTTCCCTTAGGAGGGTTTGGTCTGTTGGAGTCAGAAGCCTTGTGCTGGAGCCACCCTGCAACTGACAAATATTCTCTCTCTCTCTCTCTCTCTCTCTCTCTCAGACCAAGCGTAAGATAATAAAAAGGCAGATCATCTTTGTGAGATGAGGGTTTAGCACTAGCAGCAGGCAGAGACCAGATGCAGGTGCTCCAACTTCTGTGATCATTTGGGGAATGTTACTGTGCTGCTCCTAAGATTAATGCTCCTTCATTCTGCAAGGTGACAGCATTAGCAAGTTACTGACACAAAAGCACACTTGCGTGACAAAACCTGCTGGAATGGTGCTTTCTGCACAAACCTCACAGGCAGAACTAGGATGTGAGGTGCAATAAAATCCTTCATGGCACATCTGTAGGTGCTCTGATGTAACACTTATGTTTAAGTGACCCACTGCTCCCTTAGTTCTAATTTTTTAGTTGTTGCTTTTCTCATACTAATTTTTTTGTCAATGCACTTGTGTGCATTTAGATAATAGAGTCAGCCTTCACAGTCTATTTTGTGCGAGGTTCAAGATTCCAAACTCACCTTCGGAACTGAGGGTTGTCTGTACCCATACTATGAGGACGAACAGCATGTTGGCATAAGCACACTAAATATAGAGAAAAATTATTATGGTCATTAACATACTTTCTGGGTTATTCTTCAGAGAGCTAAAATTAATTGTTCTTCTGTCATACCACTCCTTGAAAAAATCCACAACAGTTACCGGCTTATATGATTAAAAATTTTAACTGATTATATCTTCATAATTTTTTCCATCATATAACTCATTTGATGCCAATACTTTAATAAGGGAAAAAACTCTGCCATTATATCAAGCTTAATTATATGCCTTCTACAGGGATGAAGGCAAAAAAGACTGCAGTAATGAAACAATAAAAACCCCACATATCATCCTTCAGTGAGAAAGGAAGTAGCACTACTACATAGTTTAAGAAGCATCTCTCCTTACTTACAAGAGATTTGCAGAGATTTAATAGTAGTGGGGAAATAAAGATGAAGTTAAGACTGTGAGTACTACAGAAAATTTTGAAAAGCCTATCAAATTGTTGCTTAAAGCTGGGGAGAAAGCATACACAAACGAGTTGAGAGGAAAAAAAAAAAACACATTCCCCAGGATTTGTAACTTGAAAATTTGTTACACAATATTGATTACTTCCAAAGAAATGCCTAGAATGTAACCTTTACTTTTACTCTTTAGTCACTGCATTTGGGAAATTACTTTTTTTCAGGTCTAGCTCACAATTTTTTTGAGTTTACCAAAACCTACCCAGGAAAGGTTCTTGATTTTTTTAAATCAAAAATGAAAATCTCAAAAATGAATAATATTTTCTGGATCCCAGACACCTGGTGTCTCCATGAAGTATATCAATGTATTAATTAATAAAATACAGCAATACAGAACTTTCACCAAAATGTGTGACAGTTACCCATCAACTGAGAACTGCCTAAAGACATTGTTCTTCCACAAGACTATAAGCCATTTTTTACAGCTTCAGCTTGTTAGTGTAAATTCAAAATTAATTAGGTCAATACTTTAGTATAAAATCTGCCTCTAAATTAACCTGAATGCAATGTTAACTTTTTCCATTCCAGGATCTTGAAATAATTAAATCATCTTAAAATTTTCAGTATTAAAATATGTTCCATATTTGTACAAGGTTTTGCATAGTGAGGTGTTTTTCCATTCATATGGCTACTTTTTTCCTATCCAAAAGCAAATATAAAACGTACCATTTGATATCAGAGTACTTCGTAAGTACTGTAAGCTGTTAGAATGTCTTTAAAAGTAATGAACTGGACCTTGTCTCTCAGCAACGAGAGAGTATGTATCTGTTCTCTGAGTATAGTACTGTGATATTTTTTACCCCAGCTGACTTTGCCTCACACGGAAATTAAAAGAATGATTCACATAAATTTCAATGGCACTGTGGGTCCAGCTTAATGAATTATATAAAATTCTCAATACTATCCTATACAGAAGTGGTGTGAAACTCAGTAGGAATATGTTCTAGGCACATGGTTTATTATTATCTTTTTATCATTTTGGAGATGCTTGATTCTGTATGAGTCTAGTACTATGCACCAATCAACAAAATCTAGATATCTGCAAAGGCAACTCTCATGGAAATGGTTTACCAAAGACCATTATCATTTCTTAGAAAAGTAGAGGATTTGAGAATAATAACAAGATGCAAAGAGAATTCAAAGAATTAATCATTATATGCAAATTCAGACATTCACTGTGAATGAAAATCAATCAAGCACTGTAAAGCCGGTAAATAATTTCACACCAGCCCAGGACACTTGGTGAGAGCATCCTGGTGTTTTAACAGCTTCTCTCTTCTCCCTGTAACATGTTCTATAACATTAGGGAATCTGTCTGTGTCTTGCATTTCAGTACAGAGTAAAAAGATGTTTTTATTTTCTAAAATCAGGAGCTTCACTTTTATGGGCTTCTGCTAAGTCCTCCATTTATGGATTGATGCTTTCATCCAGCTTCATGAAGTTTTTAAGAATCATGATGTGTTTAACCGAAAACAAAACAAACCCATTACCCACTGATATAAGCTATAGAGCTACAACATGACTGTGGGTACTTTTATGACCATTTTGTTCTACCTTGCTCTGTGCTCCAGAACTGCTGTCACAAATCCAGCGTCTCTGCTGTCCCTAAGCAATTCCATTTCATTTGATAGAGCAGCCTTATACTGATCTCATCATTGTAATCTCTGGCTCTTTTCCAGTAGTGACTAAAACAAAATGATGCATGTCTGTGGTGTGTTGTTTGTTTCCTGTCCTATTGTTTGGAGGAGGAAGGGGTGGGTGCAAAGTAAGTTTTTGATCTCTATTTGTGTATATAAATCACTTCAATTGTATATTATAAGACGTACTGTGTATTCACTGGTTTTAGGATGCCTGACTGGAGCTGTAAAACTCTTTTGACCTTGGCATTTACAACTCGCTATACTGCTTTTTCCAAGGGAAAACAGTCCTGCTTTGACACATTTTGAAATGAGTTGCAATTTTTTCCCAGGTTCTGTTCTGTGCAATGGCGACAATCCTGCTCCATTAATGACTCAGAGTAACTCTGCTAAAAACAGACCTTAAAAAGATGTATGAACGAACAGGTCAAAGCAGAAGGCTTTGCCCAGTTTTATAGTGGATGCAGAAAGCTGAATCCCTACTCAAACTTGCTGTCAGCAGTTCTGAAATTGCAGGCATATACTTTTTAAAGCACACTTGAACTTATACGAATTATTGCTGATACTCTGCTTGTTTCCCTGAGAATGGCGGTTTTACGAAAAACTGAGGAGTTTTGCAATAATTTAGGCCAGTAATTCAAAATGCAGTATGTGACTGGGCTTCTAAGAAGAGTTCATTACACTTTAGAAAAAATGTTGTTAATATTGCCTCTGCCCATATACAGTACACTTTTCAAAGAAGATTAGAAACATAGTGGAAAATTACAAGGGGATGGTGTGAACTTCTTTTAACCAGCCAATCCTAGTCTTTACTTTGAGGACAAAAGTCTCCAAGGGCCTTTTGTCTCTTAAAGTATGTTTATTGTAATTAAATAGAAAGAGAAACTTCAAGACACGGAGGTGTCAATCTGATTTCAAGTATCGGTCACAAGTCACTACCTGTCCTCTTCAATTACCACCGCAAGGTGGCCACAAACTCAGCTGAGATCTCACCATGCTACTCAGAAAACACAGTGCAGGTTGAGTTCCTGTCTCATTTTTATAAGACAATGGTAATAGTTAAGCTGACATACTGGTAAGGTACAAAAACTCTGTATAGTGAAAAAAAGGGTTTTGAGTATTCTGTTGATATGAAGACTAGAGTACCTCATTCTAACTTGAATGTGAAGTTGGCTGCAAATCAGAAATAACTAAAACCAAGTATGACATCCCATCTACTGTTATGCTTTGTCAAGTCCCCAAAAGCAAGATCTTGAGGAATGTAAAGCGTGAAGATGAATACAGTTTTCAAAAGAGCTCTTTGCCCTTCTTTTCCAGGACCATAACTGGTATATTCAAAATGGTTGCATAATTTTAGCTTGGTTCGCACATTCTATGTGCTTTCCCATTTTAGTTATCATAGTGTCCTGAAATAAAGTGTTGAGCAATGTAGTTGTAGCCTCTCTGACTGTTGCTCAGAGAGGCTGAGTCGAGAGGAAAATGATCGTTGGCTTGGGCTTTTTATTTCTCTTTGGTTTTCCTAGAATCTTCTCAGCAGTCAACTAGAACAAAGTGCAAGATCCAGTCGTGAAGACCATTTTGGCCTCTTTTGTCTTAAGACTTTTTAAGTTGTAACAAAATTATACTAATTTCTTTATGTTGCCAAGCTTGCTCATGTAACTGCATAATTGACGGAGAGGGGAAGTCTATACCTAATTGTTGGTGCTTTTTATTTTTTTTGTCAGAGGTAAGGAAACATAAGGTCAGGGGCATTGGAAAAGATTTTAGGGCAACAAAGCACTTCCAGAGGTGAATAACTTCCCTTATCTATACATGGAAAGAAGTTTCAATGGTTTAGTACTCTCTGCTCCAGAAGGAGAACAGTGGGCAATGCCTCCAACGTCCCAGCCTGGAACCAACCCCAGCTGTGGTCACATCTGGATGGTACCAACTTCTTATGACAGTGACAGGTATATAAAGACTCTTTGCTAATATTTAGCTATCCCTTTGATCTTCAAAAAGCAGAGGATTCTCAGTTAACATTTAGCAACTTTTTTCTTGAAAGGATCTTAAAAGGGTTCAATTTCTCTTGCAGTTCATTGGCTAAGTAGAGAGAAAATTTGCCACGGGATGTTGGAGTCACCGCCTCAGATCATCCAGAAGAGGGTTTGTGAAATTTGTCAGGGGTTTTTGGAGGGATATAGAAGGAATGTTTGCTGTCTGCTAACAATGTAGTAGTTGACAGAAATTCCTATAAAATTGTGAAGATAGTTGAAGGTATAGATCTATAATCAATTATTCCTTGAAAAACTAGATTATCATTCAAATGAGAATTCTGTCTCACAACTCATTCTTGCCCCAAGCCACATGGGAAGGATCTACTGACCTTAAGCCTCTCTACTTCTGGGTTGTGTGCTGTGTTCCTGCAGGAGCTCTAGTGGGCTCAGTGCAGCTGGCACACTGTGAGATCAGAGCAGGAGTAAGATGCCTGGATTAAGCACAGGGGATCTTTGGCAAACCCTGGCAGCACTGACTGAACTGGTGCACCAGGAGATTTTAAGAGTCTGCTAATTTGGCCAAATCTGACTTTAAAATGGGGAAGAGATGGGTATCTCCAACAGCAGTCTTTACTACTATTGCCAAAATGCTGTTCTAAAGCATAGTCTAGAATGAATATCAAATACCTGAAAATTTGTTTTGGTGAAACTACTATCTACTCTCATTTTTTGAAGTACTTGAACCTCTGCTGACATTTAACACCCATCTCCCTAAAAGAAAAAGTCTGAAGTATGGAGCAAGTATGAAAATTTTCAGTTTGAAAGGCTGACCTAAGGCAAAGTCATAAGCTGCTGAAAACTGGGATTTCTTAGTGGAATGTATGAAGCAGCCTCAAATACAGATTTCTTACACTATTCACTGCCAGAGAAAGATACTTTCATTTACTTTCTGTAGCTTATTAATGATACAGATTTTTTATTAGAATTTCCTGCTGAGGTAGCAGTACAGAAAGACAACACTTTATTATACAGCCTAGGCTTCAACCAATAAATACCAGTTTTAATCTAATGTTGACAGTTTGATAGCAAAATACCATAGCACTACTACTCTTGACAGGTGGCAACCAATGAGCAAAAACATTAGCTGCTTCACAAAGTTTCCCGCTTAACTACTGTTTATAGAAGTTTCTTTGACCTTGGTGCAGAAACATCAATTAAGTTAGCTTCTGATAGGAAGCAGAAATTGGAGCATCTTCCAGAATTTGTTGGTAAGTTTGTAAAGAGGCTTTTATAAAATGGGGGTTTACTCTGAAACTTTTGTTTGGTAGTAAGACTAGGAAGCTTGCAGTTAGATGTTTTGCAGTAGGAAAGGAATGACTGCTTGACAGGTTTAAAAAGTCATGCTTGATGGAATAGTTAAAGCTGTTTTATAGTAATGTTCAGTAATGTTTACTTCAATGTTCAGCTTTATTGGATGACAGACTGAAGAACAGAAAGACTATCAAAATTTTTTTTTTAAATATATACCCTTTTTTTTTTTTTTTCCTGCTTAATAATCCAAGGTCAAACATGTATTTTAATCTTGAATCCTCTGAACTTTTCTGCTTGGTCAGGGAAAATAGAACAAATGTAATGTTCTTTTCAATGCATTTGTCAGTCTTCATACTGAAACTGCATTAGATAGGTGTGTGAGCAAAATCAAAGCTTTTTCTTGATTATCTAGGGATATTGTCTTTGGACAAAAGCCTTTGAATAGGAATTTTAGACTTTGTAAAATAATCAGAGTTGTAAATTTCAATAATATCTCAAAGCTTTCTCTCACTTCTACATTTATTACAAAATTTGGGGAAAATTTAAAATTATCTCAAATTCTGTTTTTTGGGGATTTTTTTAATGCTTCTCCATATTCAGTAACATAATAAAGCACATTTTCATCCACTTCTGTTAACATGTCTCATTCTTTATATACAGAATTCTTTTTTATCATGTTAATGAAAAGCTCAGTCTTGATCAGCTTGACAAACAGGTCACGTTGCACAAATTTCTTTCAAAAGGTAGCATTGTTGAGGATGAAGTTATAACATTAAACTCTATTTACTGGCAGTGGCACAATATTCCTCAGGAATTTTTCATTCTTTAAAGCTTTTGCTGTAGTACTCCCATATCAATCAATAAAGATGGCAGGTTTCTTGAATTGTAGCTGAGGGGTTCAAAATAAATGGCTTTTTTCAGTACATTTTAGTATCTCTCATATTGATATTGATATTAATTTTAGTATGATTATTATAACTATATCTCAAATCTATTTTTTGTTTGCCCTTCAGTACCTATCACTAATTCACACTGAGGGGAAAAAAATTGCTATGAGGTTATATTTAGAAAAATAAATTTTCATCTCCACTTTTTCTCAGCTATATAAGGATGTTTTTGTCAGTGATAATATTTCTGTCTTACTGTTTATTCCTATATATTGATTACAATGCACCATTTACATATTCAGGACTATTGATTGTACATAAAAAGGTCATTCATTTTATGTTAAAATTCTCCTTAAAATGAAGAGAGAAAAGAGAATATTTTTTGAACTTGTAAAACAATTTTAAAAATGCAGTCTTTCACATCCATCTCCCATGTTGCTCCTAAGGTTTGTTATAAAAACCTCTGAGACTTCATTTTTTTTTCTCCTTTAATTTTCCCAGTCACTTGGCAGTAGGGGAGAAATATCCCCCTTTGCAACTCACATTATTCTTCATTTATGCTGCAACTAGAGTGCTAGTCCAGGAAATAGCTGAACACATCCTTTTTTCCTATTGAGCTCAAAATATCTTCATGTCCTCTCTGAAATGTAGGTCAAATGTTGTATACATTTATATATTGAAATATATATAACCCTTGGAATACATTGTATTGCAAAACTGTATGACTACTTGATACAATGAAATAATTAGAACAAAACTTCTACATGAGGAATAACTTGGTCTATATAGAAAAAAAAAATAAATTAAAACAATGTTAAGAATTTATTTCAATGGTCTATGTACAGCGCCTGAAATCCCAGAAGATTCCACTGAGTTCACCATACTTTCAGAATAAACCAATTCCAGACATAATTATGGACTGAGTCCATAAGTCTTCCCTTCAGCAGGATTTATAATTAGCTTGTTAGTCCTCCTACAGCCTAAGAGAAATGACCTTTTCAGAGTCAAGATATCCTTTCTCATGATAGCACCAGAGTTATGACAGTAAAAAATGGCATTAATTTGTTTATTGGGCTTGCAGTCAATTGCCTCATAATATGATAAGATTATTTTTAAAGTAAAATTATTAAAGAGTTAGAGAGCATTTTTGTGAGAATATTATCACCCATGAGAGAAAGTATAGTGCACATCACATCTGCTATCCCAGGCAGATATTCGTCCTGCTATGTTTTTTTTTTTCATGACTGTGCAAATGTTTCATCTAAAGATCAAAAGGAGTGGTATCACTGGAGAAAAAAAAAAAAAATTAAAAAAATTAGAAAAACCGACATAATTTGTCAGTGATTTTGCTGACATATCAAACATTTCAAGGAACTCTCTGGCAACTTTCTCCAGCATCTTTGCTGATGGTCAGTGGTGCTTCCACAGAAATGGAGATCATAAATGAGGACCTAGCCTACTCTGAATTCCATTATAGAAAGTATTATGTTATAAAAATATTTTCTGTTCAGGGGCTCGGAGAAGCAAGATACTCAGGACTCCACCAAACCTCAGCCTGGCCTGTAGCCTAATGCTTTTAAATGGCAAAAGCTAGGTATAAGTCTGAACATCCCACTGAATAAGTGTCAGAAGAACGACATTCTCCATTTTTTCCTTTTTTTGAAACATATTGATTTTTTTTTTTTTCACAGTGTGATATTTTTGTTTCTGAAATTGCAGACAAAAGTAAAAGCAACAACTAGGAGGATGAGGTGATACAGGATGCAATTTTCCTTGTATTTAGAGAATTAGTTTTTGAGATTTTCTCAAAGGTCTTAGGTATTTCAGAAGTCAATCCATCTGAAATTATATTTTTTACTTTTGCTCTTTTTTTTTTTTTTTTTGGTAAATTTAAGTAGTCAAACCCTGTAAAATAGCATTCAAAATAATCAGTTTTTATAAATCCTCGTATCAAGTTGTATCCAAAATACAGAAAAGAAAGGTACAATTACTGTACCTTTGTAAGAAAAAAACCCAAAACAAACAACAAAAAGAAGTCAAAAGGCATGCAGAACATTGCCTAACACAATGGTAAAGTATTTAATAAGAATTCTTTATATTGGTGCAAAATAAATTATTTCTATTAGCTTCATAAGAGTGGCTGGATGGTGAACAATACTTTTGTCAAGAAACAAAATGTTTTTCCAATGGCTGCACAAACAGAATAAACCAGAAAAAGAACATTATTTTATATAAATGATCAATCTCTTCATGGTCCTTCAGGCTCATTTCATGACAGATTTCTGCAAGGCTACACCACTGAGTCTGTGATGCATGTAATAGAATTGGAGAGCTCCAATACAATTCCAGAATGGGAGGATCCCTGTTTATCTCCAAGCTCACATTTCTAACATCAGGTCTAGATTTAATGGCTTTGGTAACTTTCAAAAGACCAATAAGCTGATCTCTGAAAATATGTTTAACCTGTAGCTCTATCTGGTAGCTAATATAGGTGGTATTTTACTTGTGAAACTGAGAGAAATGAAAAAGTTCTGTTACATAAATAGCTTCTTCACATATAAGCAGATTTGACTATTCCTGCTGCAATATTTTCTCACAACTTCAAGTGCAGGAGAGTTTATGCTCTAAAAGGAAACACTGAATTGCATTCAGTTGCCTTGAGCTGTAATAAAGAAGCTCTTTCTGGACACCTCAGTGGAAGCTAAGCAGTGCTCTGCAGCTCCACAAATCAGTGTAGGAAGACATAAAAGGTTTCTTTAAGCAAAGAATTCAGCTCCACTCCGCTGCTCCTTTTTACCCTTTCCCACACAGACACCTTCAGTATTCATAGAAATTTCATAGTACATGTAGATGCTCACAATCATAAAAGATGAAATCCTCTGTAAGGGGAAACCTTATTTTCATCTAGCTGCTGTCCAATATACTGAGAGAAATTAATACTTTCTGGAAATCAGTAATGCTTCTCTCTGTTTTGAAATCAACTTTTTTAACCTAAACCTTGGAATGTTAGTATTGCAAATACTCAAACATAGTTGAATGGTGCAACCTACATGATAATGTGAAAAATGAAAGAGACTTGTTCTGACCTGCCTGCATTCACAGCACACTTTTACGTTTGTGGAAAGGAAATCACGTGGACAGATTCTTGGTGAAAAATAGACAGAAAAAATTATCAACTACCAATAGCAAGAACATCAATTTGTATCGTTAATAGAATAGCAATAGAATCCTTCATCTGCAATTGTCACCACTGAAAATTCTTACAATTTAACTGATTTAGAAAAGGTGCAAAAATCAGTATTAATTAACAACAATCAAAAATTATTTCACAATTAAAAATATCCACTTTTATACTAACTAATTTTATTTTAAAAAGTAATTTTTCTACACCTACTTGAAATCAAAATTGAGTTTTGTGAAAAAATTACAGAATTCATTTCATAATTTGCTTCATGTTCTCACACCCTTTTTGATTCTGGAAAGCAAGTGAGGAAATGGAGTGCAACAAAAATAAATTGAAAGTCTTAGGGGATTCTATTTCAGATCTGTATCCAAAGCCAATATTTTTCCTAGGAATCATTTGAGAAAAGTCTGTTTGAAATGTAAAACTACCCATGAACCTTGGACATTTACACCAGTTAATTTATTCACCTGCACTTCCAAGACAAATGATACAAATGGAATTTACTCTTATCAACACAATGTAATTAATGGCAGAGCTCAACTTTTTGCTCTAAATCTTGCCAGGCAATGCAGCCCATATATTGGGAGAGAGCAGGATAAAAGCTCACTGAATTTTGGTAATAATTGTGCACCAGGGTGTGTGACACATCTGAGGGAAATTTCCAGATCAATAAAGTAAGACAGAGTAGATGTAAAAGGTTGATGATAGATAAAATTATAGATAGATAGATAGATAGATAGATGGCTTTTTTTCTTTTCATTGCTGGGGGTATGTTATGTACAAAATTGAGCAGAGAAATCACTACTATATATCTCTATTTTAAGATATTAGAAAGACAAAAGAAAAAAAAAAAATATGGTCTTAAAAACTTCATCTGGGCTCCCTAGCACAATCTGTGCAAGGACTTTCCCCCAAACCAGAAGAAGAGGAGCAACTTTTTGGAGAAACTTTGACTGTTAGGAGCCTAATTTATACCTCTTTTAAGGATGATCACTGATAAACCAATTTAACAACTGTAAAAATGTTCATCTAAGAAGACCCTGAACTTGCTGATCTTCAGCAGAAAAATACCAAAATACTCCATAGAAAGATAATGAAAATAGAATAGAATAGAATAGAATAGAATAGAATAGAATAGAATAGAATAGAACAGAACATTTTGGATGGAAGGGACATACTATGAAGGAATATACTAGTCCTTCTGCCTGACCTGTTTAGGGCTGACCAAAGACCAATGTTAGACATTGTTCAAATGTCTTAACACTGATAGGCTTGGAATATCAACTTCCTCTCTAGGAAGCCTATTCCAGTGGTTAGCCACCCTCTTGGTAAAGAAAGGCTTCCTTAATGTCCAAATCTAACCCTCCCCTGGCACCACTTTAAACAACTGTTGCTCTGAAGTACTCTTGTACCTACTTCAGTGAAGGGTACCTGCTGGCATCTGTCATCTTAAGGCACTCTGTGACTAAGGAAAATTTTGTAATAGATAGGAGCAATTTTATGTGCAGAGGTTAAGATTCATCTCATCTCTCTTTGGCTGACTAATCAAACTTAGTTAAGTTTCTACACCAAGCTAGCTGTTTAGGTTCCTTTGTCAGGATTAGAGAGTGACAGCCACCTCCAGTGGATGAATCATCCCACCTTTCCAGATGAATACCTCATCTGGGATTAGGTGATTAAGATATCAAGGTGATTAGCTTTGCTTTAGACAACTCACTGTCAGACAGCTTCAGGTGGTCACTCCTACTCAAAGTAACACCAAGCTTTCATATGTTTAGACTGCAATAGAAGATGAGATTACATGGATTTTAGGCAAAAATTACACATTTGGGAAACCCTAGATGCAGATGTTACAAGGAAACAGATGTTTCCTCCTTTGCCACCTGTTTGATGTCCCTGTGCCACAAGTGATCAGACTCACTTTGGGGATCCTACTGCCAATATTGTGGCCAGCTCCCCTGCCCTTGCTGCCTCATTCTAATCCTTCCAGAATGATCAGAAACCTCAAACAGGGAAAACTGCTTTTAGGATCAGCTTTTCCAGACTGTGAACAAAAGACTGTTGGTAAATGTTACAATACCCAAATGATACCAATACCACCAAATGATCAGCAGAGTTTCCTCAGTACTCTGCTGCTGCTTCCTCACCGATTTCATTATCTATGTGCCTCACCTTATTTTCCAGGCTTCTAATGCCTTATTGTGTTGTTTAAACACAATGCAAACATACTAAATCATTAGACTTTGCTTGTCCTCAATAAAGTTTCATTTTATTGGTAGGAAATAGTTGGTTCCACATCATAGTTTTAAATATAATTAATTCACTACGGACTAGAACTCAAACAGTATTTTGTACTCTTAGACATTGTACATTATACTCTATGTCTTTCCTATTAAGTATCTGAGTCTGCCCTGCAAATTCAGTCAAAAAGAAAAGATTTTTCCTTAAATCTGTATGGAACCTGGAATAAAGTGACATACTGAACCCGGTAACTTAACTATAGGCACACCAGGCAATCAACAGCAACACTGAAATTTTTAAGACATTTTTTGAAAGTAGATCTTTTGATACCTAGAATTTGAAGCTTCCTTCAGACATTTCCTTCCCACAGCTTTCAGACTTGTCATTATGTGGAAGGAACTGCTGTACAGGTTATTCTCTGTGAAGATTGGCTTTGTATGCTCTGGGTCATAGCTTCTGCAGTCGGCAGCTTTGCCCAGAAGCTTTTACTAAAAGAGCAGAAGATAAAATGGAAAAGAAGGCCATATACCAAATGAAAAAAGTTGTATTGACTTTTTTCCTTCCTTTTCACTTTTGCATTCTCTGGATGTTTATTATCTTTCAGATTATAGACTGTGTTGGTGAGGGATTGTGTACTCCTCCCTGATTTTATTGTATATAGCCCTGTCTCTGAGCAAGACTACATTTAGAAAATGCACAATGCTTTTGTGTTCAGTAAGACCTCAATAAACAACACTTGCTTTGTGGCCAGACAGGTACACAGATGCCTGATGATGAAGATATAAACCAGGTTTTTTCCTGAAGTTGAAGCTAGAGAAGTCTTTCTTTTCCTTTCTTTGGCAGCAGCAGACCTTGATGACTGAATACATCATTATATAATAACCAAGAAATGAACCATGCTGCAGGTTTCTTCAAGGAGATGAGTCATCATATCTTATATGAGGATCTGTCCTGCAGGTTGGCATGACCTCAGTTGAAGCTGAATTAATGGTATTGACCTTTCCTTCATTTTCTGAATACTACAGACATCAGTGCTAATTTTGATAAGGTTCAGTGAGATGTGAGAGATTTACAGCCCAAAATGTCTGAAATAAAACCTAGGTTACACAGATTCAAAAGCTGTCATAAGACAAAGTTGTGCTCTGGAAAACAATCTCAGACGAGGTTTAGGCTACAGTAAAATCTGAACTGGTAGCAGTTTCTATCATTTGCTATTCCAAGTATACAAAAGAAGGGGAGAAACAAGTTCCCAACTCTAACTATGAAACAGAGAAAAAAAAAATCCAACCAGTTTTAAAGAATACCATCCTGAAATCCAATGGGGAAAAAGCTCAGTTACTATTTTGTTCTTTTTATTATTAATATCTTTGAAAATAAAAAGGCAAAGATAGATATTCTGAATTATTTCTGTGGCTAAAATTGACCCCCAAAGGTTTATCAAAAGCTGTGCCATGCTTGTCTTCTCAGCAGAGACCACAAGAAAAAGAAAACAAAATCAGGAAGTCTCTCTTTTATCTAAACTCCGTTAAAAAAGTTCTTTGGGCCTTCCTGTCACATAAAAGCAAATATGAAGATGCAGACACTCCTATCCCTACTGTTACATAACTGGAGTTGTACCACCAGTTAAATACCATATTTTTCATTGATATAAATTTAGAAAATTAATTTGTAACTTTCTCCGTGTTGGAGAGCTTTGAATGGCATTAGTTGGCATTACATGACAGAAAATCATATGTTAAAATATAGGCTATGCCAGATTAACAGCTATAATAATGACTCCACTTTTCCAATATAAGAACTGTTCAATCACTGCTAGTGGTTGGCTTTCTCCTGACTGCTAGAGGAATTAGACCAGATCCATCAGCAAAATAAAATTCTACAGCAGGAAAGCCACTGCAATTAAAACCTCTTGGTTTGACAATTTGAGAAGTAAGAATCTGTTAAAATATCAGAATATCTTTTAATAGTAGATTAGGCTTGTAATAATCTGCTTAAGGAAAAACATCTCTAAAAAAAAAATCTGCTTATTGATCTCTCCAACATGATGTCTCTGGCTGTTTTTCCCTCTGAAAATTCCTGCATATGGAATGTGGATGGAGCACCACAAACTCTAATTCTTGTTCAGATGAGCTGAACTGCATGCAGAAATATAAGTGGGTCTGGGAGGAATAAAAGTACTATTACGTGGTACTTCAGAGCTGTCCAAACTGCTCCTCTGCTGTCTTGAAATGAGAAGTCTGGTATGTCTCTTTGAGGGTCTGGAAGGAGTCAGTGGAAAATGAAAAAAACCCCAACATACCCTCCCTTCCAAATATGAAGCTCAAAAAACCCCAAAATACTTTTTTCATGTGTGTAACAGCTAAAATTCCTATTTTTGTAACTATTGTAGGGGCTCATTTCAGTGCCCTGTGCAGTTCTGTGGTGCTTGGATTCTGACAGCATGAGCATGGTGGTAGAGAGTCCCATTGCCCAGCCACAGAAAATCAGGCTGAAGAATTTAATTCAGAGGTCTGTTCTGCCCACACTACTTCTGCAGTTATTCAAGCATGGCTGACACCTCTAAATGGACACTCAGAGAAGGAGATTAACTTAAGTGATACAACTACACTATGGAAAAGTTTATGGAAGTGTTTACAGGGGCAGCCAAGCCAGTTTGAGTGATTGAAGTCCTGGGCATTCACGAGACCAGAGAGTTTGCAGCTACATTTTTGTTCAGGCAGCCTTGGAGAAGGCTGTGTTTCAGCAATAAATGAGAGGACAAGGTCTGGCACCTTTGGGCCATTCCATGTTGGATGCATAAAAGCCCTCTAACAGCGGATGAGATGGATGAGGTCTGGTGCTGACCCACACAGCAGGAAAATACAACATGAGGTGTTTTGTAAGTCATGTAGCATTACCTCAATTTTCCCCAAATTGAGATGTGCCAGAGCATTTACAGGACTGCTTCTGCATTTGCTGAATCTGGCCACAAACTATGGCTGTGGAGCAGTTTCTGTGCAGCAGAGTATCTTAAGTCCTTCTCCATTCCTCAAGGCCATTGGATGCTTAAGAGGCTTCTAACTGATTTATTTTGCCTAAAGACACATGAGGTGTCTATGATGTGGTTTGATCTTTCATCAATGAATGGTTTTCATTTATTGGACTAACTTGATAACTCCTGATTGGTCATTTAAGTGAAATATCCATTCATACTCTCACACTGCTAACAGAAGCATTCATAGTCAGCACCATGACTCGCTGTATTAGCACAATAAATCCAGTTCAGTGGGTCATTTCCAGATTTGGGAATCTGAGTCTGAGTTGATCTGCCTTGGTTTTAGTCAGTACAATGATTCATCTCCACTGAGATAAAAAGAACAGGCTAGTGCCTTTCAAACTGAGCATTTACATTCTGCTACTAGTTAATTTTCTCTTTCTTCAAGAATGAGTCATCAGAGAGTATCCCTTTGGTGTGGTTTACCTTGCTTTCTACTGATATTTGCCCTAAGTGACACAAACCCATGGTCAAGATTAAAAAAACCCCACAAAACACATAAAAATGGTTCTTTATTTCTACTACATTTAGAAGTAATTCATCAGCTGGGAGTACCATTATATCTGACATACCTGGCATTATTCATTTTGGCAGATAAACCTGTGCTTACAGGGATGTATCTGAATATTGAACCAACCAAACAAGCAAAATATACATACTGTTAAAAAAGCACTCTGGAGCAGGTTTTGGGCATGTTAAAATGCATTAGGAGGGATTTCAGTGACAGGTGCACCAAAGCCAGTGAGAATTGCTAATTAGAACTTTTCAGGAGAGAAAAAAGAACAAGCAAGATACTACATGAAAATCATAAACCAAATATAAATTTAAAAATAAAATATGTGGAAAAAAAAGACCAAAAGAGTCAAGCTTTTCTTTTGTTACATTATGTTAACTACCACTTGCAATTGTTATAAATGCCACTTGCAGGCCTCCAGCTGTTCTGGAATGGGTTTGTTTTTAAAGCACTGACTGAATAGAATAATTGTTTTATAATGTTGAGCTGTATGGTGTGTTGGTTTTGCTTCTGCTTTTTAACATATTTAACTGAATAATCAAATAACATTCATGTCTCACATACCTGCAATATGATAGGAAACACTCACTCTGGGTATATAAAGGCTGACATTTACTTCAGTGATGTGTCTAAGCTGTATATTCCCATTGTGCAGCACATAACTCCTATGCCTCTTATCAAGCTAAAGCACTCATGGTTCAAGACTTGTGTAGGTTTTAGCTATTGTTCAGCAGCTAAATTTCTATTTTTAAAAAAGTCTTTATGTTTTTGTACGATGTTGTTATCTACCTTACAGTCTCCAACTTTGGAAATGCACTTTCTTAATTAGTATATCACTTTCAAGCTGTAAGTTTGGTTTTAGACCTGCTTTATGATGTCCTCTGAAAATTCCTGTTCTCATTTTATTGTTGTATAAGCCAGGTGGCCTAAGATCCTGATTCCCTTCTCCTGTTGGTTTTATTTTGTGAAATAAATCTAATGTCTTCAGGGAAGTTATTTGTGATTTAAACCCACAGCAGAGGAAAACCAAAGCTTCAGCTTACAGCAGTACAATCAAACACAATTGAATTGCAGTGACTTAACAAGCTGCCTCCTGTCAGCTGAGCAGCTACATGGATCCAGAAGCATGTTTTTCATCCAATTAATTATGAGAGAGTATAACTTAGCTTAAATGAATGAATGAGGGTGAAGACAACAGAAGACATCAGGATAAATAACTTTTCTAGGCTATTTAGTGCTTGACACTAAGGTGTAGCTTTGGTCTGCAACCAAAATCCATGAACTGTACTCTGGGAGCCAGGCTTTTACAAGCCTGTTGCTCTCATCCTGACATCATCACCATGTTGTAGGCTCCCATTTTACAGCCAGGGGAAGCAAACATCCATTTTTAACTGTGATTTATATGACCTGCATCATTAGATGATTTTTTTTTTTTTTTTTTTGATGAGACGAATTGCATCCTAAAAGATATTAACTCTGTTAAATATAATTCTGGTAACTGTCAAAGGAGAGAAAGCTAACTGATGTAACACAGTTATGCATTGCCACCTGTTGAATCCCACCTGAGTCTCATATAAGCAGGTTTTATTTACTCAATGTAGTAACTGGGACTGAAGTAAGGAGCAGGTTTGCTTTGATCCTTTTTCTGGGCACAGAGGGAGGTATTTGTAGTACCTAGTTTTAAATGTGAAACATGTAATAGCTAGCAAAGACAAGCTAAGAAAGGTGTGTGGAATCCCTCCAGAATCAAAGGGAAAAAGTCCCTTGTAGAGGTAAAATTCAGACATATATATAGGTCTCTTTCCTATATGATGGAATCATACTTCAGAGGTAACTTTTTCTACAATGACTTGAAATGTTAATCTGGATAATAGGGTCAGATGGAGACACTAAGGAAGAAGAATGTTCTAGCATGAGGTAACTGAGGAGCACACTCTACTTTCTCTTTATGTGTCCTGTCTTGTCCCCTTCTCATGCAGATCCTTCTCCCTCCACAGGTTGAGTGGAGCATCATAACATTTTCTCATTCCAAGTAAATGCAGTTAGCAAAGTTTTTTCAGGTCAGGAAAATTGTAATTGTAGTGATCAAATCACACTGTGTTGGTGACCAAAGATAGTGATATCTTTGTGTGCCTCTTTCCCCAACAACCTCTTTCCTTTTCCAGCTCTCTGATGGGTCATGTAGTTGGTCTTAATGCAAGAACAAAAGGTAGTATTTCGGGAGGAACTGTCTGGATGCTCCATTCAGTGTCTGAATGCATTCCAGAAATGGGTGAGCTGAGATATTTGTTATTGACTTTGACACACATCAACCTACATAAGGTATAAAATGCTGCTGGAGACTGGGTCATCTAGTCTACCAAGGTTTCAGGCAGCTTCCAGGTAGATCACCTGCCTATGTCCAGCTTGAAGATATGAAACATTCACTTTTGGATGGGTGAGGATAAAGCACTAAGGTCCAGTCAAATACAGACAAAAAATTGTGGCCACATAGGTGCTTTGTTGCTTTGTAATTGTGACTTCTGCAAAACCAGAGGCTGTAAACCTGTACCCTTCCAGCTGAACCTGCTTATACTATAACCCTTTAGACATGCCCTGTTGGCCAAATCTTAAACTCAGTGGACTGAGTTTACCACACCTAGACTTCTCTGAGAAGTTTAGGAAGCAAGTGGCTCTCACTAAAGCTCATGACTCAAGATGAGCAACCACAACTGGATTATACTAAGATCCATTGTAGCAGATGATGAGCTGTTTTGATGCTGCATTGGCAATATTTAGATACTTCATTAGCAATAAAGCTAATCATAATCATCCACATGATCACTGAAACCTTCTTCTTATGCCTGGCCAGGAATCTTGATCACTCTGCTACAGGCACACAACATTGACCTGGCATGCCCTGTTGAGTCTGGTGAGCTTCTTGCCCTGGTCAACAAATCTTTCAACTACATCCAGCTAGAACTTACAGGAAAAGTAACAGCAAACTGGTAACAGATAAGGTCAAATGAATAACTGAGTGTGCAGAGGAAAAAAGACATTGCAGGCAGCAAAAGTTCAAAATCAGTAGAAAAAAATGGTGCACAATCCTGCATCCTTTACACAAGTAGTTTGCAAGGACCAGGACTTTTAAAATTAATGACAACTATTTAAATTTAAGCTCTATAGACTCATTAAATCAGTAAAGAAGAGCTGCATGATGTGAAAAGGGAATTTGAATTGTAACTTCACTTTGTAGTTTAATCCACTACAAATAGCTTTAGATACAGCAGTAAAACATCATAATCTCATCTTTTCCCCATCTTAGTTATCTGCATTCAGTAATCCAGAAAATTGCTTTTCTAGAGTATGTAGTATGGTGTAAAAATATGAATTTCCATCATTCCCTAGCTTTACTGTGTCCTCAGCTTCAGGAGGAAATAGAGACTAGAGAAAACAAAAACAAAAAAACCCCTAAGCTAAAATATACTGTGCAGTTTTGTTTATCCAGAGCATAAGCATTATATTCTAGGGTTTTGTTCTCTCTGATTTATTACCTGAAAATATTTGAATAGACTCTAAGGAAAAACATGGGAAGCTCACACTGACAAAAACTATAATTAAAAATAAAACATTTTTGAACTTTTTTTTTTAACTTTAAGCAGTGAGATAAAGTCATTTTATCAGTGGATTTGCATTTTATGTGTGTTTGTAAAGCACATAAGAAAAATGCAGCCTTCCCGTTGATAGAGATTGATAGGATATTACTACAACACTCGGGACATGAATAGTAGTAAAGGATTATCAGCAAACAACAATCTAGCAGAAGTAGTCTTGTATAAAATGGCATGCAAACCTCTGAAGTAGACTATGAATATAGAAGGCAATCATTAAAGATGAGAAACTCTTTAATGGAGAGGCTCCTAGGAGAAGTTTCCTCATATATCTTCTAACTTTCTGGTTTTAAATGTTCATCTGTGGTAAATAAAGCTTTCTTTCTCCTTCATAAAATTTCAGTGTTGTATTGTTCTCTTATCAGTAACAGTTAAGTATAAAAACACAGTGAAAGAAACCATAAACACTCATGAAGAACTATGGTTCCCACAGCATACCTGTAAGATTCCTCTTAGAAACATCGTTCAGAGGTTTACACTTCTTATACCATTACAATTTCATTTGAATTTTTTATTTTCAATGACTGTTACATTTTAGGATGCTTCTTTCAGATAATAGCCACTCTGTGCCTTGATGCAGGGACTTCACAGTTGCACATATCAACCCGTTGGACCTTCAGGTAGTTCAGGTCAGAGAGGCCTTTCTGCCTTGCTGCATGGCACACTGGGTCATAGGCTTGAGTTGCACTTGCCCGGGGTTAGACTAAGTCTAGGAGGTTCTTTGGTACTACTATGATTGAGTGTGTTTCATAAATAACTCTTTAGGCATGTGAGAATGTCTGCTCTAGATGTTACAGTGTTCTTTTTCTCCAGGAACATCTCACAGAAAAGATAATACTGATACTCTCATTTTTCTCTGTAGAAGCTACCAACTTACAACTGGCCTACATTTGCAGAAGTTTACTGTTCCCACTGTTCCTGTCACCAAGTTAACAGGTGCAGGCAAAACTCCCAAAAAAGCTATTCCTTTTTTCTTTATACATAGTGTCTAGACAGAGAGAAAATTCTGCTTAGGGAAGACATAAGAAATTAATAACCTCCTTAAAATACCTTAATAAATAGACAGTCTACTTTTGCATTTTCTTTACTAGATTTATTTAAAAGTAGTAAAGGAGAATCTCCTGAGATTTGAATTATTACAATTTTTGGGTTCATTTATTAGAGGTACAAGGATTTGTTGCCATGATCAATTCCCAGTTTTATTGGCAGAAGCCATCTTGCCCAAGGGGTATAATGTTTCCAAGTGTCCAATGGAATCTGGAAAGTTATGGTGCATTTTTTGTGGTGCCATGCTCCCTAACCTTTCTACTGGGTGGTGTGCAATCGTGGATCTGCCAATTTACTCTTTTCAGCTTTCTGCCTACTCACATAAATAATACATGTGAGGAGAAGAAGAGGGCTCAACTCTCAAGAGCTACAGAGAAGAAGGGGTGCCCGTCTCAGGAATGGATCTGGAAGTGCAATATTTGAAAAGTGATTACAGACTCCTCAAAAGAAAAAAAATAAATAATAAAAAAGACCCTGACAGTACTATTGAAAAAGGCCTCTGAGACTTAGAAAAACACCTAAACTGATAAAGGTAGAGGAAAAAGAAGCCAGCAGTTCTGATTATTTTGCTGCTTTAAGCCTTTAATCTTTTCCATTTCATCTAATAAAGGCCTGGATTTTCTGCAAACTTCACTCCTCTATCTTCAGTAAAATTACAGAAGTAGAATATTTGAACACATTTCTCTTAGGTTAAGCTTTCCTCAGAAAGAAGGAAACAACATCAAGTTAAATGGAAACAAATACGCCCAAGAAACAATAAAATCTAAACTCCAATTTTAATTTTCACAAAAAGAAATATTAAAGACTTAAGGAGCAAGTAGCAGCACTAAACAGGCACAATCATTACAGGCTGACATACCTTACTGTAAGATGAACTCCCTTCCTTGCAGGTTTTGGTTACTTATTTTAAATACACATACCCAACCATACAGTCACAATGCTCATACATGAAACTGCAGTAGACTGAGCCTAAAAACTTCAAGGAACCCATAAATCAGGCCCATGAATCCAATCCATATTTGGAAAATAGCTGACAGTGTTTAGAACTGAAATCACAATTTAAAATCTCCCAGATGCCACGGAGGTTCAAAATTAATATTTTTTTTCCCTGGGTCATGGAAGGTCTTTGAAAGACTTGAACAGCAATTTAATATTTTAGTGAGAAAAAGAAATCTGCCTTGCATAGGTCAGAATTATACAAAAGGTCAGAATTATACAAAATTTATGATTTTCATGTAAGCGAGTTTCTAATTGTAGCTCATCTTAGGTTTTTAATTTATTTTTGTTTTCTGAGAATTTTTCCTCCATTTTTCTTCAGGGAGATCCAGAATCCTACAACTTTTCTCACTTTCAGATCTCAATGCTTTTTATCTTCTATATTAGAAAAAGACACTCTGTTGATGAATATAACTGCTCATCAACTCTCTTTCGTGTTTCCTCTCTTAAGTTTAAGTTGAAATTCTTCTCCCACAAATTATGCAAAAGGTAGTTTTGATTTTCTTATTGCCTACATTAATTGAACAGAGAAGTCATCCTTGACATGTAAAACAATATTAAAAGGCTTTGAATTATAAACCCTTTTCTCTAGTCAGAGCTATGCCAAAGTATGTCCACCACTGATTAAACGTTTCATTTTTACCAGAATCTAAAGCAGAATTTCCTCAAAATTTCTCCTAGGGAGTGTAACTGCATTGCATAAGGCATTACTCAGAATGGTTTTTCTGTCCCTTCAAGACCTTCCCATTCAACTGACACCTTCTAGGCAATTGCACTCTAAATACGCTCAATTTCCTTTCATAATGTGAAGATTTCAAAATCATCCCTCTTTGCAGATGTATATTTTAGACTGTTTAAGGTGGATATTAAAGCCTAGGTTTGTTTCTGTGGGCATGTGCTGCATAAGTGGGTCAGTTGGACTTTACCGCCTTACTTAATTTGGCTATGTACCCCCTGAGTTTTGGAGTACTTCAATGGACTATTCTCATTTGCCTTTAAGCTATTCAACGTAAAGAATGGCTGACAAATCCCTCAGATCCTAGGATGTCAAACTGCACATATGAAAATTTTGTTACACAAGAACACCAGAGCTCAAAACCAAATGGGATGCTATTCCACAAATATTATTTAAACAGGTAAACAAACATGGTAGACTGTGTTAAGACCACAATGAAGTAAAACTTAGGCCAATTACCATGAAGTGATAGGAGTAGTGAATACAATCAGTAATGTTGACACTCCCCCAAAGTTCACATCTGACCAAGCAGCAGCAGTTGCAAGCTAAACAATTGAGCCTTCACCTTGAACTCCTCTTTTGTTTTTGAAAAACAGGTTCCTATCTCACAACAACCATGCTTGCACTCTGCAAAATCCCTTAATAACAACAAGTTGTTAAGTAGAATTGGCCCTAAATTGTGCTGCTTGAAAGGCAAGACCAAGCTGGGAACGAATTTATAGACATAAAATGACTGTGACAGCTGAATCGGCAGGTGAGAGTCTGGAGTTCTGACCCTGGGTCACCTGTGCAGTGTTAACACAGATTTAGTAATCTTGAGCAGAGAAAGGCAAGATTTTTAAATTTTGCAATGGGTGTTTACTATTAGCTGTTTCAAGCTAATAGTAAAACATATTAGTAAAACATATTATATGTAGCTAAGCTACATATAAGACATAGCTGTTCATTGTTTCCAGAAGCATGGATTTTAGCTGACATACATCTAATCACCAGCATGTCTGAATAGTCTGAAGAAGTAACCTAAATGTCCCTTGTGACATTTAATTTCTCTTTTCTCCCAGAGCTTTAGGTACCCCCACTTAGACCTAAAATCCAGCAAAGAAAGTAAAGAAATTACAATTCCTTCAAATCTGGATCTCTGCAATGCACTAAATAATTGAGAACAACCCATGAAATTCTTTCTTTTATCTATGGTCTGATATGCAGTTCCTATAGACAGGCTCAAAGAGCCAAACAATACAGAAGAAGAAAGGAGAGATAACAAAGGTTACTATGTCAACAGATGTATTTTAATACTATTCTCTGCAGCTGTTTATAAGATCAAGCATTTTCTTTTGTTTAAGAAGAGGATTCCATTTTAGTGCACCAAGAAATATCTTTTTGTTTAAGGTGTGGTAGTGCTGAATATCATTACTGAAGAACTAAAACTTAATTTCAGTCCTAACTTTATATAACTTCTATGGACATTGGTTTCCTCTATTGCTTTGGTAGTATCCCTTCATATACTGTTGTCATTTTGTTCTTCTCCCATAAGCAGTAGCATTACTGTCATATAGCTGAACTCTTTAGCAGGTGTGCAAGTGCATGAGCAAACCCCAAACATACCTTAGATGGAGATGCCCTGTTGTGATGACCTTGCAGTTATGTTTTGATCCAATTCATCAAAAGAGAGAATCTATTTTTCATTTAAATACTCAAGACAGCTGGAAAACTATTAAAACTTTTCAATCTTAGATAAATGTCATGTTAAGATGGAAATGCATCAAAATGCACCAAAATCAAAATGTGCTTTGACACAAGATTTCATAGGCGGTCCTGGGCTCACCCTCAGCCCAACCGTGGTACGAGCCAGGTGCTGATGAAGTACAACAAGGACATGCACCTTGTTTTATGAGGGGTTTATAAGCCATGTCCCCAGGTCCAAATCTGCAGGTGGTCTGTCCCCATGGGGCATCTTGCTTTCCAATGAGTGGCTAGAGGTGTCCTTGATCAAGGGGACACATCCGATCAAGGGACCTCTGGATGTCATCTGCTGCCAGGGGAGACAGCAGGGAAGCTGAAATAGCATGATCCACTTTCACTGAAGTGCACACACTCTGTCACCTTTCTTCCTTTCAAATTTGAGTGTTTTCTGGATGAAAGATTTCAATTTTCTAAAAGCAAGGGCAGGTTTTGCTCCACTTCCCCTCTTCTTATATGATTCCTAGGGACATTTTTTGTATGTTTTTCTTCTTAATTGGAAGGCAACCTTTTTTTAAAACTTATAAATATTTTGTGAAATAAAATCACTAAATTTTGCTCCTAAATATCTTACCTCAGCTGTAGTGGCTTATTTTATTCTAATGCATGACTAAATACTTTCTTTGACTACTTACATGAGAGGGTAGTTTATAGATATCTATGAAGCTGTTATTGTCTAGGCAACTGTTGAGGTTTGGATTTATTTTTGTTTTGATTTTTTTAGGACCTGTAATATCATTGGAGAGTGATGGATTCTCCTTCTCTATCATCTTTGTGACCCATTTAATTACCCTTAGCTTTAAGGACACAGAGATGAAGAAAAAAAAAATCTTAATTTTACTCTGCTGGGAGGCCATGGAGGTGGTGTTTCTCTGGGTGCAAGAACTGTACCAGTCACACTCTATCTCTGGAAAGCAGATGTTTTGCTGAGCTGTTGCAAAGATGAAGTTTGGCTCCTAGCAAAAATGCCTGTTAGCATCAACTTTTGGAGAGGACAGAGAATTTTTAACTTTAATTTTTATTTTCTAATATAAAATACAGACAACTTCACAAAGTATTATGAACTTTATAAATATTTCAGAAGTTAAATATGTGGAGGTTGTGATAAATATGCAGAGATTTTAATGTTTTATTAATATAGATGTTGTCTTGCTTATTGGCATAGTGTTGAGGTTTAAGTATTTCTCTGTAGGGATCTTTCCTAGAGAGATGGAGAATGTTCAATAGAGTCACCTGACAGTGAACATTTGCAATTCCTTTGTGCACAGCACACAGCTAGTAACTCTGGGTCCTTGGTCTGATCTCTGTTGAGATCAGAAATGTACTTTGAGGAGAAGGACTCTAGAGCTGTTAAGAAACAGCCCTGACAGATGTTCATGAAACTTTTCAGGTGAGAAGGCAGAAATCAGACTCACTTGCGTTTAGGACACAAAATTCTTTTGGACCTCTGGAGGCACCTGTCCTTGCATGGCAGGACTGCCAAGTGATGAGTCTGTCTTTCTAAAACAATTAAATATATATTTCCCTGTATAAATTTTGCTGCACTGGCTGATTCAGGTGGCTGTGATAATTGTTTCCCTGGCTCTCAGCACCAGAACAAGAGAAACTCAGGTAGCTGGTAAGACCAAACCTGTTACTACAGCATGTTGTACAGGTTATACAGCCAAACTGTGGGACAAGAGGCTGGACAGAGGCCCAGTGGGAAGAGACCAGAGTGCTTGGGTGGATGGCAAGTTGAGCAGAGTGCCCTGTGTTGTGCCCAGCGTGTCTTCACAGTGTGGCAGCCAGGAGGGCCAACCCTGTCCTGGGGTGCACCAGGCACAGCATCACCAGCCGGGCAAGGGAGGGGATTGTCCTGCTCTGCTCTGAGCTGGGGCAGCCTCACCTCCAGTGCTGGGGGCAGATTTGGGTGCCACACTGTAAGGAGGCTATAAAATTATTAGAGTGTATTCAGGGGAGACTGAGGAGATGGTGGAAGGACAAAAGGACAAGATTTACAAGGAAAGGCTGAGGTCATTTGGTTTGCTAAGCTTGGAGAAGGCTGAGGGTTTGCCCTCCTTGCTTTCTCAAGGGAAAGAGGAGGGGGAGGTGGTAATCTCTGTCTCTGGTGACCAGTGAGAGGACTTGAGGAAATGAATGGAAACAAACTGTGTTCAGGTAAGTTCTGATTGGACATCAGGGGAAAAGTTCTTCACCGAGAGAGTAGCTGCCTTGTAAGGAATTGGTCATGGGATCAAAACTGACAGAGTTTAAGGAATGTCTGGACAATATTCGTAGTCATATGGTTTAGTTTTATGTAGTCCTGTAGGAAGAAGGGAACTGGACTGGGTCATTCTTATGGATCCACTGGAATTTAAGATATTCTATAATTCTATGACTTTAGGTAAGTGTCAGCAGGCTGCAGCCAGGGAACACAAAGAGAAATGAAGAAAGAGAAAAGGAGGTACACTAATTCAACCCCCTGTGAAAATAGAGCAAAGATGAAAAAGACAAATTTCAATCTGGGCACATGGATCTTGCTAAAAGTGTGTCAACCCTGAACTGCTAAGTAGTTAAAGCTCCTCTGCAATATTAGCTTACTCTGCTGAGAAAATAAAGTTACAATATTTCACTGAGATAAAGCTAGTGACTTAGTCTTGAACTTTGGTTTAAGCCCATGGTTTTAAATGAAATACCTACTTTAACATAGCTAAACCTGAGCTGACAGAAAACCAAATGTATCCCCTGCAAAGACAGCAACATAATTCCTTTGTATGATAATGTGTACAGAAACGGATTTGCCTTAAGAGGACAGACCAATCAGAGATCTCAGGACAGACCTTTGAGCGTTTGTTACTGTTATTTAATATTTATTTAAACTCTGGCTTTAAAAGGATACTTTAAAAGAGATAGCATTTTGGCTGAAATGTTCTAAGAATGTTTTAAATGGCCATATTTGTTCAGATCATCAATACAACAACTTTTACTTCCCCTTGTAGAGTGGCTGGCAGTATAACACCATGTTTGTAATTCCTGCAAGAATACCACATAAAGTTATTTCAAATAAAATAAAACATAGTTTAAAAAGTAATTTAAATTATTTATCAATATAATTAAGCTGTATTAATGCCCTTTATTATCCATATTAAAAATTCACAAGGATTTTCATCCCTTTCATCTTTATTAGATGTGTCATAACTTGTTACGTGTTTTCATGAACTATTGATGAATGTGAAATGCTCAGAAGCAATTTTTCCCTTTTAGTTATAATGACTATATGGGGAGTATATTAATATTTGAACAAGTAGTTGTATTTCTAGTTAGTATAATTTCTAGCACTTTTTCTTAGCATGCAGTACAAAGGCAACATCCTTAAGGCACAAAGCCTGCAACTATTTGTAGCTAAAAAAAAAAATTATGTAGTGTATGGCATAATTACCTATGCTTCCTTATCTCATAAAAGTAATAGTATTATTACAACATAAATTGAACAGAAGACATTGAAACATTATGATGAAATAGGCAGCAGTTTCAGTGTTAGAGGGAAGTTCATGGGGAAGTTGATTTTTTGTATGAAGAACTTAGGAGCCATCTCTCCTAAATTAAAGTATTTTCACTTTTAAGTTAAACTCATCTTTTGGAGAGAGAATTACTTGCCTGCAATAGAAGGATGGCAGCATAAAAATGAAGTAGATACTTAAGAAAGACTTGTAGTAGGAATTTGAAAGATAGGCCAACCTGGATAAGTTTTTAATTTTATTTATAGGGGGGTTGTTTTTTTGTTTTACTTTCAGTTCTTTATCTCTTCTTATTTTATAATCTGGATATTTAAAAAAGTGTTTTTAGACCATAGACATCTTGGTAGCTAGTATATCAAGAGCTCTAAATAATTTATGCTATCTTATGCTGACCAGTGCATAAAACTAGTAACACATACCTTCCTAAATTGCTTAACTGCTTTGAGAAAACCCATCCTTTAACAGCCCAAATGAAGAGTATGAATGTAGACTATTCCTAAGTGTTAGTGTTTTGACCTAAAAACTTTGAAAAAAGAAAGAAAATACTTAGTGTTTAGAAAGTGGAAGTAATTACGCCTCATTAACTGCAAGGCAATTTGGGTTTTAAGCTACAAGGACATTAGACAACTAAGAGGAAAAAATACAATCAAACTGGAATTGGAGCCCTCAAACAACAATATTTTTCACAACCTAACTCAAATTTGTTTGCAGATCGGTTGCCTGGTTCAGGGGCAGATTCTGAACTGTGTTTGCAAAAATGAAACAGAAGACTAGTCACTGCTTGTGTGCAGAGGAACTAAGGAATTGCTAACTACTTGCAGTAAAAAACCCATTGCTTTTAAAGGGCCATTTTATTTCTTTGCCTCTAGATGTGCTGCAAAATTCAAAAGCAATATCCTCACATGGATGACATTAAAATCTGCATTCATAATTTCTTCATTAAACACAGCAATGAAAAGCAGGAATGTACAAGGTTTTGAAGTTATTTTTATAAAAGCTCATGCTGATTGGAATTTAAATAAATAATTTTAACATTGAATTAAGTCTCTTTGACCCGAAATAGTTCATGTTGGTGTAGGGAAGGCCAGGCAAAAATAAGACATGAATAAACTGGAAAATTTTATCAGTGAGAAGCTGGGAGTAAAGCAGTATGGACTAGCTTCTGGGTTTGCTCATAGAGTTACTTAAATAAAAAAAAAAAATAGGTTTTCTCTCTCATCCTTTACATTTTTAAATAGTATCAATTTGTTTTTTTCTTAGAAAGTTACATCAGTGCAAACTTAATGCAAAAAAAAAAAAAAAAGGGGAAAAAAAGGAACAAGAAGAAAACAGTTACTATACAAAAGTTATTCTATCAGTAGACAGAAACTCAGAAACTCAGACAGTGAAGAGAGGAGTAGAACCTATTCCTCCAGAGCAGCAATAGCTGTCTTAGTTTTTCTCTGCTTTTTAGGTTCCTGCCTTACTATTCCAAGCTCAGCAAAGGAATTCTCTCAGACAGCAGTTTCTATCATTCCTTAGAGGTGATTTATCTGCAGATCTATTCCACTGGGCAATGAACAAGCCAGAGATGTTGAGGAAAAATAGTATATTGTAACATAATTAAAGATAGTATCATAAGCCACAGGCAATGGAGACAAATGAAGGCTTCAGAGAAAACATTACTATTTAGATATTCTGGAAGAATGAAGTAATTTATTTATGTGAGAGTGGTGAGGCATTGGCATAAGTTTCCCAGAGAAGCTGTGATGCCCAGTCCTGGGAGTGTTCAAGGCCAGGTTGGATGGGACTCTGAGCAACCTGGTCTAGTGGAAGGTGTCCCTGCCCCATGGGGCAGGGGGCTTGGAACTTAATGATCTTAAAGGTCTCCCAAACCAAGCCATTTTAAGATTCTATGATTGTATTTTACCAACTGAAAGATTTCTCAGGCCACAGGAAACCAGTAAGTAAACACACTCTTTAGTCTGCAGGCTATTCCACAACACAGTAAGTATTCAAAATAATATTCACTCCTGGGAAAAATATGACACATTATAACGTGCTCTTTGGATTCACAAAGAAAAGATGCTGCTGCAAGTATTTTATCCAAAACATAAAATAGAGTGGGTACAGCTCCCAGAAGACAGCATTTAAAAGAAGGAAATACTTAAAACAACAAAATCAAAAGTACATCAAAAGGCAAATGGCAACCTATTTGTCACAGCAGCCCATCCATAACCTAATTGCATGACAGATTCATCCAGAAGAAACTTGAAAGATGTTTGCAGAAGTGTCTGATGGAAATCTTTTGGGAGATGGAGGCCACTTTTGGAAAAATAGACTTTATGGCAGGAAATTGTATTTGCTGTGATTGTTGTCCAGTGATAAGACAGCTGAAAATATGGCTGGGTGTTCTACAAACAGAATCCAATTTCTTCAGTAGTGGCAGCAATTTAACAATATGTTGACTGGGAAGATATAATTACAATATAAAGTCTCCCAGAGTCTTTATGAGAAAGAATAATAAAAGGAATTTGCTGAGTCATTTAATTTTTAAGAGTACTATCTAGAACTTTTTGCTTATTTTTATGAAAATACTGAAAGCAGTGCCTTGCAGTCTGTAAAGGGTTTTAGAACCCTCTGACATAAAGACATAAATGCATTATTACTATGGAATTATACTTGTTCAATAAACTTATCTTGCTGTAGACATTTGGTTATCTTCAAACTTATGTTTATGTTTTACATACAGTTACTTGAAATACTTTTCAATTAAATGCAGGCAGTTACTTCATGGCTTCATCTTTATCATAAGTGTTTTTCTCAACAGATGAGTTCTCAGAATTCTCAGCTGGATGATGAATCAATGTTTAGAAAGTTCTTAGAATATCTTTTTAAAGTACAGTAAGTACCATAAGAAGCTATACATGATGATATGCTCATTAGAGCACTTTGAAGGAGTGGAAAGTTGGTGTTTGAAAACTTGATTTCAAGTGTAGTTTACTAATTACACCTTATGATAAAAAGCCCTAAACCATGTGGCACTGGATAGGCAGGATTTGATCTCCTCTTTGTTATAACACAGGTATTAAGGAAAACCATATGATGAAGTAGATTGAATGGAATGAATTAATGCACAATCTGTCCTTATGTAGCCTTCAAATGCTAGAAAAAAAGCATCTCTAAGTGTCCCTGAACTGACACGAGAAAGGAGGATACCATGGGGTCACTGACTACATTCACACAGAAGAAGGCTAGGGATGGGTGGGTTGGCCTCAAACTACACAATTCCCTGATCAATCCCTAATGTGTACATGGCAAGACGTAGACAGTTGCTGCTAAGTCACAAAGACTCTCGCTGCATAATAAATTTTTTTGTGCCTTCTGTGCAGGATCTCCCACCACAACTCTTTCAGCTCCTTTGCATGGAGCGTAAAAGTATTGTCCTAAACCTGTGATCAGAAAAAAAGATATGGATTCTTCCTGCTCTTGCAAGAAGAGCCTAACTTGTCACTGAGAATTTATTTGAAATCCAATTCACCCAACCGATACGCAGTAGCATAAATTGTTTAAATTGGTATCCACAGAGCCCACTGTATCCTGCTACAGCGTACTTACTGACAGCAGGTTTAATTTGCTTGGAAATTGAAAGTACAATCCACATCCTTCATGCAATGCAAAACATTATGCATATTTAATGAGCTAAGTTTTTATACCCTAACTGTGTAAACTGAACCTTTAAGGTTGATTGAAATACGATTTAAATGTAAATCTGTCTGCCTACATTTTTATCTTTTAAAATAGCATTAAATAGTCTTTACAGATATTCAGCCTAGTACGCTCCCTTGTAGAGGGGAGATAATTATATATAATTCTTGTGTGAAATTTCATATGAACTACCTCATTTTCTGAGAAGGTACATCAGCATATATTAAAGCACATCAGAAATTATTCCCTTTGTTGCAACATAAGATAAAACCCTGATGTGAAATTTGATACAAAGACTTGGTTGAGGTTGGTTTTCAGGTATCTTGATGTCATTTTGGAGTGCAAAGCAATTGAAAAAGAAAGAAACAAACAAACCCAAAGTAATTCTGTGCAGAAAGTGAAGCTTTGAAATGTGTTTGCTCAGCAGTGGGTGCAGTTCAGCACAGCTGTTATTCTGCAAGTGGTCTTCATGGGAGGTAGGGTACAATGTTTGTTTTCATCCTCTGAAGGTTGTATCTGATACTTCACCTTTCCAAAAGTCTTCCTTGGAGAGTGTGAAGACAACCATTTGCATGTAAATGAAACAAAAATTCTCTCTCCATGTTACTTAGGATATCAGTAACAATCTTTAGGAGTTTAGGGTAGATGGGAGTAGATTGAAGAGTGACTTTTGTATACAGGCTGCCTGAAGGAGTGAATGCCATCCATTCGGAAAACCATAAATCAGCCCTGTCATGATTGAATCCCTGGAAATCCAGCATCTGGAAATCAGAATCCTCTTTTTCTCCTGTTATGGCTCTATAGATAGGTTTTACTGGGAAGGCACACCATTTCTTCAGAAGAAGTGAACAATCTCCTCAGGGGGAAATAAAACAGATGTCTTACAGGTAGTGTTGAGAACCCTTTGCTACTTTAGATATGGATGTTTGTTGTTTCAGCATTTCTCTTCTTTTAGATTCTTCATATTACTTAAAAAATTCCTTAGAAATAAATGACCATTGAAAAATAAACCTAACGGAAAAAATATAAATCTTAACAGTAGTTTCAGTACTTTTTCTGATTTTGTCAACCTCTTAAATTTTTTTCTTTTTATAAAGTAAGCAGTCAGAAGATATGTCTGGCTAGAAAATAGTTTCTCATTACTTTTAGGTGTGGAAAAGTGTAAAATATCAGCCACAGACTTCACTAATGATTGCACACTGTATGTAAGCCTGAGGAATAAAAAACAGATGCATTGATTACTTTGCAACAGGTTGAATTATTTAAGAGAAGAAACATATATCAAAACGCACAGCAGTGGCATGGACTTGCAATAAAATAACCAGAACTAGGCAACCCCTCTTCAAAGACTACTTTTTAAAGATCCTTCCTATCAGTTCTAAGAGACAAACAATAAAAGCATCATCTTTTTTCTCCATTCTGCTTGCTCTTTTTTCAGCTCAATCAGCCTTTCTAGAAGATTCTTAGTGCACCTATAAGGTTTTCCAGAATACTTTCTCCTAAATACTGTACCGATATGTTGCAGCAGCCCTCTTGTTAGAGGGTAGAAAGGAGCCAAGACACAGACTTCTTGTTTATCACAGCATGAGAAAAGGGTCCTGGTTTATGCCTCTTTACAGCTTAACCATCCTCACTCCAACTGTTCACTGGCTCTGGCTGCAGCAAGCTCCTGCTGTAGGTTTCCCTTGCAGACTCTGACTGCTGGCTATTTCCTGCTAAACAATGACTGCATGTGTTGGTCTGCAGACTCTGACTGCAGGCTGTTACCTGGCTAGACTGTGACTGCAGGTTCCATCAACAAGCTCTAACTGCAGATCCAGACTGACCTCACAGCAGTGATTCTCTCTCCAGGACCCTTCCGTTTCATGATTCTCTTGTTTGTTCTTCCTCAAGGTTCCTCTTCCTTCATGAACCTCCATGATGATCCCTTTAGCACCTAACCTATTCCCTTTTATCACATTTATCTTTATTGGCTGTAGCTGTGACTGTCCAGGGCAAGGCTGTATCGGGTAATTAACACAACTGTTACTTATCAGGGACCAGGTTCACTGGCATTCCCTTCTCCTACACCGAGAGGCTTTTTTTTCCTACCTCTACCAGCAGACAGTCAGAGTTTCTGAAAATTAGCATGTTTCCACTAACTTGGCAAAGAGTAATTTGCAACACTGTTGGATTACTATCTCTAAATTAACATGCAAATAGAGGGCAATAAAATGATTCTGTTCACACTGAACTTAATAAATATTATTTGAACACATAACACAAGATATTAACAAGTATAGCGGAAATAAGATTCAAATGTCCCTTGAAACAGTGCTGCAACTCTCTGGCTAAATATATGTAGGAGTACTGAAGAGGTATTCACCTTAACTAGATGATTGGAAGTTAAAAGGCAAAAAAGCATACGCAGCAACACAGGTGTAAATGCCCACCCAAGCAGGCACACACAAGCAGTGAGGAGCTCTGTGGCCTGTTGCATTACTTGGGACACTGGGTTCCACCTCACACCTTAGCCGGTGCTTGGCTCCTCAGCGGACTTGCTGCTCCTGCTTCTTGCTCTGCTGCCCAGCATAGACCTGACATCCACCACTGAGAAATGTGTCATGCTGAGGAGGGCATCTCTAGACCTCCTGACAGCACTTGACCACCAAACAACCATTTTACTGTGACAGTGTAAAAGGCAAAATGCAATCTGTGCAGGACACAAGCATGGGACACCAAGAGAAAAGTAGGCTGAGTGGGTATGAGTGTCTCTTGCAACGACATCACCATGGGATTTTCCATGGGATGCAGTCCATTGGATGGACTCCTAGGCCCTCCAAGGCTCCATCAGAGAGACAACTGCAATGCCTGCACAGATTTGAGCAGGTCTCAGCTAGCTTGCTTAACTACTGAGCTGCAGCATCACAGTACTCGGTGGGGGTCACTAAGCCAAATGAGGCTGTGCAGGAGGCATACACCCTTTCCAGTACAGCCATGCTGCTATGGATGCATTCATCCCTTTCTTCTGGAAGTACAAGCATTGTTTAAATTACGAGGGTCAGGACTAAAATTTGTGAAGACTCACACACTCCTAATTTTGATTTCAGATCCACAACTTGCAAATTACAAACTTTTTGGGTTTTTTTGGTAGGATATTTGGACAAAATAGTGAATATTCCTTCCCCTGTCCCCTCTCCCACACCCCACTGATTTTCTGAAAACATGTTCCTTATCCAGGTTTAACTGGGTAGAATTCTAACCTCATCTAAAGACAAACTCCTAGATGAACTTAATCAAATATTAGCATTTGATCCTAATCTCTACTGACTATTTGGCCAGAGCTCTAGTACACTCATCAGGAATTATCAAAATCCACACAGTTATTTCAGCTGTTTAGGTGCTTTAAAAATGTATCTGGAAATTTTTTAATACCTCTTCCACATCAGCTTGTTCCTTTTTGATAAAAATAAATTAACTCATCTCCAGAAGATTTTTAAAGTGTTACAGATGATTTGAACAGAAAATAAATGAGACCTCATAGGCCATATTTGTTCTTTCTGAAAGATAACCAAACATCTTATTTTTCACTCTATTAAAAAATCTCTTAAAAATATCTTGTTGCATTATTTGTTAATGTATATGATAATTACATACAGAACACCATGCTCATCTTCCTAACTGAGAGCAAGGATTACAGTGCTACATTATTTGACGTCCAGATGCATTTTGAATGTAAAAATATATTTTCCTGTTTGAAAGGCTGGGATTTATGCAGATAGCTATCAATACCATTAATAGAATTACCTGCATAAATCCTTTTATTTAAACAGGGCTCCAGAATTTATAAAGATTTAATGTAATTTTTGGCTCCATATTCTTATTTGTCATATAAAGAACTTTTTACAGAAAATCTTTACTCAGCTAAGAGATTTTAGTACATCTTGTTTGCTACATAAATCTGATATATCTATTTAAATAACTTTTGTGGTCTCCTCTCCTATTAATGCCATACCACAGCATGTTCAAAAAGCATGTTTGAGCAAAAAGTGGTATTTAAAGAGCTTGTTGTTGAGTGACTGGTAACACAGTAAATCCCACCCAAGTGAGAAAGCTTGTGTTTCATCTTGAGTGTGTGTTTCTCAGCTCCCCACTGCAGGGTCAGAGTTCTTGGAGATCTGATTTTTTAGTATAGAAAAAAATTTTTAGTTGGAAACAATAAATAGGATTTTACCACAGTAATTTTAAAAAGGTGCTCTATAGATCAAGTCTTTTAGGTGTCATAGAGAGAAAGATTCATTGCTCTCTTCTGCCTGAGGCCACTGATTCATGTCCTGGGGAACCAAAAGGTCTGCAGGTATGGTGCAGGCAGAGAGGAAGAGGGCATCCTGAGTCCTGGGTTTTTCTACACCTGTTTCTGCTCCTTCTTTTAATCCTAGCAACAACAACAAAATTTAAGGCTGCCGTCAATGCAATGTAAGATACTAGACATCCATAATCAGTAAAATGGAATTGTCATCCCAGAATCATAGAACACCAGGTTGGAAGGGGACCTTAAGGTGGGGATCCACACTTGTAACAGGTTTGGAACAGAGTTATTTACCAGCATGTCTGGTGTTCTGGGTGAGCTGGTCAGCCTCTTCCCCACGCACTGCACAGACCAGTTGCCTAGACTATAACAAGCCAGTTTCTCCAGGAGGAGGCTGTGGGAAACCATATTGAAAGCTTTGAAGAAATCCAGGTAGACCAGGACCACCACTCACCCTACGTGAGCCGAGCACGCTACTTTGTCACAGAGGGTGATCAGGTTTGTCAGGCCTCCTTTGCCCTTGGTAAGTCATACTCATACTTAAATGACAGCTATTTCAAATTGCTGATGGTATCACTGTGTTTTTTCCTGTAGATAGGCAAATACAGATGACGGGGGATTGATTAAATTACCTGTCTTGTGTGCAGTAAGTGCCAAAACCATATCCTTTTTTTTTTTTTCCTACCCTGAGAAATCTATGAATCCTGAAAACACTGCACAGTTCTTATTTAACTCAAAAAATTAAACCACAAAAATCCGATAAGTGTCACAAATGAAACATTTTTGATTTTTTATATGAAATGCTGACTTGGTCTGAAAGCAGTGAGTAAATTCCTTTTTTTTATTTTTTAGTTTTATCCATTCCTCCTACTTTGTTCCTCCCTATAGTCAGTTCTCTTCACACAAGGCCTGAACAATATTACAAGTTTTTCATGGCTCTCCCATCAAGCCCAAAGACACGTGTGTAGGAATTTTCATATGGGCAGTCTGCAAATGGTGTTTCACCTTTACAGTTTTCCCAAAGAAATAATTTTATGAGAGTACCTAAAGCCTAGGCTTTGAAGTATATAATGCAATGTCATGTTCATTGGACAGGGGTTTAGCTGGAAAGTACACGACTGAATAAAAATCCAGGAAAATCTACTGAGTGTCCAGAGGGTTCTAATGTAATTGTGCTTCTTGCTTTGGAAGGTTTGGGGAGATACAATTTAATAAGGTTATCTCTGTCCTTGCATTATTATCAAAAAGCAGCTGTTCTCCTATCTCATGTTTCAAACATATTTGATCTTTTTTTTGGCACCCCCCCAAAAAATGTATAAAATTAATGCAAGATACCTCTTCCATCATTCAGTATTCAACCTTACAGAAAATGGCTTCTTAGCCTTAGTGAATAAAACATATGCCTTATATGCTCAAATCCTGTCACTGGCATAGGTGCTCACAGAGGAAGCATAGCATCTGCTCCCACTCTGTTGCACAACACTCAGCCCCATAAAGAGCTGCAAAATGCAGAGCAGAAAGCAAGTAACACATAACTAATTAACATCTCTTTTATGTTCCTGACTGTATCTGGCACAAAAATGACACGATTTTTATTTGGTTTTAGTACTGTGGTTTGCTTTCATTTTGTATTTTCTTTTACTGTGGCCATGGCTCTGCTGGTTTTAAACTGCACACACCTGCAGAAAACAAAGAACAATATATTCCCATACCATCTAATCCAGTTCAGACTCTGCTTCTACTAGAAAGGCAAAAAAACTGCTTCCTCATTACTGTTAGCCTCCTACCTTTCCCCTGAGAGCAGGGAAACCTCTACAGCTGCTGTTTTGCATTTATCTGTATACTGTGAACAGAAGGGACATGAAGAGGCTGGGATGAGAAAGACTTATTTCTGCCTGCTCTTCGTCATGTCTCTTTGCACCCTGCTGCTCTGCAGCTTTGAGAAGGGTCAGAATTCAGCTCTTTTTTTCTCAGAGACTGTGACAATACAGGCAGAGCATCCAGACTGACAGGGCAAGACTACAGCCTGCAGTAGGACACTCTGCAGGGCTCCCAGGGCAAAGATAAGAGAGGGGTAGCTGGATGAAGGACCTAGATGTCAGCAGAGGACTGGCCCAGGACTTGCCCTGACCACTAGAGAAGAGAGGGAGCTTTATCCATCAGGACTTCAGGACTGGCACCAACATGGGTATTCATCAAACCCTGCCCAGTGCAATTTTGCACAAATACAACATGAGGCCAACACAGGCGTTGCTGACAGTGAACAAGGAAACTGTGGAGAGGAGGCAGGAGTTTCAAATAAGACTTCCCTAACCCAGGTCTGAAGATTTGCTGTAGCCACAAGAGTTGGGTCTTATATCAGGCTATCCCATCTGAGTGATGTGATCACATCGCCTCCAGGCTGCTCAACCAGGAGTGCAGCAACACTCTGCTGTCCATCAGAAAGGCCAGGACACCCAGCCCAGCCCTCTGCTAGACTTTGAAAGAGATGGAAAGGGAACATTTTCCTTCATTTGCCTAAGGACCAACTAAAATAGATACAGAATGACAATACCTTATTTACTAGACATAAAACTTGAATATACTAGTCTACGTATCATAGTAAATCATCATCTGTTCCTCTATGATACAATGTAAAATCTATATTACACAGTTGCGTGAAAAGGTACTGGAAACTATATAGAAGAGAGTATTTGTCCCAAGGATTTTAAAAGGAGGGAGCTGCAATTAAAATAAAGGAATATACTTCCCTTTTTAAACATTTCTTTTTACTGGATGAGTGCAATGTAAAAGCCCTGATACAAAATTTATGCCTAAGAATTTTTTTTTAGATTCAGCTGTCAAAACTTGTGAGATCATAAAAAACCCAAAACACGTACTTTGTTAACTATCCACATATAACTTTTTATCCAGTTTGAAATTCATATTCTTAAGTCACAGACACCTGTACACACAGCCATGCATGCAGAACAGATACAATTTTTAACTGTTAGAATTTTCCTTTGTTTATTTCTATCACATATGCTGTGATGAATTTGTTTGTATCCCACGCATTTAAGTTTTCTACACTTTTGAATTATTTCTGAAAAATAATGCGTTTGAGTCATTCTGGAAAGGCAAAAAAAAAAAAAAAAAAAAAAAAAAAAAAAAACAAAAAAAAACAAACAACNAGAGCAGAAAGCACAGAAGCAGCAGCTGTACTGCTCTGTGAGTCAGACAGAGGTACTGGGCTGGCATTTGCTTTCTGCTCCTCCCTCACCCTAAGGAGGTCCAGCAGTGGGAGCCAAACAGATGGTGCAATGCTGCTCATTAGCGAGACTCCCACAGCCACATTTAGCAGTCAGAGAAGGTCAGGAGGGGTGCGTGGCACCCCCCGGAGTGCAGTGAGAGGCATTTTAGCACAACTTGTCTCAGATACACTACTCTGAGCCGGGCTTGGAGGAAGGCTGTACCCGATGTCCGCAAATTGGAGTGGCACAGAGAAAATAATGTTTTCCTGACATTTCTCAAAGGTCATATGGTGCTTTTTTTTGGCTGAAAACATTAAAAAAAAAAANTTTTTTTTTGGGTTAAAAAAATAAAAAAAAAAAAAAAAAAAAAAAGAGTAATGATCAAAAAGAGAAAAGGGGCTGGGAGAAGCGTGCTTTGCACAGTTTGTTCTCATTCTTCGCAGAAAAATGCTGTATTGACTGTCTATCAGGCTACTTTGTAAATACAAAAAGTAGGACTGATCTGGCTGTTTGTTCTAATCACAGTAAAATACAGATAACATAATAAATGGCATGGGGTGTAGTGCTTATTTATAGACTGAGTTCTGCTGCTATAAATAAATTTGCAGAACTGTAGTCCATGTGTTCAATTGGCAAGATCTGCTTTTTGGGGAAATTTAAAGAATTTTTCACAGGATTCTCAAGACAGCCATCTCAACAGACAAAAGGTGACTTGGCTTAACTCTTCTGGCAGGACATTTTATTTATAAAACTAGCTTTATCCAATACACTTTTGGATGTATCTTTATTTAGTGTTTTGTAAAACATCTGACAGGCTGTTTGTTCTTGGCATAGCCACTCTTACTCTTGATGGCTTCTGTACTAAGTGTACAGAAAAGTGTATTCACATTCTTTTAAATTTTCTTGAGAGTATATATTCTTGTTTACTGGAGCACAAGGAGGCAAGGAGAACTAAGCAAGCAAACATGATATTACCTGGATTTTGGTACATGATTAACATGATTACATGATTAATCTGTGCAGATTTCCAAGATTTGGTAACTGGGGGAAAAAAAAAAACAAAAAACCAAACCAAACCAATTCTCTTCCTTGTACTTCCTGAATAGGAGATAGTACTACTTTCATGGTTCACAGCAACACAGGAAGGGTTTTTTTAAGGATGTAGTGTTTCTGATCTGTCCTCCTTCAGGAACTAGTGGGAAATGTAAGAATGAGCACAGGAAAAGAGGAGAAATTAATTTTGTGCTGATGTAGAGTACCTGCAAATCTTATTTCTAAAAGAAGCACAATTTTCCAGAAAGTAGATGCTATCTTCTGGAAGGTCTGTTTTGGTTTTTTGTTTGTTTGTTGGGGTTGTTTGTTTGTTTGTTTTAAGATAAGATTATTAGTCAGATGGGAATTTGAGACATCTAGTCATTAGCATGTGCCATTTATATTGCTACACCCTAAAATTCAGATTTCCACGAAAACACATTTGCTTGTTTCTCACCTCTTGATCTGTGCACAGTGTTTAGACACAAATGTTGAACATCTCAAAGTACTATTTAAGTACAGGACATCATATACATTTCTGCAGTAGAGGACAGCATTTCTCAAAGTATCCTTATGTTTCTCTATTACGGTGCTCCATTCTTCGCTTACATTTGCTACAGAAAGGAAGATGATTTCTTTCTTCATTCCCCTATGAATGTTTTTTTACCACTACAAACAGACTTGTTTTATGGAATCTATCAGAGCTAAGAAGAAGGAAGAAATATTTTGTTGCTTTAAACATCAGATGCAAGGTCAGAGACTGGATCAGTACAGGGAATGAATAACTTCCCTGGTCTTCAGAATCTCTACCCTCATAAAACCCAGAGGAGGAAATTTGTAGAGTGGAGAAGAGATACTACCTGCATTATGCTGGAGAGTAGATACTACCTGCATTGCTCTGTAGTTTAGAAAAATGGAACATTTTCTGAGTGCTACACTTACTTTAATTCAAAAAAGAACGATACAGTAAGAAAACCTAAAAAAAATTATAATGTGGCATTGATTCCACTGCAAAAGCCAATCATTCAATTATTTTCAAACAAAATATTGTGCAACAAGGTCTTATCTTTTAAATGCAAAACATGAGAACCAATGTAGCATTAAATTTCTGGAATCAAAGATTCAAAAATCATCAACCAATCACTAATGTGATTATTACATCAGCCATATTGCATATTTTGCAACATACATTAATGCTGCAGACTAATACATTAGGATTTAAGGCAATAGAGAAAAATAGCAAATCCTGCATTTATGCAATGAAAACCACCAAAAGAAAGAGAAAGGCATTTGTGATATACATGTGCTGTGGGGGGTTTTGAACGTGGTGTCGTGAGCACACTGCTGTCCTCAGGCCCCCTGACAACACAGCTCCCCTGGCTCACCCTGGGATGATCACTGGGACTGTGCAATGGTGTGATGCCTCAGGGTCATCTCTGTTACCTCAAAGGGTATCTGCAAATGTCTTTTGAAGGCAATAATGAACTTTGTGCTTCATAAACCTTCTCCAGGCACTGGTACGAGACAATTCTCTAACTGGAGGAAAAACTAAAAACTGTGTGTAAGGTAACTGAACCTGCTTATCAGGGCACTGGGTTCTCAGAGAAAATGAATATATACTTAAAAAGTAGAAGAAAATTTCTCCCATGTCACTAAAAAGTAATTAACATTACAGGAGCAACTACCCATAAAATATGAGAGCAAATACTAAAGGTGTAATGAAGACCATTTGTTGCTGGGTGCAGAAAAATTCCTCATTTCTCCACAGTTCTCTTACTAGAGGTGCAGAAGATGGCAATATGCACAAATCTGGCTAGACATGAGCAAGCTGAAAGGGAGACCTGAAAGCCTAGTGTGCCTTTGAAAGCAAAAGGTTTGTCTTATTCACTTAAGAGGACCAAGAGCATTCTGGCTTCCATAAACCTCTTCTCCCAGATGTAGAAGGAGCTGGAGAAGAGGAGGAAGGCAATGTATACAGATCAGCTTTTGTGATATCATGCTTTTTAATTGGTGGTGCTTGTAATTTCGGGGGTCAGCCACACTCACTGTGAGGAAAATGAAATAAAAGGGTCTCCTTTTGGCACATTGCAGCATTTGTACTCCATCTGTTCCACTTACAGGAAGGACTGGTCAATGCTGTACGTGCTGCCAGCACTGAACTCCTGTGCTTCACACAGGTTGAAGGCCTTGAGCCATGCAGGCTGACAACAGTACAGGCCCTGTGCTTCTTCATATCCTTGTTTAATCCTTAACTCCTTTCTGTGCCACTCATGTACCATTTGACTTTTAGGGCTGCGTTATCATAAGTTTTGGAATTGATTAGCCTAATATTTTAACCCTTTTTCTCTTAAGCTTTGTAGTCATTTATTGATTAGTTCTCTGCTCTGGCATTTTCCTGTAAATATGTTTAGGCAGCTGATACGTTTCCACTCATCATACAGTGAGAATCTGAGACAGACCTAAGCAGCAATGATTTGTATTGATTTGGCTTCCAGAACTTACCTTATAGAAATTGAATTTCTAGACAGTTTTGCATTAAAAATGGCCTCATGAAAATATTAGCATAAGGATTATTTTGTCCTTGAAGTCTTTTTCCTAACATATCTTTCCTTTGTACCACAGAGTGGCAGCCTCTGTACTTTCTCCATTTTCCACAAATTCATTCTCATTTCTCTGCCTCTATCCACTTTCTTTCAATTCTCCCAGCTGTTTTCATGTGATTATCTGTGAGTTGGCATTTACCAAGTAAGGCAAAGGCACATACACAGGCAGCCAGATGCTTTTGATTATTGCTATTTACAAAAGAGACCAGAGCTGTGCATATCATGGTTTGGAAACCTCCTTCTGTATACTGAATTCTGTGTATTTCTCCACCACAATCCCTTTTTTATTTTGCTTAAGGATGAGCAGTTGTATTTTCATACCTCGTCATTCCTCGGTCGACAAAAAAGTGTGTGTCTGCTTGGGAGGGACAAACTCCCATATGGGGAATCTATGGCTACCTTGGTGTATTTTTATCGTTGAGGACACAAAGGCTTGAATCTCTGTGGTCTGGTGCTTTGTGACAATTTTGCTCTGCACCAACCTCTGTGAGATTTATACTTCTTTTTTCCATCTTAACACACAACTTCACAGCAGATTGTGATATCTTCCAGGGGAAACAAAACAAAGCAAAACAAAGCAAACCAACAAACTGTAGAGCAATAGCAATACAGTGCTTTCAACATGCAGATCAGCTGTCACTTCCTTATTTCAAAATGCACATGATGTAAAAATGCAAATGTCAGATTTGCCTGTAACATAAACCACAGTAGGAAGCAGCATGTTTGCTATACCTGAACAAAAAGATCAGCTGGGCAAAGATGAAAACTGATTTTTTTTCTTAATAAGAAAACTAGCAGTTATATTGAAACAGGAGAGAAAGAAGTTACTTGTTTGTACACACACAGGCACATAGCTTTTATGTTGGGTTGTGGTAATGTAAAATAGATTCTTAATTTAAAAGAGAGGGCTTAGACAAAGAGCACTCCAAAAGAAACCACTTTATCATGATCTCTGATCAATAAAGGAAATTTATAGGATTAGAAAAGGTCTCTCTGTGTTTGCAAATGAAAATACGCCATGACATGTATACAATTATTTCTACCTATCATGTGATATAATGGTTATTTGCAAGCAGGATAGTTCCTAATTTATTTTTCTAATAATCTAGTCACTGAGTAGCTATAATACTTATTGATTGTGATTCTTCCAGTTCAAAAACATATTGTCAAAACAACCCTTTAGTTGCTCCATAAAACAAAAGAAAAAATGATAAAGCAGTATTTGCTGTACAGAAATAGCACCAAATGCTTCTTAATTATGTAATGTTACCAAAAAAAAAACTGGAGTGTAGTCCACATAATTTTAATCATCCAAAGGACAGATTTCAGTCCATCATCTGAAATCCCTTCTCATCCAGAGGGTAAGATGAAATGAACAACTTTCTGAAGACCACAAAATCACAGCATCATCAAGGATGGAAGAGGCTTTCAAGGCCATCTAGTCTAACTGTCAACCCAGCACCACCGTGATCACCCCAAACCACATCCCCAAGTGCCACATCCAGATGCCTCTTTTCAGACAGGTGACTCTGTCACCTCCCTGGGCAACTTATTCCAATGTCTAACCAGTCTGTCAGTGAAAAAAAGAGACCGAGCCCACCTCACTACAACCTCCTTCCAGGTTGGTGATAGATGCCAATATCTCTTCAATAACTATAGAAGTCAGTGTTTTGATGGTTGCTACCAGCTCATAGTACCCCAGATAGCCCAAAATCATCTTGACAGAGATATTAACCTGTGTATGACTAGATTTTGTTGTGGAGGGGGATGGAAAGATTTGCTAGGGAGCCCTTCCACTGATGCACTCTAATATGGAGTATTTATGAGAGAAGGAGTCCAATCCAAATTTCTCCCCATATATTTGGGTTGGTTTACAACCTCAAACATATAAAAATCTTGAACCCGTCTCTCAGAATCCTAACATTAAGTTTAGAAATGCAAGCATTAAAAAAAATTGTTTCATTTTGTTGGTTTCTGAACATTTTTGGGTACTGTGCCAAGACTTCAAATGTTTCTTAATGAATGTGAGGTTTGTAATTAAAACATTTTTACTTAATATTTTTTTATATCTTTTATTAGGCTATTCCTATGATATAAGGGTATTTGCATGGTGAATCTTTCTGCAGGAACAGGAATTCAAGCAAAACACAAAATATTACAGAGATAACTGCTAAAATAATAAACCTTTTGCACTTTTTAGGAATTTGAGCAACTGTATACCAATACTTGAAAGAAGCTGAAGCTATCGGTATGAAGCAGCACAGTTTGCTTCTTTCTGTGGGTTCCAGGTGCTGAACTCCCTTACCCTGTCTCAGTCAATCTTTTCAGTCACTTCCATGTGTTTTCAGCCAGGAACATGACAGAAAAAACAGTGCACCCAGACTAATGCCTTCAACTTCTCTCACCTTCTCATGCACATTACATAGAAAACAAAAGGAATATATATTCCTCAGCAAGGAATTAACAACTGAAATATATTTTGACCAAAACTAATTAATATTTAATTCTGAGACAGAAAAGAGTGCCTGTTTGTGATTCAATAAATTCTTGTGTGCTGTCAGAAAAATATTTCAGGTAAGCAGGTTAGCAATGAGGTGTCTTGCAATATATGAAATGTTCATTTTCTTGAAACTCAGGATAATTACACACTTCTGTTCTCTGAGGTTTTCTGTGCAAGAGTAAATAAAGCAAACGCAAATGTTTTCTGTCACCTAGACAGGTGTTACTGTAAGCTAAGAAAAAAAAAAAAAAAAGCAAAAAAAACCATCCAGAGGATAAACACAAGCCTTCCTCACTAAATAGTCATTTGACATCCCTTTTCACAGAGTTTGCCCCTTGAGCAAAGATCTTTGTGATAGGATAAGCTCATATTGTAAATGCTACTTTATAGCCAGCTATATTGAACAGTGCTAAAGGCAATATTTGTAGTTAACTTTACTGTGCAAATTTCTTGCTGGTTTTCAGCTCGCTAGAAAGACAGTGCTGCTGATGGTTCTATTAGAATAAGATTTCTCTCCAAACTTCTGTCCATATTTTTCAAAGCAGATTGGAATTTTTTTAACTACTCTTCTTCATTTTTTTGCTGATTTTGCTTTGCTTGAAGAGAAAGCTTTTGTTTTACTTATTGTCTTTATCCCAGGAATTTTCTCACTTTTAATCTTAATCATCTTCCTCATGCCCCTGGGAAGAGGAGGTGAGCAAGTATTTGTGCGGACCTAAGCTGCCCACTGGGGTTAATCCACAACATAATTGTTTTATGGTCACCCAAAGTGAAGTAAAATGCCTTAAATTCATTCCAGCTTTGGCTATTCCTTAAAATAAAATGGTCATACGAAGTGAAGCTCAATACCAGATCCAGCCTGTTCTCTGCTTTCTGTTATAGAAACAAGAATGTTCATGAAGATAGAATGGCATTGATTTCTATTGTGATTTACACAAACCAAGGGTATTCTTACAACTGGTCTTACTGAAATTGCCCAATAAAAAAGTGTAAGTCATAGGCATATTCAATATTTATGATAACTGCAGATCAGCAAAAATGAAGTAACCCTCACTTTTGTGGCTGGGATAATCCAGCTTGGGAGGACATACATTTTCTTTCTGAAGAGTACTGATGACTTTTCTGTGGCACGTTACAGTAACTGACGTGTAGAGGATCCTGTTTAAGTGATAATATGTCAAGATTCAATAAAATTCTTAATACCCTCCTTCTGTGTTTTAAGATTTTAACATTTCTGTGTTCCTGTTCTTGACATATGCTTCTTCTAGAAATGCTACGGCCAAAATTTCAAAGGGGAAATTGAAAGCCCACTACCAAATCTGTGCAGTCCACATTTTCAGAGATTATCACATGTTTTTACTCACTTGTGGGCACAAACAGTTTAGGCATCTCATAATCCAATTCTGACTTATGAACACACAGCATGCTTTCAGAAATGTGCTTGCATGTGTAATTAATAGATATGGGGTAATGCTTACAGCTCCTGCCAAAGCACTCACCAGAGAGCACCCTGGAGAAGGAGATGAAAGCAACCAGAGCAGGAGCCAGACAAATTGGAATATGGGGCAGCAACAGCAGGAGCCCAGAGCAAATGAAAAGTTAATGCAACATTCCTGGGAACAAGAAGGAGACTGTATCCCCAGCAGGCTTTAGAACAGGTCCTGAGATTGGCATGAAACAAACTGGTAATTGTGAATTACCAAGATACCACCCTATCTTGGGATTTGTGGCAACTCTGTAAATCATGTTTGCTTTTCTGTCATGGTTTATAATGTCACTGAAAACCCTTGATGGAAATATAACCTCATATGCGAGATTTCCTCTGTTTAATCTTTATCTTGTGTATATAATCAACAAATATTTGTTTACAGCAAGTCTGACTTACATCTAATACATTTGAACTCAAGGACCTCCAGAGAGGAAAAACAAAGCAATAAGCTACAGCTTTCCAAGCCCACCAGAATACCTTGTAACAGTGATGAAGGGTGGGAGGGAATGTGTTTCTGCTTGTGTGTCAGTGAAAGAAAAAGAAAGGTAGACAAGTGCAGGGCTAGGTTAAGCATATGGGAAGCAAGGAAAATACATTTTGAAAGACTTGCAGTCACCTTAAAGTCTGTGCAAGATATTTGGGTAAATTCCATGCAACACTGAAATTTGAAGAGAAAGTCTTCAGCCATTAGCTGTGAAATAATTTAGTTTGAAAACTTAATGAGAGAGGGAAAATAGCATTTGGGGGGCAAGGCATTTGCATAGCCCACTTCTGCAGGTGTCTAATTGGTAGTGATACTGGTTTCATTAGAACACGCAGCAGGTTGTGGAGCTATCTAAAATGTCACTGAAGATAAATGCACTTTGTTATCAGCAAATGTAACTTGCACTGGGAACCAAACACAGAATATACTGTATGGCAATTTAACTACATTCACCCTTTCAGCCAGCTCTAGAAAAACTGGAACACACAGAGTTATTAACACCTTGTATGTTGCAGAGGAACTAGTTTAAAAGACTCAAGTATGGAAATCTAAAGCTGGGATGAGTAAAACCAATCTACAAGCTTTAGTGGTGCTGTGTTTGCTGCAGTCCTTGCTGGAGAAAAAAAAAGGCAGCAGAATCACAATTTGAAGTTGATGGGCTTCTGTACTTTCAAGACACAATGTAAAAAGGTAAAGGGGTTTTATACTAAATCCTATGTGCAGGAAATTAATTCTTAGATATGCTGTTCTCTTGCAGGTGTGCAATATTTTTGCATGGAAGGTATTAAAATTTGTTGCCTGAGGAGAAAATAATCTTGGGCTGGGAGTGGGTAAGAAATACAAGTCACAAACCAGAAGAAAATACTACTTTTGGACTGCTTCTGTCTCTCTACTTAAATATTATAATTGTGATAGCAAATACATATCTATAAAGCAATTGGAATCAAATACAGTATTGGCCTTAACCCCACAATCATTAGCAAAAGTAGACAAATCAACCAGCCAAAGTGGAATATGGAATAAACAGGTAGCACAGAGTTGCAGAGTTAAAGTATCTTCAATAAAGTTAACGCTACACACCTTTAACATTACTGTTATCTTATGTTGCCTAGCTTTTTTTTTTTTTTTTTTTACTGTTTTTTTTTTTTTTTTTTTTTTTTTTTTTTTTTTTATACTTGAAGTTGTGAACACTTTTGCATGGGACTATCTTTCTATCATGTTTGTAGAGCACTTGGCAGAGATAGATTTGGCCAGTGGCTGATACTCCTAGGCAATCCGCTTACATATAGAAGGGGTGTCATTAATAAGAAAGCATCTGCCCATCTTATTATTCAGAAGAGGTGGGGTTCTTGGGCATTTTGAAGGGAACCAAAGAGGAACTAGTTTTGTATTTCTGTTCTTCTTACAGTAAGAAACTTGAAAAGTGTTATCACAGGTGGGAAAAAAATCTCTGAGTTCTCAGCATGCTAGGTGTGAATATCAAGAGGCATTTCCACCAGTCAGAAGGTGATTTCTTTTAAGAATCATAACAGTTTACTTGCAGTTCCAGTAATAGAATATATTGGTGTGGGCTTTTGCCTTTTTTTTTTTTTTAATTTTTGGTTATGGCATATTTTTTTTACCTTCAGGAAATTCACAGAAATTTATAATGCAGAGACAGACAGGCACCTCACTGACTGGTACAAAGGACACCTGAGTACAGAGATGGAGAACCTGATAGATTTATTGTGCCCATGTTTGCTTTCAACAGCCAGGGCTGCTCATGGCTGCCAAGCAATGAAAAACCACCAGAGCTAAATGTGCCATTCCCTTTGAGTTCCCACCAGTCTGAAGATTACATGAGTTCCTTAGGCCACTACTACTAACTTTTCTGCAGACTTTTCATGCTTTATACCTACCACTTCCCTGCTGTGACCTGCCATGATCCTACACTGCATCATCTGTCTTTGAAAAATGGCTATTTTCAATTACAGCTAGTGTTTCACAGAAACTGTAAGGATGTTCTGAATCCCATATTTTGTGTATTAATTAGCCAGTAAATAAATATTTAAAGCTCTGTATTTAACTATGTATTACAGGAACTTTAGATTAGTTTTATAAGAAAAAAAAAAGGCTTACAACATTCTACTGCCTGCCTTGATGTATTCTCTTTCTGCATAACTCCTTCTTTCCTTTTCCAATGCAATTTTTGAGCCTGTTGGTAGGCTCTAATCAAATTTAACAGAAATATCCAGATATTAAAATTATACAAATTTCAAGACGTGAGAAAACAGAGAAGAGGAGAAACAACCTATTATTACATCCACAGAGGGAAAGTTAAAATGTGTCTAAAGCTTTTTTTTTGCGGGCTGGCTTGGTGGTCCACCAGGCAGCTCGTACCTGGACCAGACAAGCAGCACAAACAGAGCTTGCAAAGAACCAACTTTTCTTGTCTAGCCAGGTAGGTAGCAAATGTGGCAAGGTGCTAAGCATCGTGTAAGTGCTTTTCTTTTAGGATGTGTGCTTTCTTTGTTGTTGTGTGCTTTCTATTTGTTTATTTGGTTTTTGTTGGCAAATGAAGTACTATTGCAGCTGAGAAGTGAGGGTAGGGATGATCTGGGGAAGAGCCAGAGTTATTCCTGGAGACCACTGAAGGAAAAAATAAGAGTATTGTGGAAAAATAAGTCTTTTGGGCAGAGGGCAGGCACAGCAATAACTGTAAGGGAACCAAAATCACAGGAAGTCAAACCTTATGAGTTACTCTGCTTATGTAACAACTTCTTTTGCATTTGCTCATTTATATTCCATCCTTTTTGGATTCTGCATTTGCACTTTGTTTTTCTACATCTAAGATTATTTTCTAAACAGTCAAACTAACCCATTCCCCTTTTTAGCTATCATCATAAAACAAAGATTTCCCAACTTCATGGAGGACAGGGTATGAACACACTTTGCTTGTCCAAACAATGCAATAAAAAGTGATTATTTATTGTGTTTAGTAACTATGGAGAACAACTTTTCTCAATGAGCACAGTCATTCTGCCAACTATTCCTGAACAGGCTGTTAATTAAATGTCTGTATTTGTGTATTTGTAGTAGTTTATATGCACAGTTTTAAACATCCTGTAGAATTTATTCATAACTGGTCAGTATGATTATTTTCTGTTTCGTCTGTGCATTTTGATTAATCACCAAATCAGATGGTATTATTTCTGCTCCAAGAATGAGTGACCTATGCATTATAAACAGGAAAATTGCCTTGCTTGTTAATGAATTATACATGAATATACACTGGTTTTGATGGCTCTTGTGATAAAGACAAAAAAGAGGCTTTAATAAAGGGGGCTATGATGCTTTTCACTAGCTGTGAATACTATATAAATCTATTCTTTCTAGTATTCAGGATTCATTCTCTTTCTTGGACTATTCACATAAATAAGGTTTTCCTTGTACAAATGTTTGTGAATAAAACCCCTGTGAGTGTGATGAAATAAATCAGCAGATATAGTCACAAAACACAAGCAAATATCTTGCTACTTGCTGGCTATTTTAGACAAACTGAAGTTCCTTAAAGTAGGAAAGCAGAACCATCATACAGTCCTTGAAGACAGAGAAAATCTTAATTTTTCACACCTGAGTCACACAGGAAGCCCAGCCCTGTGTTGTTCATTAGCACACAGTGTATTTTATAGTATACATTTTATAGTATACATTTTATAGTATACATTGCATTTCAAAAATGTATAGTGTGTGTGTGATACTATTTGTTACAGCAAAACAGATTTCTGTTCCTATTGTCTGCATAAAGCAAGGGATAAACAAGGATCTGAGGGTTTTTTGTAGGTTTGTTTGTTTGTTTTTTATATTGGCCTATATTAAATTTGGAGCAATAATAGTGGGTGCATCAGAGTGTACATAAAGGATCCAATTTGAAAAAAAATATTATACTTGTCATGAAATATATGCTCTATGAGACTCAAGAGGAATACTGCTTGGAAAGAGCAATAAATTAGAATAAAAATGCTTTAAAATGCATAATTATCATGCATTAAACTGAGAAAAAAGGGGATAGAAATATCCATGCTTCTCGAAATGTCAAGTTGAACACCTTGCTGTGAGCCAGACTGCTTAATGTAAGTGTGGCTTTCAGTTCTGAACTTCTAATGCATAGAGGACAGCATGAAAGGATGTTATAACTTTATAAAAAGGACATGAAAACTGTAACATTTCATTAACATTAAATCAGTTATTAACATGCTGAAGAAATACATTTTTGAAGTCTGATACTTTGTTCAATGAACACAAGTTAAAATGTCACATGCCTGAGACCACTACAGTGCTCAATGCCTTAGTTAAGGATGCAAGTCAAGGATCTCTGTGTTCAAGAATATCAAAGAAAGCCTGTTATTTTTTTCCTAATAAAATAAATAAACAAATCTTGTTAATCTGTGAAATATTTGAAAATTGAGTATATTTTATTCTTTTTCTTTCTGCTCCTGAATCATAGTAAAATCTGACAAAACCGTTTTTTATGACCGCTTTTATGATCAAAATTATTGCCTGAAATTCAGGACTTTCAGGACTTTTTTTTTTTTTTTTTTTTTTTTTTTTTTTTTTTTCTTATAGTTGTTTAAAA
>VWYO01011479.1:72317-112128 GCA_013400275.1 Rhadina sibilatrix
TCCATATAGCTGTTTAAAAAAGGCAGTTTTGTTCACTCTGGGCTATGTATGGGTACTTCTCTTTGTTGACTCTGCTGTTGAGAGGCTTAATTGTGGCACTATTATTTGTTATGAGTGATGTTTCACTTCATGAAAAGAATCCCCAAAGACAGTAAAAGCATTTAGAATCAGATTCCACAACCAAGCACGTAAAACACACCCAAACTTTTTGATCCCTGCTTCTAAATATAGCATTTATTGAAGGGCTATGGAAGCCCAGATAAGTCTGTACAAGTCTGTTCTCTTTCTCTCTTCCTTTTTTTTCCCCCCCTAAGGATAGTTTGATAAAAGTAATCAGTTTAATACAATGACCTTGCTTCCAAGACCTAGGTTACTGAAGATGATTTTGTTTGCATATGTAAATGCAATTATTTCCTGTCTGAATGCAGATAGCTATAGACCAAACCTCAATATGCAAAGTGAACAATGATTCAGGGGTTTAGGTAAGATACCAAATCAGCTGTACATCCTAATTTGTCATACACATCCTTAGAAAAGTCTCCCTATGAGTGTACATACAATCAAGGTTCCTCCTTTGGAACTTGGTTACTCTTCTACTCACTAGGCAACAGAATGTAAGGGAAATAGGAGATACTAAATGCCAGCAGGATTTCAGGAAGTTGCAGAGTGTTTTGCTCCTTGGAGAAAAATCTTAATATTACCAGAAATGTGGTTTTTAAAGTCAGAGGGGAGTGTTAATGGGATTTTCTGCATAACAGGACGGAGAACTTCAGACTATTCCAGCAAGTACAAAGACACTGCTCAGAGACACTTTGCACAGAATTCAAAATAGCATACAACAGTGGTTTAACCACTTCAAGTGATGAAGGGTCCTCCAGCTCTATAGGGAAGGTCAATTACTTCTATTTCATAAGCAAGCCCTTTGAATTTATCTACCTAAAATTTTCAATCCTAGTTTTTACTGCAACTTTAGTTTCTCCTAGATTAAAAATTATCTGCTAGGATTTTTCTGGTCATTTTACTGGAGTGAACATACTGAATAAATTGAGTTTCTTATACTTCTTGCTATGGTTTATTAATCACTCTTTTCCCACTGCTCTCCTGTTGTTCGCTACCCTTCTAAAAATGTCAACAGCAGAACTGCATCCAGGAGACCAACAGCCATTTACAACTGCAGTGTTCTGTACCCAAAGGTTGTCTTTATCCTTAGAGCTATAGTATCTAACTGAGACTTTCCTTAATCTCTTGTGCCTCCAGATTTTGTCTAACATCAGTGCAATCTAAAACATTCTCTCATCTTACGGGAACAACTTACATCTTTTTCTCTTGGATGCATGGCTTTGGATTTTGTATTGTTTGCATTTTCTGAATGTGTCTACATCACCAAGCAATCCAGATTAATCCATAAAACTCACTTGACTCTGGGAAATTTATTCATTTGCTTATAATTTGGTTTCAGTCCTAACCAGATCCCACCTAGTGTCCAAATTAGATATTGAACTGGATGGTCTGCTCAAGAGCACTGATCACAAGTGACCCCTTATGGCTTTTAAATAAAACAGACATTTTTTTCATATCTTTGTTTGCAGTAAAAGTGCCAGGAGTGTCATTTTCTTGAATGTACACCTATTTGTTATCCTTACAATTTGAAAATATAGAAATAGTTGCTTTATTAACTTCAGGGAGAGTTTAACAATATTACGTTTTTGTGAAATCATATCTAAATCCCAAAGCCAAAATTTATACAACCTTTCAGCATTTAAAATAGAAAGTAATGTCCAAATCCCCAGAAAAGAAAGCTTGAGTCAGTACTTGCCCATGGCTGTCTGTGGAATAGGTAAAATTCCCTGCAAACAAATTCAGGGGCACTAAACACTGTCCAGATCCCATTGCCAGTACCACAAAAGAGAAATTAAAAATGAAAAGCTGATCTTGAGAACCTTGTGGTTTTTTTTTTTTTTGTTTTTTTTTTTTTTTTTTAGGAAACTAACTTGGGGCATGAAGTGTTTCCAGGTTCTTGCAGCAATGATCAGGCACAGACTATAATATTTAGGCTCTGTCGTATAGAGGGCAGAGAGGGAAGGGAACACAAACAGTGGCTGCTGTCATGCCAGAGTAGGGAGTGGCTTGCCTGAGGTCTGTCCAGAAAGGCTGTCTCCTCCCTGCTCAAACAGAAAATTAAGTCCCCCAAACCATGAGATTTATGTATATGTACCTGTCTACAGACATGAACACATCATAAGAAGGTTTGTTTGCTTCTAGTGATCATGTTTCCCAGCTTTTCTAAGCAAGCTGCCACTCTGTGTGTGATGAATTGTGCCAGCAATATTATGTGGTAACAAGGTCATGCATATAGATTTTTTTTTTCTATTTTCCAAATTAGTGATTTGAAATCAGTAATTTCAGATGTTATTGTCAGTTCAAAAATAATTATATGACCGACTGGAATAAATACTGTATATTAACCTTTAATTTACTCCTGGGATAACAGCTTTATCTAAGACATATCAAAGCAATCCAGCTCTGACTGCTACTATAAGGAAAATGCTTTCTCCAATTTTAGCAGATTATAAAGAGCAACAAATGGGTGATTTTGAGTTCACCTTGACAAGGATCCAATTTTCCTGTTCTCTTGGAAATGCTTTCTCTTCCCAGAATCAGAATGAAAGTAAAATCTTTCCAAGCACAGAGACTTAAGAATAGTATATGTGTATTCTACATGCATTTATGTGCATACCCTGGTCTGTATTTGGAATGTGGGACTGCACATGGTTTTAAATGATGTTGTGAATTACATGGCTCATAAGATTGTGACAAAAATTGTCTGAGGGGGTTTTGGCTCTAAAGGTATTTTTTTTTTTTTTTCTAACTAGCAGTTGACAAGCTTGTTAACCTAAAAGGAGATGCTGCATCTCACTGAATCCAGCTGTATAAATATTTTAATATCATAAATGTTTTCCCTAGTGCTGCAGCACATGGTGGTTTCAACTTCTAAGCACATAAGTATAATTCTTCTTTCAGCTGCCAGGGAAGGTAAAAGAAAGAGAACAAACATTTCTAGTGGTGAAGGGAAGGCAGGTGAGGCTCAGTAAGGCAAGAAATCAAATGATTCTTTAACAAATGACCAGCTTGGTGCTTCAGCTAATTTTGTATTCAATTTTTAAGTCTCACTGGGATGCTAAGGTGCATTTCTGGAATCTATTCCTATTTTTAGTGACTTTAAGTATGCTTCATCTAGAGTAATTTATACAATCAGTGGTAATTCCTGTTGAAAATAATTTAATCCAGACAGAGAATCTTGCCTTCAAAGTAAGAAATTGCTGCTAGGTGTTCTTAATTTTCAATGAGATGTTAAATACAGCCTTCAAGCACAATTCAGAATGTGCTTTAGAAAGAAGAAATAAAAATCTTAAGAAGATATAATCAGCTTCTGTGTAAACTTTGGTAAGGAAACATGCTGCTCCTGTTTGCAGCATCAGAAAAAGTGCTTATTTTGATTCAATATTTTTGTAGTCAAATGTAAAGGGTTTGCTATATCGCCTTCAGGGCTGCTATACAAAAAGATAGGAATAACAATTTGTGTGATAAATGTAAAGTTTTGTAGCAGCAAATCCTTACATCCATTTTTGCATGACACTCAGCTTCCTATTCACTTGTTCTAGGAATGGCAATTGTACCACCCCATGCTACAATCCTTCCCTCTTCTGGGAAAGTCTGAGGTTTCCACTGACTCAACAGAAATGCCACACACTCCCAAGAGGCCTCTTTGGCTGTATTTTCTGCTTACACAAACAAATGAGTTTATGAAGTGGAAACCTCTCTGATTTTCACTTCACTGATGTGTACCAACCATACAAAACTATAAAATCTGTGCTTTTACACAGTTTTCAAATTATTCATTTTGTTGAATTAAAGTCTGACAGAACTGAAAAGCCATTGTTTTAACATTACAAACTGCAGAATACATTGAGGACCCTTACCCCATATGTCTGATATTGTTACACTCTGAATAAGAACTCGGTCCAGCCAGTTAAAGAACAGTGCTTAAATATTGATAAAACACACTTTTGGTGTACTTTAACCTAGGGAAAGCAAAGCTTTCTGATGCACTATTGCAACACAAGCCTTTTAATACCATATGACTTGTGATAAATTATTGACTACATTTTTCTAAATAATGTATCCTCATCAGTTCAAGAAATTCAGTAAAGCATGGTAGATCCATCTGCCACTAGCTGGAATCTGAAATATGTGGTCCTCTACATTTAGAAAACTGAGCACTGCTAGCATTTAACTAAAGATTTCTGGAGTAATGAACTTAACCCTATTGCACAATACCCTAAGTTGCAAGAAACTAGATCCACACACAGAGCAGGGCAGACCACATCTAAACCTTTGGCTTGCAGGATTATGAACTGGATATCCTTGCCTTCAACCCTGACTCTGGCCTTGTCCTGCTATTCACCTGGAGAGACCTTGGACATAACCCATTTCCTCTTGTCTGTCAAGACCTTTCACTGGTGCCACGTGGACCTTGCTTGGAGCTGTGCCCAGGTGCTTGAGGGCACTGCTCGTATTGTGGTCACCCAGATCCCCTCAGCTCATCCTCCAGTGCCAGGGCAGCCCTGCTTTTGCTACTCCCTTCTCCAGCCTGTAACAGATGACGGTTTGGACAGCACAGCCTACCTAAGGGAAAGCAAGGGATTGACAGAAGTTCAGAATGGTTTCTATTTTCATGTTTTGAAAGCTTTCAGCTTCATCTTGATGTTTCTTGCTTGCATTGTACAAGAATGTACAAGACTGACACTGTTGTACACCACAACGACACAGACTCCGACTTCAGAAGGCTGAAAATGACTGCTTATTTCTAGGGATGTGTCTCCCTTTTATACTGTTCTACACAGAACAATTCGATTGGTGAAACAAAGACAAACCTCTTCAATCACATTGGTCAGACCAGAGGGACATCAGGAAGAAGTCCCTCCTAGGGAAAGAATGTAAACAAAGGTTACAGTTAGAAAAACATGTCTCTTGTCTCTTGACAGAAATTTTTCTAGGAAAAGAGTTTCAGAAAACCAAAACATTTTAGACATAAACCAGGGCTACACAAGACTAAAGTACAAGTTTCATAAAATAAAACCTGTCTACAAAGATACTGCAGTTGAATTAAAGTTGAATTAGAGTTGTAGTTTACATATGTAGTTTGTTTTCCAGGTACCAGTTTCAATCCTTTTTCCTACCTTCTGTTTCTCTTCCCTCCTGAAAAAGAGTTCTGCTCTGAAACTTCTGGACTAACTTGCTGATATAAAATCATAGGGGAAAGCTAGCAAAATGATTTTCATCCTCAAACTTTTTTCCTTTAATAAACAAAATCATTCTTCTGCTGTATTGACCAAAATAATATGCTTTTTCTTGTGTTACTGCCACTGAGGAGCAACAGCTCCCAGTCTAGGACAGTTTTTTCCTATTTTAATGCTTTAATGTGTAGTGGTCTAACACAACCAGAAGCCTTCGAGGCTGATGTCTTTCACTTGTTTTAGCTCAAATGTTACTGAAGCAATCAGGATTGCTCAGTCTCAGAACCTCAGCTCCTTTGTTATTAAAGGGTACATTATCTCAACAGCTTTTTTTGCAGTGTTTGTGATTCCTCTAACAGACATTGCATAATACTCTTTGGCATGAGAAAACGTTTTGCCTTTTTGGTCATTCCTGACAGCCATTGTTGAACTTTTCCCATATTCCTTTTTCTGTATTTATGGGGTGCTCTCCTTCTTGTAGCACACTATCTACCCAGCTAAGCTTGTTTGTTCACATACAGGAACTACTTTCTCTTGAAGGGGCTGATAGGTGTGAACAGGATCACTGGACACACACTGATATCTTCTACACATTTTGAAAAACTGTTTATGTGGAGTGCAGAACCCCACTTCATGTGAGTCCTTTACTGTTTCCTAGAAGGTTGTAGAAGTTCCAGCATGGCCAGTGTTACTTTCTCTTCACTGATTTGCCATTTTCTTCCCTCTGAGGTCCATTAAAACCAATAAGGTACTGCATATTGTAGTATCTTGTGCTGCACTGTGGGATCTATTTCATGTTTTTCTTACTTAGTGGTTATTTCCTAGCACTGTGCTTTTGTTTTCTATTTGCAAACTGTACAAGGCCTTTATAACTCTGTTTCAGTTTGACAATATTTTGGTGCTGCATTGAAATTAAATAAATGGATTTCTCTGTCCACCTCCCTAGGGATTGGTATCACTGATGCTTGCAGACATCTATAAACCTTGACTTTCCCAGGAATTTCTTATCAAATTACTGCATGTTGCCACTGGCATCGTAATGTTTTCTTATTCTGAAACATTATGACTTGGTCATGCTCCTTCATCACGATACTTCTGCTTTTCAGTGTGGCAGGGATTGGAATGCATCTGCCTCCACAAATCAGCTGGAATGTAATTTTTCACTGGTCTAATAGCACAGCTGCAAAATGCAGCAGGTGAAAGGATGTCGTCCTTTGTAACAGATGAAATGTTTTGGAAGAATGCAATAATGAATATTCTATTGACATAGATGCTGGGGCACATGATGAAATATCCAAAAAATATTGCATCAGTGCATATAACAAGATAAGTACATGTAGAAGAGTTATATGTATTTCTGTGCAGATATGTGTATTACAGCACATGGGTATTACCTGTTCCTATAACTATAACTTCTATAGAGATTGCCATAATACATATTGCTTTGGTAGCATAGGGGACATTAAATCAGAACAAAAAATTCGCAGACTAAAGAAAATTACTTCCTAGAGGTGCAATAGGCAGTGTTAAGGAAGGCAAGGTGTGACCATAAGCTGCTTATTGCTCTGTGATCTATTTCCTCTCTTCTTGCATTCTGAAATAAAATATACTGTACTCTAAAAGCCTGGCCATCCCTGGCCAACTTTGACACTGCCTGGAAGGAGCACCGCTGTTGGTGCTAGTCTCACATAGCCCTGCTGGGATAATCAGAGTACAAGAAGCCTTGAAGGGAAGATAGGATTATTTTCTCACTCTCTTCCCCCCACTGGATAGCAAGTGAATGTTTTCCTTCCAGTCACACTGATCTTAATGATAACTGTAGTAGACATTGTATGACTGAACACTCAGTATTTCTGTCCTGCTGCTAGAGCTCTTGAAGCTTAGCCAGAAGCTCTTGTTCTCTAACAGGGCTCGTCACCTTTTACCCTTCGTAGCTTGGTCACTCTTGTTTGGGAGTCACTTTAGTGTAGCTAAACTTGTCGCTTTGAAATAATGCCTCCTAGAAACTGGTGTTACAAATCTCACATCTGATTCTGACTTTCTGAAAACTTTGTATTCTTCTGAAGTGACTGCCGCAGTGCATCCTAAGAAAAGAATATTAAGGAGCAATATTAGAAAGTTAGAATGGCTGTAATGAGTCAGAAAAAAAAATGCATCCTGACTTGTGTCCTTGTCTCTGTCCATGGCCAGAACCAGCTGCCTTGGAAGGCAGATAAGAAGGGGTGAGCATATTGCCTTTAATTTCTAAAATACTCATACAGCGCAGTAGATTATACATGTTCAATAATCCTCACAGAATTTATTCCCCATGATAACAACTTCTTTGCATTCAAGGTAATGAAAATTAGAAGAAAATATCTACAGCTATTGAGGTACTTGAAAAAATAAGAAACAGTTTTGACAAACATGTTAGAAATTTCCTAGGTACAGCCTTGTGGCAGCTGTAGGGATCAGCAACTTCCTGAGACCCATTTCTGGTTCCAAAGGAGGACAGGTTTGTTTGTTTTGTTTTTTTTTTTAATATTATCAGTTTGGCTTTTATTGATGAAATCTCTTCCATAACACTGGATTAACTGAAGATTTCTATGAGAGATAAATAGTCTTTGACTTTTCATTATTAGAGAAGTTTTGTTTCTCTCTAGTCACTACAGAGAGAGTCTGCAGGGATTTACGTTTAGACTGGGCACCCTATATCAGTAGCAGATCAATTTTCCTTAGAAGACAGTTCATATCCAATTTATTCTCTTCTGTGTGGCAATACTCCAGTGTTTGCCAGCCATTTGATAGAAAGTTATGTCTAGCCACACTGTCTCACTGACTTCCTAATCTATCCTTTAAAAAGGGTAGTAATGAACTTCATATTCTCATTTTTTACCCTCATCCCCCATAATCGCTACAAACACAGATTTAATTTTTGTTACCACCACTTTCCTGTTTATGCAAGATTGCTTTATTTTCCTGGAAATAAGGATTACAGGTAGTCCAAGTCTTTCCTGGATGACTCCTGCTCTGTTCCAATATGCTTTCTGTTGCAATACTGCTTTCTTTTCCTATTAATCACCCTCTCTTCCTTGCTGTGAGAGCTTCTACTTTTCTTCATGCATTGTGCATTAGGTAATTACACTAGAGGACACATTCTTTATAAGTCTGAAACGTTTCTTTATTTATAAGAGCTATTTACAAAAGTGGTAAAATTGGATGAAGAATTCCAGCCCTGTGCACACAGACTGGTGTCCTGCCTCTTTTTCCAAATCTCTTTCTTTTTTTGCAAATAGTGTTTTTTCACCTAGATTTCAACCATACTGCTCATATATACTTCTGACACTGGCCTAGATGTAGATGTGGGGAATAACAAGCTGAGGAATCTTACAGCTGAGGAATCTGTTGTTTTTGAAACACAGTTATTGGAGCTCATAAAACTAGAATGATGTCAAAATGGGATTGATTAAGCCACCACAGCTGGATCACTACTTGCACTAGAATATGAAATCCTGAGGAGGGTGACAGTGCTATTTAGGTACAAACAATTCCATAGGGGCAGGGGAGCCTTTCTGCTTCAATGACTACCCTGTTTGTCATCATTACAAGAACTCCAGTTTGATCCTTGATTTTCACTGCTACGGACAAGCCAATTTATTATTGCATCTGATAAAAGAGACAGTTAAATAATAATAATAAAAAAGCAGTAGCAGATATTCCTTGTTTCTATGAATTCTAAATCAGCCATCAAGAGGCATCCATAAAACTATACTGTACTTGAAAAGCTCAAAACCTTTCAGTGGTTCATTTTTCTGTATTTTGACAATTGAGATCAGAATAAGAAAAATAAAACACCAGTTTTTACTTTGCAAAAGACTTGGAAAGTTGCAATCATATAAGATTACGTGCTGTAACTTGAGAATAATTATAATTTGTATATATGGTTAAGAAAAGGGATGATTATAAACCTGACGAAGTTCAACAAGGTGAAGGGCACCTCTGGAAGAACAAACCAAAGCACCAGTGCAGGCTGGAGACTGATCATGTGGAAGGAATCTTTGCATAAGAGGACCTGAGGCCCTGACATGAATACATTCTCATACCAAAGAAGGCCAGTGGGATCCTGGGCTGCATTAGGCAGGAAGATGCTCCTTTCCCAGATACTCAGCAACAGTGGAATCACACCTGGAGTTCTGAGCCCAGTTTTGGGCTCCCTTATACAAGACAGGCATGGACATACAGACACTATGATGATGAAGGGGTTGGAGCACCTATCGTGAAGAGAGACTGAGAGAGCTGGGATTGGTCAGGCTGGATAAGAATAGGCTCAGGGGGAAAGGGTGCACAAATACCTGCAGGGAAGGTGCAATAGGACTGAGACAGGCTTTATTCAGTGGTGCTTACTTACAAGTGCAGAGGCAATGAGTACAAACTGAAATGTGGAGGTTCCCTCTGAACATCAAGGAACACTTTTTACTGTGCTGTTTACAGAATACTGGCACAGACCATCCAGAGAGTTTGTAGAACCTCCATCCTTGGAGATACTCAGAACTCATTAGTCATGGTTCTGGGCTATGTGCTATAGCTGATTTTACTTTGAGCCAGGGGAATGATCACCTCCAAAAGGTCCCTTTCAGACTAAGTTATTCTGTTCTTAGGCCATTCAAACTTTCTGCTTATGTAACTTTTAGGTAAACCCCAAAAAATGCTTATCCAAAGGATAACTGTCTTTGAAATACAGTATGAGTGGAGATCAAGTGCATCATCAACAGTGATGTCATGCAATGCCAGTCTGATGAACAATCATATATTCTCCCCTCCTTAAAAAAAAAAAAAAAAAATCCAAAACCAAAGCAAAACAAAACTGAAAATAGCAGGTTTTTTTCAAAGCACCTTATCTATCTTGCAGTGATTTATGCACCTTATTATTTTTCTCCATGCAATAATTCTCTAGTGAGAATACATAAAACAGCCTGGGGACAAGGGCTTGAATTGGTCTTCCCTCAAGGGGAGTAAGCTAACCTTTTGACTAAAGAGTTTGATGCTTTTGTGTTCCTTTTTTGACTCATAAATCTTGTATATTTTGCTGCTCTGTTTCCCAGCCTTGGTTACCCATTTATTTCCCAGCTGTTCTATCTGTACCCCATCTAAAGAAATTTTTCATGAAAGTAGCAGATAAGGATTTGAAATCCCGATATCTGATTAGAGATCTTTTACTCAGATTCAACAAGGAAAATATTTTCATCATTACACTATTTGTAAAAGATAAAGACTATCATCATTACCCAAATATTCTTTTCTAGCAGTTGACTTTTTAAAATTGATGAAGCATGGTCTGTTGGGCATTTACCTAAATTCTGTACAATTTAGCTTGAATAAATTTTTGGGTCTGAATTAGAAACTTACATTTCAACAGTTTGTTTTTTTTTTTACTTGTTACCATGATTTTTGCTTTAAGTTTTTGCTTGGCCCTTTGGATTTTAAAATAACTTGAAACATTCAAACCTCCTTTTATTGTGTGGTTTGTTTTTTTTTTTTAATTTTAGAATTGAAGACCATAATATTAAAAAAAATCTCAAAAGAAAAAAAATCAAATTTTTCATTTTCAAAACATTAACTGTACACTTTTAAATTTAGGACTTGTTTTTAATCTGATACCATTTTGTAAAAAAAGTGATACATGAGAAATAATAGTGCTTTTGTAGTAGTAATTTTGTATTTTGCTCAAAAAGAAAACATCTTGGAATGAAATGTTTCACTTAACATTTCCTTTATTCTTTTTTTTCTCTTTCTTTTCTTCATTTAAGCATCAAAATGTACACCACAATAAGAGTTAAAAAGAAAAAAGAATAAAATAATTGTTCTTCCCAAGTATTCTGAAACTGTCATTAAAAAAATCCCAAACAAACAAACAAAAGAAGAAACCAAAAATACCATAACTTATTAGAAAAATAAGGAAATTTAGCAAGGCTACATGTTAAAATTTTTATAAAAAAACCTTTCAGCTGCTGCCCATAGTTTCTTTCTGATATGTGGGGATTTGCTACTTATGCAGCAATCTTACTTCAGCAGTTTTAGACTGAGGGGAAAGTAATGAAAAGGAGTCAGTTCCTCTCATCCAAAGCACCATCCTCAGCTGAGGCTGTCCTAATTCACACCCAAGTCTCTCATTGAAATATCTCTATTGATCACACATATATGACAATGGTGGGTTTCATCTCCTGGAGTCTAAAAGCACTCATTCTTATTTTTATGCACAGGACAGTCTCATGAAAGTGAATATTTCTGCTCGATTTTTTTACATTAGGCACATAACTCCACAGAAAAGATCTGAAGTCAGCAGGTCTCTTGACAGTGTTTTTTAGGCCAAATAGAGCATCTTAAAGCAGAAAATGGCTCGTGAATTCAATTAGACTGATTACCAGGTCTTCCCCAATAGTAGTCCATGACTTCGAGGCGCAGTTGCAATCAATCATTGTGCCTGTGTACATGTAATGGTCGTACAAAGATGTTTCTCTCCAAATATTTCAGAGCTTTTTTTGGTCTTTATGTGATACAGCTTCTATCTTGCAGAAAAACTGAATTATCATTTTTATGCTTTAGGCGGGTAAGGAGTTCCCTTCCAGCTGACTTGAAACCCTTACCAAAAAATGTTTAAAGAGCAACTGCTGTTAGATCAGTTCTACCAATAATTCCAGTGACCTTTTATGCTTAGCACAGCAAAGTATTTTTTAACCCTTCGATCCCTACCTTTTTTGCTCAGTTATTGAGTTCCAGAAAGAAGTGCAAGGCATTAATATCTTGGCTGAAACAACCAAGACTGAATATTATTGAGCTTTCTTATTAAAAGTGGCATTTTCATTATAATTCCTTTCTTCATCCTGAAAAATTGTGTTGTTGTATTGTCTATTCTGATATGAGAGTGTTGCAGCAAGTGCCTAGGAGGTAATACATTTTAGGAAAAATACATTGGATGGCTGGCCCAGAGATAATTTATACATTTCAAAAAACAAAAAACAGCTGTATTTTAACAAGAAGTTATGCACCTGAAGCATCAGTGCATTGATTTCTTAGTGACATAATAGACAGAAAGGTTGTTTTGCATAATCTGATCTACAAGGACATGTAAGTCTGTCAAGAATGACAGGAATTGGATGTTTCTGTTAAATTCAATGGACTGTCATATGAGGGTAAAAACCACTTCAGCAAAAAAACCCCGTAGAATAATCAAAGAGAAGTGACTGACACACTGGAAATTCGGCATATGGTTTGATGTAGAATTACAGATACCATCTCCGTATAAATCCCTCACCCATCTGAAAACTGTGTGCTCTGTGTAGACACAAGCTGGTTTTCGTTTACCATAGACACTCACTCTTAGCTTCCCCTCTGGAGGAAAAAAAAAAAGTCAATAAAATTGTTTAATTTCCCTAATCATCCCAGGACACCATTTCTCTGTTTCATAGGAAAGTACCTTGCTGTCCCTGGCCCCTCCTTTCAGTGAGTGGTAAATGAGGGAAATGGGAAAGGCTCCCCAATATGTGAGTTGGGGAGGTGTTTCCAAAGTCTTAGCTCTGAAAGCTGTATGTGAACTGTGCTGTTGTGAAGGGTGTTTTTAACTGCTTTTTGTTTGTGACTGAGACACAGCTGCTTAATGCAGGGGCATGGAAACCTCTGTTGCCAGGGCTTTTCTTCGTCCTGTACTCCAACCCCAAATCCATCATCACAGTTGTACAGTGGTGTACGACAGCCCACAGCAGCAGAAATAGTGGCTGCTCAGGGAATAGTCTAACAGAATCCTTCCAGGTTTGCCACAACACTCAGTAGGTGAGACAGTATGTGGGAGGCCAGTTTGCATTGTGGATGAGGCATGCTTGCAGTTAGGTAGGTAACTACAAAGACATTCAGTTTCTGGCTCTGCCAATATTCAGATGTGTGCTTAATTTTGACCTTTTATTTGCATGAGCTGCCCTGCTGGAATCAATGAGATTACTGTTGTGCTAGGAGACATCAATGCTGGCAGGGCTGGTGTGCAAGATGGGCCCTGCTCAAGCAGCCACTCAAGCCTGTGTCTGCCTTTGCCCATTGAACAAGTCCCTTTAATGGAACTCAAGAGTGTGCCTAAGTGCTTTCTTAAGTCTGAGCAGTGATAGCTCAGTATAATTGGGGTCAATGAACAGAAACTGTGTTAGCAGCCACATAATGAATGACATTTTCTCCATGTCAAGCACAGATGAAGTGTTTGAAAGCAAGGAATGGTTTTAGCCCTTCCTATTATGTACGCAAATTGCAAAAATGATACCTTGAAGTAATTGCACTCTGGAAAAAAAACTTTTTTCTTTTCCAGTGGAACCATTCTATTATATTTTGTCTATATTTATCTAGAAAAATGAAGATGTGAATTTTCTACATGGATATAAGCTGGAAAAATAAATTCAAAAGTATTTCTCAAATCATGGCAAAACATTAATATCCAGGAAGTGAGCAAAACCAGTTGAAATTGTACAAAAGTAATTTATCTGATTTTCATCACCAAAAATGGAATTAAGAATCAAACCTTCATTATGATTATACTTACTAATGGGATTCAAATCAAAAGCATTTGTTTCATGTTGAAAGGTTGATTAAAACTGCTGAAGAGATGCTTCAGAATCTTTTGTCAAACCAAAAAGTAAAAAAAAAAAAACAAAAAACAAAAAACAAACCAACAAAACAACAAACCAACAACTTAAAAATATAAATTCAAAAGTGATGATTTGATGAAAACAATTTGCTTTTTTGATCCAGCTGGATTAATATATGTCTGGACCATAGAATGCAGTTTTAAACAAAATTATACAAATTAATGAAACACGCCAAATTAGTCAGCTACAATCTCAGTACTCAAGCTAATTTAGTTCAGTTATCAAAACAATTTGAACATAAAATTATCTCAAATATTTCTAGTTTTCAATTTGCTAGAAATCAAAGTCTGGATCATCAGGAATGGAAAACAGAGAAGGCCCTTGCTCTCCAAATCCCATGCAGTGACCTGCTCTGGGTTATGGTTTGCATAATTCATAAATACAGCAGAGAAAAAATAATGACAGGTCCACTTTTCAGATACAACATTTGTGTTAAAAATGCAAAGACCCCAATGGCACTGCAATGAGTTCTCATCATTCCAGCAATACAGATTTTCCATACAAATTAGAAGTGATTTCTGAGTATCAGATCATAGAATTATATCAAATCTTGAGGACAACAAAACTTTTAAAAGACATTCAGCCTGTCTTCAAGTATTAAGGTAGTAATTCAGATAAAATTTATTCAAAATTTGTTACTTTCTGGTTTGAAAGTGGTTCAGGGAGCACTTCTGCTAGATCCCTTGGATGAATCCCATCCAGCCCCACAGAACTGTGTGTGTGTCTAAGGGGTGAAGCAGGTCACTGACCATTTTCCCTTGGATCATGGGAGCTTCATTGTGCTCCCCATCCCTGTCTTCTGGCTCAGAGAGCTGAGTACATTTATGTTGATGTTCATGTGATGTGATTCTCCTACATTTAACTTCTCTCTTAAAACACAGATGTGCCTGCTAATGATCTTCCAGCCTTTCTGCTTTTTCCCACCTGTATCTTTAATTTTTTTCTTTGCCTGTTACAGAGGGACTCTTGTCACTGTAAAGCAGGTAGACCTTGTCCTTCAGTTTCCATATGTGATGCAGAAAGAAGTGAAAGGAAGTGGATGGAGTAAAATGAGGACGGCAAAGCTAACAGAAGTGATATAAGTATAGCAAGATGACCCCAGCCCCTCAGCTGGGAGACACTGTCTGTGCCTGTGCATGAGAAGAGGAAAAATCTGTCCCTCAAACACATGGAGAAATGAGTTACTACTTTTCTGCAGGAGATGAATTAATAAAAAAAGCCAAAGAGAGAGAGAATTATTCATTGTCTGCAAGATTTCCCTGCAAATTTCTAAATAATTTCTAAAATTTACTATATTACTGGATAGTTCCTGTAGAACTCAAAATCCTAAATTTACTCCACAAACATATTTATTCCAACACCAAAACCAAATTCATGTTGTAAATGAAAAACTGCAAGTAACACACAGCATTCAGTAATCTGGTTTCCCTGCAAAGGGAAGCCAGCTTTTTGAGTCTATTCTAAGACACTGGCGAACATTCCCTCGCTGAAGTTACTTGCCCTTTCAAAATATACTTCCTCTGAAAAGATCAGTTTATAAACTGAACAGTTTACATTGATCTGAATAATCCTAATGCGAATGATAAGAACAAGAACACTCTGCTGGTACTTATAGAGCCCTTTGGGAGATTCATCATGGCCAGGTTCTGATTTGTTTCAAGAAACAAATCCTAATTTTGTGTCTCACGTTTGTGTCTGCTTGTGTGATAAATATCTACATTCCCACTCTATGGGCCTATAAGGCTCTGCTACACTCAATGGAGACACAGTCAGTGGAGCCTAAGGAGTGATTTAGATGACTAGGTGATGGAGATCTGCTTTTGGAGGAAAAGTCTTACTCTGATCCCAAGGTGGGCTCCACACTGGTAACATTATCACCAGCATAGTTGCATAACATAGCATACAACACCTCTGTATAATAGTTGCCTAAATCCTGGTGCCATGATATTGAACTAAAGGCCTTGTCCAGGGGATGGTAGGGTTTCCCTGACCCAGCTGGGGTTGTGCTGCTTGTGTGCAGCTGCTCCCACCGCCTGTGTCAGAGCTGCCTGGCCAGCCCAGGATAACCAGACACCACAGGGCATTTCTAAGGCCATATGAATTCATGTAGCTTGCTCAAAATCCAAAAATCCTTTTAGATTTGAAATCCCCTAGTTTCCCAGGTTTTTCATATCATAAGGGTGAGACTAATTTAGAGGGTTTTTTGGGACAGGACTGCAGGTCACCATACTTTTGGCCTCAGTTTACACTGCAGAGCAGGCCCAGAAATACTGCAAGGGAGCCCTTTTGGGCAAAGAACCTCAGATGTACTCTAGAAGCATTCCAAGGACTTCTCACTGCTGCAGGCATTAAAGCCACGGGGTCTGACCCTGAACCCTCCATATTGCAGGAGTCAGGTCCTTAGCACCAAAAACTTGCTCTGAAAAATCTCCTACTGGGCTGCACTTGTGGCTAATGTAGTTGTAGGGCCAAATTAGCACTGAGCTCATTTTCCCTCCCCTGTGTTACAAAATATGTCCAAGGAAACCTGGATGCAGAGTTCTGTGTAGGGTATTTCAGGAGTCAGAACAGCTAACTCTATGGATCACAGTATGGATTTTTAGTTCAGATGTCATGCCTGATTAACCATCTGGCATTACTTCAGCTGTTGAGCTATGCAGTGATGGGTCTAATGAACAACTTGGCTGACTACAAGTTGGGTGTTGGAAGGTTTGAATTTCAAGCATGTTGATCAAAATGAAAGTCGGACTTACTGGGTTAAGTACTAGAACTATAACCTAAAAATCTCACACAATGAACAAGCATAGTTAGGTCACATAAAAAAAAAAAAAAAAAAAAAAAAAAAAAAAAAAAGCTGTATATAAAACCACTTTGTGTTAATTCACTCTTATGTTAAGCATTTCTTTCTCTTTGATATCCACCTCCCTCTGTCAGGTCTTCAATGTAAAAGTGAGAAGGAGTCCAACCTAAAATTTGCATTTCTATAAAAAGCACCAGGTGTTATGCTATTTGCTATTCATGCTAAAAAGAAGTTCCTTCTATCTTTCTGAAGTTGTATCACTGCAGGAAAGAATATGGATCCACAGGGCTTTGGAAAGTTCAGTAATAAGATGATCATCAGGAGATGAGATCAGGGTTTGGATATGTTCTCTGAAAGATGTTATTCAATATTTTAGCAGTGGCTTTGAAATACAAAATGCACAAACAGAACAGAATTAGTATATTTTTTCTTAAAAAAGGAGTACATAATTTGCAAGGCTGTAGTTTCATGCTCCCTCCTCTTCAAATTCCCTCTGTTGAGTCCTTCACTGCAGAATCCTTCAAAACGGTGGAGATTTTTTAGCTTGTTGACTAAGGCACCCTCTAGGAGCTGGGAGACATTTTGGTTTTGAATGCTGTTACAGGAAGGAAAGAACTGAATCCAGATGACCTACATTCTAGGTAGAATACAAGCACACAAAACATAGACCTTAGGTGTGAAGCAGGATCCTCAAATAACAGCAGTTCTGGATATATGCAGGATCACTGAGCACTAAAGATTTTTTAAGTCAGTGATGTGTCTGATGATATCTTTGTGGTCACATGAATCTGAATAATAATTATTTTGTTTAAGGCCATATTTTGTACTTTTGTTGCTCAATACATGTTGTTGATCATCACAACCTTCACAAGACCTAAGCTGCAGTTCTTCTTTATTGCTGCCTATGTTTTTTCTGCTTGCCAAATTTGTTAGCAAATCTCTGAATGTAAGCCTTTCAGTCACTATTTTTAATATTAATTTTGTTCACTTGAAGACAATTTCATTAATATAAAAGGAAATGTTAACTTTTTGATCAAGTTGAAGCTTTTGCTTTCTAGTTGTTTATATGTCATACAGCACAGATTTATCTGTGCAGTGTTTTGGATGCAGAAATGAATAAAAAGCATTACTGAATACAGCAGATGTAAAAATGTTGCTAGAAGGTCTGAGAAGAAATATTAATTAACATGTGACTGTGTTTCAATAAAGACAATGAAATAGAAGTTTCTTGCAGGATCATCAGACTCATCAATTTTCTGCTCATCACTAGACAAAATTTCCGTCAGCGGCATATTTGATCTTGCAGAATTCAAAGAAACCAATTTTCTGGGCTTTTTTAGTTCAACACAAATTCAGTGGGTCTCATGAAGGATCAGTGTTTTGTAGTTCAGTTCTCCTTCAAAACAATCTCTTGATTTTTTTTCTCCTTTCAAACTCAGTAATGAAGAATTGAATAAATTCACAACTCATTTTTTATATAATCACTAAACAACAATCACATTTATAATATTGATTATTGCTTTTACAGTTGAATTGTTACATACCTACATATAAAATCTGAATAATAGCATAGCATACATTATATACAGACGTGTGTGATATAAACTGCTTATTTTTCAGATGACCTTTGTGAGTTCACCAGACTTAATTCCCCAAAATTTCACAAGTCTCCCCCACTTCCTTTTCATTTCTTTCTCTTATAGTCAGGACAGTTACATTCATTTTCTTAATCAAATCCCAGTTTTGCAATTGCTTTTAGAACAATAAAAATGCTGTTCTCATTACTTTCATAGTTTTAATTGGCGATTTTCTTTTTTTTTTTTTTTTTAAGACTAAAAACTGATTAAGTCTTATATTTACTTTTTCTCAGAAGCCCAAGGACTGGAATACTTCTTTCCTAGCACTGTTTTAGATTAATCTTGCTCATAATATAAATATTTTTTTCTAAAAGGAGCTGATTTTAACATAGGTTTAATTACATACACACACACACAGATCAAACCAAAAGAAACCAAAAGCCAAAAATCAAAAGCCAAAAACCAAACCAAAAAAAACAAAAAACAAACTCTAAAAACCCATACAGAAGCATATGATTTGAGTTCTACAGAGGAATTTCTGGAGTTTTTAGGATAATCTCTTTGATAGGTAAAGTGAGAACTTTTGACTGACATTTAAAGAAATGATTCTGCCTCTGAGATGATATTTGAAACTAAAAAATTATATTTACCAGTAAACTTGGGACCCATACTCAGTATTCTAAATATCTATGATTTCAGATAGTGACTGTAATCAGGAACCCTGATTATAGGTTGAAGTCCGTAAGATCTGTTTTCATTTTCTCTTTGGATTGTTATTTTAAACTTATATCATTATTCTTTTGATAGCAAGAAATAGATATAAATTGTTCTGCTGAAGAGCATCAGACATCAGTTTTGATGATATTTTTATGATCTCAACAATGTTACAGTGGCCTGCACAGTGCAAGTGATAGCTACCATACTCCCAATGAGAAAAGCAAATTTACTCTCAGTGGTCATAAAACTGTGAAGTGGGTATAAAACTGTGAGGGTAAAAATGTCAGCAAAGCCTCCTAATATTACTCCAATGTGGGGGTTTATTTTTATATATACTTACGATCCCCTAGAAAAAATATTGATAACAGGGGAAGAAGGAAATAGCAGGTAAGGTAATTATGCTGCCATGGTTACTCCGACAAAAGAAAGCTCACAGCAAATTTTAATACAATTCAAAAAGGATAAAACCAACAGCATTCAACAAACACATGGAATGTCTATGTAGAATATTTTCACAAAAATGTTGCAATGTCAGATTATCACCTTGACTGTGTCTGACTAAATTTGTGGGCAATAGATATGAATCAGAGTAAAGTTGTGGCCCGGTGGGAAGTGCCCCTAAAAATAAGAAAAGAGGCACATTGGTGTCTTCACTGGCTTCATATAGGTTAACCTCCAGATAGAAACTCTTTCTAAACCCTGTGTAGAGGGTGGTGCTGAAATGGGGGCAGCATCTATCTAAGAGATCCCATCACTGAGGTGAGCCTCCTGCCCCTGGAGTTGTCTGAATGATCCTGGGCAGTGTGGTAGGTCAGAGGGGGAAGGCACAAGAACATTTTTGAAGCTGCCTGTTCTATTTTGAAGGTGTAGAGGAAAGGCTGGAGAGGTGAAGGGGCAGCACAAAAACACAAAAGCAGGCTTGTCTTAAGAAAAAGGGATTCAGAACTAAGCCTCTCCTTCATAAAAACAAAAGCAAAGAATAACTCTCTCCCCCTCCAACTTCCTGCTTACATGATGTTAGATTTGCAGAATTACTTTGTTAGAGACAGACTCAGGCAAGAGACGTGAGGTCCCTTGGTTCTTCCAGTGATACAGTTTGAACATTTATGTGTTTCTGATAACAGATTGATCCCATCAAATCTTAGGGAAATATCATCTTTGGAGTTTGATTAAGATACATTTATGCACTCTAGCAACAGTAGAACACATTAAAATGTTTCTGTGAAGAAACAAGTGCACCTGTCCACTCATTGTAAAAAANCAAGTGCACCTTGTCCCTCATTTTAAAAAAAAAAAAAAAAAAAAAAAAAAAAGAAAGGCATTTTAGGGTAAGTAGCTCCTTAAGGAACACAGCTTTTGGCTCATGCATCATTTCCATAGAAAAGATGCCTACATTACCCTTTGTTAAACTCAAGTAAGTTTCCTAGCAACCCAGTCATTATCTCTGTGGGGTATAAAAAGACACCAGCATTATAAAGAAGTTGAGTCTTTGACATCATTTTGTTTTTTGACTACAGTTAATCACCAAACCTGCTGGCATCTGTCCGAAGTCCTCTTTTTCAATAAGATAAGTATCAACAAAGTACTTTGTTAATGTTAATGCATTTTATTTTCTGCTACAGGATAAAATCAGATTCTGTATATCTAGCATACTGTGCAAAGTACAGAACATCCTAAATAAAACATCTTCAAATTAACTTCCTGTTTTGCATGTCCAGTGTCAAGAATAGCTAAACACCACATCACAAAAGTGACTTAAGATTTATATTAGGAGGTAATTAATGGCCTAAAGAGAAAACCTTCCTAGAAAAAAAATCTCTTCCTTTTATTTTTTTTTCCTTTTTTTTTTTCCCACTTTTGTGCTCTTTGTTTTGCTTGACTTGCTGGTTTGTTTTTAAAGCAATTTTCCCACTCTTTAGTGTTAGATAATAGGCAACAATTTCAAGTAACTCAGGACTGGCTGCTAGCTCCAGGACTGGAGCAGCAAAGAATATAATTTGCAATTGAAATATTAGGATCATTAATTTATGTTGCCCTGTGTGTATGGTCATGCTATTAATAGAAGAGAGACATCTCAGAAAAACAAAAAGCAAGACACAAATGGACAAGTGGAAAAAGATTCCCCATTATTACTTCAAAATCTATGTTGAAATATCTTTGTCTTTGAATAAAAGAAACGCTTGCCTGACAGTTCTCAGATTTATGGAATGTATAAAGAAATGATGACATTAACATTTAGAGATCCTTTACTTTTATATTTGTGTTTGAGCAATCATATTCTAGAATAAATCTAGACTTCCTCTCTATATAATATTTCAGTAATATACTAATATTTCACTAATATACTAACATTTTGCAGTAGTTGCTTTCCCTGCATGTTAGAGGTAGGTACAAACCAAACTGAAAGAACATGTCACTGCAGGCTATAGTAAAAAATTATGTTCATTTATTGGTAGTCCACCACTTTAGGAAAAAAGAAAAAGAATAATTAAAAAAAGGAAAAAACAGAGTTGTTTCTTTCATATATATATAAAGGACAGCACGAAAGAGAAGCAGCTAATTCAAAACACACCTTCTTCAGAAGATATGCTACTCCAGAAAGAAAAGGAAAAAGAAACCCATGTGATTTGTGAGGAACCTATGGTAGAATTTCCTGTATTCATTCCATTACAAGCAGAAGAAAAAGGTTGTGCAGGTTTGCTGACTCCTGACCTTTCTTAAAAGCTAAATCCCCTGCCTATCTGTATTTTAGCATCTGGACTTGGCCATCTTTGAAGCAGTGTTTTTTGGTGTTTTTTAGGTTGTCTCTATCACCTACAAGTGATACAATAGGATTGCCTATAAGGTAGGCAGTCTAATACAGAGATGTTTATTTTAACCACAATGATTCCCCTAATATGCAGGCAACATGATTACAAAACAGAAACTGCAGACACCTCGTATTACCTCACTGAGGTTATGGACTAATGTTATGGTAATCTATAGCTCCACTGCATGTGGTTGTTCAATAGAATTTAAAAGAAAGAAAAAGAACCAAGCACATATAGCCCTGGTCTGTAGCTTAACACAAACTGAGAATACACTTTTTGACTAAATGACCTCATTAAATTTTAGGCGTCTGTTATTTCTTGTCTGATTATTACTCTGAATATAATACTATGGTTTTCTGTGACTCATGCAATAGTGCCTTAGGACAGATTTCTTTTTGATGTACGCTGCATTAGTCATACATATCTATGAACACAGATTATATATGGTGCAACCTCTACACCTACTGCGGTATTCTAGAAAGGAAATATTAATATTTTACTTGGTTCTGTAATTAACACTAGTACATAAACCCATGCAAGTCCAAAATAGCTTTTAGGATTCAGGATTGGATGATTAAAAAAAAATCCTCTCCTCAAAGTTGTTTCATGGATACTGTTAGACATAATTTATTATGGTGATAACAATTCCTCTAGTTCTTGTAAGAAGTATGATGTAAAAGAAGAAAAATATGAGAGCTAATGGATAGTCTTTTCTGCAAGACACAAAATTAGCAGTCATAAAGAAAGTTAATAGTCTTTGCATGCTAAGAATCCAAAGACCTTCATTTATCAGCTTCCTCTGAAGAAATTAAAAATCACACCAAATGAAGTGATTCCTGATTGGCTCACAGATCTTGACTGCATCTTTTCTAGTCCAAATTGGCAGGTTCCATGCTGAGATTTCAATGGGTGTATGTTAGGAGGCCAATAGCAAAAAGAGAACTTTGTTAATAGTGCAAGACCAAACTTAAAGTGCAAACTGAGGAGGGGATGTCTGAAAGAGGAGGAAAAGCATCTGTCCTTTAAAAATTGAGCATCATTACTTTGACCTCTTCATAGTTAAACAAGGTGAAACATCCTGAACCTGGGGAAGAATAACTCCAGGCACCAGTGTATATGCTGGAGGATGATTATCTGGAAGGCCTCTTTAAGAAAAGAGGGACCATCGTGGACATCAAACAATATGAAGCAGCACTACAACCTCATGGCAAAGATGCCTGACAGTATTAGGAAGTAACAGTATTAGGCTACACTAGGGAGAGCACTGTCAGCAGGTGAAGGAAGATCCCTCCCCTCTGCTCAGCACTGGTGAGACCACTTCCAGCTTTTAGTTTCCCTGTAGAAGGGAAATGTGGACATATTGGAAAGATTCCAGAGAAGGGCTACAAAGATAATCAAGAGTGAGCTGTCAAATTAGGAGAGGTTGAGAAAATGTGACTCATCAGCCTAGGGAAGAGAAAGCTCAGGAAGACCTTATCAGTGTATATAAATACTTGAAGGGAGGGTGCAAAAAGCCAAGGTCTTTTCAGTGGTGCTCAGTGGCAGGACCAGAGACAATGGGCCCATAGCAAAACACAGGAGGTTCTTTCTGACCATCAGGAAACACTTTTTCACTAAGAAGGGTGACCGAGCACTGGCACAGGTTTCCCAGCAAGGTTGTGGAGTCTCCATCCCTGTAGATATTCTTAAACTGTCTAGATAGAGTCCTGGGCAACTGGCTGTGGGTGGACCTGCTTGTGCAGGGTGGGTAGATCAGATGACCTTTAATGTCCTCTTTTAACCTCAGCTACTCTGTGTTTCTACAATTCTGTTTTGTATCCTTTTACAGATGCATCATCCTGTACCATTCCCTCATCTTCTGAGGAATGCATCTTATGAAGGAGCTGAAATGGAGTTCCATTTTTGAATCATTACAAATTCAGCAGGATGTTCTAATAGAGAAATAAGGTTAAAAAATATCAGAGTAGGGGAAACACAGTCACTATTCTTTGTCTTTCTAACTCCACATAGAAGTAACAAGAGAATGCTGGATCTTCTAAAAAGAGGAGAGCAACTTCCCTTGCATTCAAAGTCCTCCTCTCCTGCCTGTCTCATTACTTTTGTGAGATATTTGGTGGTTGGCTTTCTCTTCCTAATCTTAGTGCTGTGAATGCTTTTAAGTCATCTAGCTTTGCAGGTAGGTGGATATTTGGGATTTAAAATAAATGGAAGCATTTTTTCACGATTGGCAGCTGTCAGCTTAATTTTTTTTAGAAGCTGAACTGACAAACTTAATGAAATTGCAAATGAAAGTGAATAAAATTTTATGTGCAAAACAGAAAATAAAATGTCTTTGAGAATGAATGAATATTTCTCTTGGCTCCTGTTACACAATTTAAGAATAACCATGTGATATGACTAGAATGGCCAGTATCAGATGACTTACCAGCAGGAAGTTTCCCTTCCCGCTCTGCTCAGGGGAACTTGACACATACAAGTCCAACTCTAACTCCACATATATGACAACTGCCAGGGTTGTCATGCTACAGAATCATTCTCTATGCTTTTCTGCAGTTCATGCAGAAGAATTTTCTAGGAAGCATGAAAGGTTAATTAGCTGAAATTGGAACATGCACCTCAAGAACTTCATAGTCATTACCTCTCAATGTGGGTGACTAGGTCTTCCTTTAGGAGATAACAGACATAGTTTCAAATATCCATAAATAAAGGACAGGCTGGAACCAGGGATTGAGATTTCCTAACCTCTGTAACTAGACAGCAAGGTAAAGCATTTAATTCTGCTCAGTTTTGTGATCCAGATTGAAGCATTTAGGATTAAAGCTGTGATTTATGCCATAATTTGTTAACACCCGTGTCTATATTAATTTTGCTCCCTAATGCTCATCACCTGACCGAAAGGGTGTCCCAAGGTGTTAAGCACTGGCAGCAGAACACCATGAAATATGTATAAAAAAGCAATTCCTATAGTTACGGCCAATTCAGAGACTGTTTTCTAAAGCATCCTGATGTTGCACTTGATCCAGGCAAGTGGCAGCACTGTTTTAAGCACCCCTGGGAGATTGTTTCTTGCTGCATGCAGCTTTACTGTTAGAAAAAATATAGCTATAAAAGAAAATGTGCCTAAATCCTTCCTTTACTTCCATTCAGTCACTCCTGGTTACTTCTCTTTGAGCCACCCTTCCTGATTCCTCTCTCACTTACCCCCTTAAAACACTTACAGATATTTAGCATGCCGTTCATGAATCATTATTTAGACAGGCACTCCATATTTAGCTCTTCTCCTTTCCTCATAAATCAGTCCATTCCAGACCTTCAATCATTTTTATTGCTCTTTCATAACTGCTGATAGTACTCATAAATGAAATGCCTGCAATGGCACTAAGCAAGAAAAAGGGAACAAGAGACCAAGACTAGAGTTAATAAAATAAAAATAAAACATAACCTAACTTGGGCATCCTCTTTATTTTGGCAATCAAATAGACATAAATGATAGCACAACATGGCAAATGAATTACCAGAGACACCTGCTGACATTTCTATTTTCCCTTGTATTTTTTTCCCTTGTAGAGAGAGAAGTAGAAAAATAGCTAATGTGAAATCTATTTCTGTGTCTTCAAATAAATATTCTACCATTCTGTGGACATGAATGGCAGCTGGCCATCAAACTTCAAACATCTCAAAGCAGGACTCATGTTAAGCCCAACATGTAAAAGCAGTGACTGTTGTCACAGAAAAACTTTCTGAGCACTTTTATCATAACTCTGCTGGAATTTTTTCTTTATTTTTGTAGTTTAGATACTATAACAGAATATACAGAAATTATAACTTTACAGAAGTTATAATTTTAATCAAGACTGGTTAAAGGCTTAGCATGGAAATAATCATGCTTTTGTCAGTCTGATATTTACAACACTGCAGCCTAGTAGTTTTAGTTTAAAAGGGAACCTCAGTTTTGCCTGTGAGTGCTGGGAGCTTGGATTTTTAAATTTAAAAAAGAAGCAGCAAGCTCCAGGCAGCATTTTAATTTTAATTTCTGAATTATTTGTTATAGGAGAGGTGAAAACTTTATGGAAGTTCAAATAAACTGCCTTTGGCCAGTGAGCTGCTCTCTCTATGCTATGTCAGTGTACACATGACAAATTTCTAAATGGAAAACAGGTGTGAAGATGAATCCATTTGCATCTATTTTTAGAATAGTTTATTGAGCATTTGAAAAACAAAAAATTAGACAAGTAAAATTTATAAAAGCAATTACTTTCTACAGGAAACAGGAAAAACGTTGAAAAGAATAACTCTCAGTATGTTTTTAGTTGTAGCATCTTAGTACTCAAATAGCTTTTACAGCCTCTCTTATGAATCCTTTATCAAGCTTCTCTTAAAATCTAATTTTAATTGCCTGTAGCTGGACTGGTTTAGGTTTGTTTTGCTTGTAAACAATGATCAAGATGTTAGCTCTTAAGACTAATTCTAAATTAAAAAAAAATATTAAGTGTTAAAATGTTTTGGCACTGCAAGTATGTAAAAGCACAGAGCACTTAGAGTTCTAAATGTGATACTGATAATAAAAAACCCAACCCCAAATATAAATAAACCAAAAAGAAACAACTGGCAATCCTCTCTAGACAGGCTAGAGCATATAAATCAAATCAGGTCATGCTTTGTCAGCAGATGAAGATTTAAACATGTCTATTTTTTCAAGCAGGAGAACATCAAATGTAGAAAAAAAAAGATTAAAACGCTGTAGAGAAGTTATTTTAATAATAACAAAATATGTATTTGCTCATATTTGGACGATCTAGGAGAACATTAGGGGTCATTGTTATTAGGCTGAAAATTCATAGAGGAGTTGCTTATTTTACAAAAAACTCAGTTCCTTCTTTATGCACACACTCTCTTCTCTATTTTTCTCAATGATTCAGACAAAATGAAAGAAAATGTGCATGTCTCTCAGACCAAAATTTTCTTTTTTTTATTTTTATTTTTTTTCTTTATTTTTTTTATTTTTAGCTGAAAAATGGGCTGAAAATCAGGTATCATGATGCAAAAGGCTCATAAACCTGCCCTCAGCACTTCTATCAGAAATTTTTCAAACTTTTATCTGTCATCTAGTAGAATACTTTTGTAGTTTGAAGACTCTAAACTTTTCCAATGAAACATTTATAACTTCAGTGCTTTAAGTTAAAATGGTAAAAGAAATAATCTAGAATGAGTATTAAAAGCTGAAGCTTTAATCATTACCTCTGATGGAATAATACCATTCATCAATCATTCTCTTTCAAAGTCCATGAATAAAGAAGGAATATCTATACACTGCAATGAAATACTGGCACCTGATAAGATACTCAAAATAAATTATAGTCTTGGCATCCAGAGAATCTCCTTTAAATGGTTGGGATATTTAAAGGAAGCAAACAAAATATATGTTACTTTTGCTAGAGATCTCAGAACCATGAGACCAATAGAAAAGATTTTCCTTAAACAGCTGTAGAAGTAGCAAATACAATATTAAGAAGCAGAAAGGGTTTTTGTAACACATGCAAGGCAATCCTTTTCTTGTCCCAGCACTGGAAATGACACAACTGGCACATTTCAAACACTTGTTCTGAGAACCAGTTCCCCAAAAATCATGGGCTGGCACAGATGTCATGACAGAGCAGAGATGAACAGCTGCAATCATGAAAATCTGAGAAAGTTCAAGGCTTTTGGCAACACAAAGGCAAATCTGAGTGGGGGCACAGGAAAACATTGTTGCTAAGCAATTGTTCTATTGCCTCTATGTAAAAATAGGACAAACCCATCAGATTTCAGTAGAAGATATTCCTTTAATATAATAAATAATTTCTAATTGAAAAGCTAAGCTATACAGTCATGATTTAAACAATAAACTCGGTTACATTATTTCCTACCTTATAGCTGCATTGAGGGCCAAAATGGTGCTTGTCAATTGTCTAGGCAATGATTTGATGGCATAGGACAAAAATATGTCAGGCACCTGGCTAAACAGTGCAAGGATACAGACTTGAACCAGTGATTCAGTTCCTGTCAGAGTTCTAGTAATATAGACATAGGCTGCATACCAGGACCATTACCAGTTACATCTTTGAATAAATAATATGTAAAAGAAATTCAGTGCTAACTGCTGCAAAATAAAGCATACAAAGATAAAAATAAATCTCGACTTATATAAACTCACTGGGTTAGGTGTTACTAGCCAGAAAAGTGCCTTTGGAATGATTATAGACCTAAAAAAGTCAATAACAATGGAAAGACAGACAGAAAATATTAATTATTTTCTAATATATAAAGTAGGAAACCAAACAAAAGAGGGCAAATTAGAAAACATAATTATGCCACTGTACAAATACATAATGCATGGAAATCTCAATTACTGTGTGCACACTTCAGGCCACTTATCTCAGATATGAGGTTGTGATGCTACTCACAGTACCATAAGTGGCACAGTTTTCTGTATCTCAAGAGGTTTCTAATACTGTAAGTCACAGAAGCACAAAGAGATAACAGGAAAATAACACCTTCCTCTAGCTGTCTTTCTCACATTTTTTTCTGTATTTAACTGAATAATTTGAACCCTCACAGACATTTCTTCTAAACTCTCCAAACATCTCCAAAAGCTTCTGTTTACACCTTTTATTTTGAATACTTGGTTCTTGGCTGCAAACACTGGGACTATACTCTGCATTTTGTATGAAAAATTCAGCCATGCCTTATAAAATACCTCAGCCAGCTTCAATACCGCCCTACTTCTAGTGGAGATACCTTACCTGACATAACCTCGTGCAACATCTGTCGTTTTTATGATCCCATTACATTCTTCTTAATAGTCATGCTATGGTCAAATAATGAAAGCTACTGAATCAAGGAGCACAGAAGATGCTTTATGACTTTGAAAAATCAATCTATTTTCATTTAGGTACATGTTAAAGAGTCTAACAGTCAGCCATTAATTAAAAACAAACAAATAAACAAAACCACTGAAAACAATGCAGAAAAATATGAAATGCAGAAAAATCGGAAAAAGATTAAAATAAAAATAAAAATGGAGAAGAAACTTAAATTAGGTTTTCTCTTCTGTTTTCTTTATTCTTTGCATGACTAGTGATTTTATCCATTGTATTTGTGTTTTAACATAAAACATCGCTAACATACTGATTGCTAGAGTCCACATTCTAATTTTAATTAAAATCAAATATATCTGGTGGTGTACATTTTGCTTCAGAGGAATAATTGCACATTTATGCTGTTTTAAATGAGAAAAGAATTTAGCTCACTGCTTTTTTACACACTTCACTGGCTTGGTACTGAGAATGTCTTACTGGATTGGTTAGACTTTTTCCTCATAAGAAACAGACATGATTATTTTTATTTGGCAGTTAAGCACCTGGTCACTAAATATTTAAACTTCTGAAATGAAATGCCTTTCAATAAGCCGTGGAGCAATAATATGCAAATACTTACTTATACTCAATTGGCATATAACAAGGTATGAACAATGTGTGTGCATTGTAATGAAGTGATGCAAATGACCTCAGAAGCTGGAAGACACTGCCAAAAGTTTGAACTGTATCCAAAATAAGAATGTCTGTTTTCCCTACAATCTGCTGAATGCAGAACACATTAGTATCTCAGCACTGCACAGCTGTGTTTTTCTATCAAAGAAGGATAATGCCTGCTTTCAGACTTGCAGAAAAAGAATCCTTCCTAATGGAGTTGGGTACCTTTATCTGCATTCAAGCTGCTGCTTATTTATTTTTAAATAACTGAATTCTGGCAACATTTTATCCTGAATAAAACACACAGTTAAAAAAGAGTTAGACAATCCATGTCAGCCTTCTGCTACGAAAACACAGCACCTATTTAAGATGGATCTTGACCTTTTTTTTAATATTTTCTCATCATTAATCAACCAAAATTTCTTGGTTATCTGACTTATGGCCTCAGGCCCTTTCCTGCCTAAAGTCTGATACAGTCTTACAGGGTAATCATGACATATGACTACACTCCTTCCTTTACCTGCCCTGGTATAAGCTCCAGCTCCATGCATCTTCAATGCTCATGCATCATCTTTTAGAAGAAGAGATTCTCATCTTGCTGAGAAGCTGTCCATCACTTTCTTCTCTAAGCTTTTCTAATTCTCCAGGCTTTTCTCTTTTCTGGACTTTAAAAAAGTCCAGAAAATCTGGATTGCTTGGCAAGATAATAGAAAGGACAGGACTTCCCAAGTGAGGGCTTCAATATAAATCTAAGTCATGAATGGTGCCTGAACAACACCATGGCCCCAGACATAAAGCATTTGTGATATTTTTGTGAAGCATCTCTTCTTCCTTTATCCTTTCCTGGTGTCACAATGAGGGCATCTATCCTGCCACATTTGGCACTTGCATTTGGTGAGAGTGCTGTTGAACCGCCTAGAATAAATGTGTTTACTGTTTGCTGGGAAAGAATTCAGTGAAGTCAGATATAAAAAATATATATATCAAAGCTTGATGAAAGTGATCTTCAATACAATTTCCCTGTAAGTATGATCCATTAATGATATATATACCAGTAGAAAATACTCTTGCAGCAGAGCTATACTACTCCAAATGCCTCTTGTCCACAAAGAGGCTTCAAGTTGCTGAAGTAAAAATATTTCTAAGGTACTCTGTTATTCTGAAGTCAAAAGCAATTTCTTTTTTCAGTCATACTCCACTACAACACAGGAGACCCTGTACTTACATGGTTAGAGATAATAATGGTGGAGAGTCCCAGTGGGAAGAAGTCCCTAAGTATGTGCTTAAGTCTTTCTTTTCTCAGGAGTTTGATAGAAGTAAGGCACATGCTTGAAGAATATTAGTGGTTTATCTTTAACGTTTTTCTTTAAAACTTTGTTAGTCTGTATTCAGGTTTGTGTATGAAAGAATCACATTTCAGTAGTACGTTAGAAGAAGGCAGATAATTAGATAATATGAATATATCATTTCAGTTCCACCATCTTCATTATAGTGAAGAATCTATCACCTGAACCAAGATGTTTTGTACATTTTATTCTTACCTCTCCCTAACGATACAAGGACTTGTTTTTCAGAGACCTGATTAATTTATTTATATTTTCTCACAAAATATTTTTTCAGTATTTACTCTTGCTCTTGTATTCTAGCAAAACCGAATTTTTATTTCATAACTTTACTTTCTATCTGATACATAACAGTGAAATATAGATGTGCTCTAATTACCATGTGTCAAACCCGACTTGTTTTACATTTTTCTACTAAGATGTGAAAACCACATTTAATGATCTTTTATCAGTTTTGTATGGGAAGAATAAAGTTTTGTTCACACAAGAGATTTGTGTTATTAAGTTTTTTCATAAAGTGAATTAGTTAAACTCCACTGCGCATGTATAACTTAGTTTAAAAGCAGTTTGTTTCAGTTTAGCTTAAACAGACCTCAATTTATGCTACATTGAAAAATGCCTCATTTAAACTCCAATAAAAGTAGCTGCACAACTTCATTTAGTGGTTTAGTTAAATTAGTTGGATTTATTGCATTTGATTGAACAAAGACAACAGTATCATAGAATCCGGGCTGAAATTTTAAGCTAACTTGCAGCATGTCATCTGACAAATTTTTCAATTTTATATGTTGAATACTGGCAGATATCTGCCAGTACTGCTAATTACCTGGCTACTTTGGGTAGTAACTAACAAACTCCAAGTCTGAAAATTATTGCTGGGCAAAGCAATTGCACTATGCATGTGAGACCTAACAGCATGTTACAAAGCTCTACCAAATACTTCATTCCAAGTTGAAATACTCGGTTGGAACAATCCTCAAATGCTACAAGGTGTTTAAAAAAAAAACCAACTGAGTCTTATGGAGATTGTCTTTATGATAAGGAATTGATTTGGGAAATATATCTTTGTTTTCTGATTCATTTTTTCATTGGTCTCAGTGAGCTCACATCAAAAAAGGCAAGCATTACTTTGAGTCTTCTAAGGATTTTCTAAAGTTATGGCTACGTATAACCATAGCCCAGGTGATAAAAACTCACTACTGATGTGACTTGTTGCTTAAATTGCATTTTTAACAAGATTGAAAGCTTTCTGAAAGTACAGATGAGGATTGAGCTGAGCAAAACAGTTAGCAAAGGAAGTCAGCTGATTACAAGCAGGGGAAAGAAGCCCCTGAGCTTAGCCTCAGCTTTGGGTCCCTGGAATCTGGGCTCCCGTGGAATCTGCCACCAGCTTTCTCTCAGGTTCTTGATGACAAAGATGAATTTAAGCACACGCTGAGGCAGCACCTTGCTATTACTCTAATATTTGCAGAGATACAAACTTTTGCAGAGGGACATCAGATACCAGAATCAAACTGCATAAAATCTTAGTTTTATGAGGCAGAATAAATAAACATTCACAGAAATTTTAATTATTCAAACTCTGTGAGTGGTTACATGGTCAATTGCCGCTGTTCTTTATAGTGTTTTTCCCAAGCAGTCTTTTGAAATGATCAAATAAATGCCTGTAGCTACCATTTTTTCAACTACTGAAGCCTGGTAATTCAGATGTCATTCAAAACCAATTTGTGACTGGACTCAATTCATTTTTTTATTTATATCTGCAGTTTGAAAACACTTTACTTTTCATAAAATAAAACTTTTCATCACAAAGAAATGACATAAAGCACGAGTTCTCTATTTAATATTTCACCAATATGTTTTTTTTCATTCAGCTGAATAGGGCTGCTATGAGTATTAACCCTTTCACAAAGCCTTTCTTTGCCTACTTAAGTTATAAACTAAGCGCCTTAGTGCTTTGTTTTCTCACTACATACAGTTAAACAACTACAGAAAGTTTGAACATATGCAGTCATTTGAATATATCTGCATATATTCATATGTGTAAATACACATAACACAGAAGGTGAAACTCAAAGAATGTGAGTAAGAAACTGAAATTCTCTTCAAGAGCTGTGCTAACTTTGAAGTTAACTCACTGAGCTATGGAGGTAAACCAAGTACCACATAAATGTATACACTTACTCTCTTCTTAAAAAGAAGCAGCACTGCCTTGCAAGCAGATTGCAATTAACACACTACCTTGTCAGCCTGCAAGGTCTAAACTAAGCACGGAGTTCTTTTTTGTTCTCCACCTAGTTTGTGATCCTTTTTTCAGAAGGAGGGAATCTGCTATTTGGAAATTCCATTTACAAGCATTTTCATATCAAAATAGATATCTTCACATGAAAGTCAGAAGAATTTTTTTTTTTTGAAATATGTCCTTTTTAAGTTTTTCAAAGAATTCTTTTCAGAAAAGGCAAGAACCCCATCAGCTCCCACGCACACAAATCTTCAAATGTTGTTTTTGAAGAATTGCATTTAAAAGTATGTTCACTCATACACCAAGCATGAGAAGTAAGGAAAAAAAAAAAAAAAAACAAACCTCTTTGAATTTGAACTACAGCTCATCATAATCTGGTTAAAATTATCTTCAACACCACCTGTCATTATTAATGCAGGAAGAGAGGCGGAAAAATACCTTCAGCCCAGCTACATTATTGCAAATAAGGTCCATCTGCTTTTCAGTGTTCCATCATATAATAATAGCAGTTATATTTATGATGGATTTAGGATTTTGCCTGTAGTAGATGAATGGGAAACTGCTTTTATTAAAAATGTTTTCCTTTGAAGGTGTTCTAGCATTTTAGCAGACTTTATACCTAATTTTTAATGTGGAATCCTCAATCTTTGATATATTCCATCTCTAAGGAAATTATTTTTTTTCCAATTAATTAAATTCTTATTATATATATAAAAAGATCTATCTATCTATATATATATATCTCCTCTATTTAGCTTTTTGTGTTAAATGGTACAGCTGTGAAGAATCTGATTTAAGGCATAATGGCTATAAGAGCCATTTTATAATAGTCATGGTAAAATGCATCCTTAAAGGAACACAGTAAAACCATAAAACCTACAGGCTAAGAATTTCTAAAAGAGAAAACGAGGATGTTTCATAAAAGCAAACAAAAAGGTAAAACCTAAGACACAAAATGCTTGCTGTTATCATGGGTAGTGTTAAAATCATAGGAAGGAGATTCAAAATAAACAAAAGTTATGTATGACTATTAGCCATTAAATTGTGGTGTGGTGCATCAATCCAGGGCCTGTGGTGTGATTTATTCTTGGCTTGCTCTCTGCTGTCCCTGAAATCGAGTGACTTTGTTCACCCCCAAAGAGTATTATTGTAAGAAGAACCATTAAAATTCTAAACAGAACAACAACAAAAAGGTAGAAGAAGCTATCTGCAATAAAAGATACCTTGCAATTAAGAAATTGGAATTTGCATTCAGACTAGAAGAACAGAAAGAATATAATATCTGAGAATTTAAATTCAAAAGCACAGCCAGAAAGAAAGTGTGAGGAAGTACTTTGTAAATACAATAAATTCTGAAAACCACCCCCCCTTTTTTTTTTTCTAGATTCATTAGAAGAGCTCAACCAGACAAATAATTTTCCATGCCTATAGATGTCAGCATGTTGTATGAGCACTCAGAGAAGACAATATCACAGCAGAAAAAGACTATATTTTTCTTTCTAATGATGATTACTACAAAGATTTTCTTGATCTCTCTTTTTTATTTTTTTTTTCCTTTTGGGTATGACAATATAAAAATGTCAGACTGGAAAGCCAGCAGAATAGGTTTTAGAATAAAGTGAAAAAGTAAAATTACACTATGATAAACTAGAGACAACTCACCTGAACTTTATCACCTTCACTGAAGAATAAGCACAAGCATTATGTGCAAATGTTTGACACTTCTAAACTTTTCCTAATTTCTACAATTAAAAAATCAGGACAGTCACAACTGGAACAGAGACAGGCAACAGATTTGCAAGGCACTGCAACACTGAATAACTGAGCAATGAAATTACATATTAAATACAGTGTTGATAAAGCTTGACAATAGCTTTTAATCTGTGTATTTCTCGTTCTTTGGTCTAAAAAGTGGACTTGGGGGATAGTATTTCAAATCTCAGACCAATACTCAGAGGTGTTTAAAAGACAAAATGAAGTGCTAGAATGTATTAGGAGGAAAAAGAACAAACCAAAATGTCACTATGTCACTTCAAATTCATAGTGCAGCCTTACTATAGATAATATGCACAGTTCTACTTAGCTGATCTTCAAGTATATGAAACTGAAAGAACTTGAAAAAATGCAGAAAAGTGGATAAGGCAGATCAAACAAGTTGAATGGTTTCCATAAGAGAAGAAGCTGTTACTGCGGCAGGAGAAGTTGATAGCCTGTGACTCTACAGCCTGGAGAAAATGGGGCTAGAAAGTGGTATGCAGTGAAAGATAGGATGAAAGAGGGAATAGAAGATTATTTTTTCCTCATTTCTTCTACTAGAGATGCTAAGTGAAATTGAGACGCTCCCCCCAAAATTTAGTACTTTCTGTTTACTCCACACGGTTCAGCCATAGAATTCATTGCTATCAGGTTCTTTAAATACTAGAATTTTCAGTGGGCAAAAAAAGCTACCACAGAAACTTATGGAAAAAATATTTGTTATAGGCTACCAAATGAAATAGCATCAAAGCAAAGTCTTGTTCAGACTGTTCTTAAAAGAGTGATTAGTTGAATGCATGAGGATATGTAGGGAGAAAGAAGTCTGCTTGATCTGCTGTAATTGGCATTGCCTAACCCTAGACATGCAAAAAATGTGCATTTGCTGAGATTTTTGTTCATTCTTGTATTTTATATGAGGTAAATAAAAATGAAGAAGATTAATACCATCGCCAAATATAGGTGATAAGAAATTCAAATTTGGAAGATAGATTCTGGCCTCCCCACAATTATATCCCATTTGATCTATTGCAAAATATCATATGCAGTGGTTGGGGCAGGCTTACTAATAAGAAGCATTTCTCTCAAAGGCCTTTAGCAACTGCTTCAGATCAAATCAAAAATTGATGTTTCTGTGAAAGGATCTCCCATTTTCCCCCCATGGTCTCTGTTGTGACTAACTCATTGTTCTTCTTGTGTAGCCTGCACTAAGAATTTTAATCCTAAACTTATACAACAGCACAGATTCTAATAATTTTAATTTTAATTATTAAAATGTATATTTATCTAACTCCTATTCTATGATCTGGGATCTTTAAAGGATTTAACAATCAAGAAAATTTCAACAGGGTTTTCTTTCTATGATAGGGAATACTTTATTGTGAGATCTCTTGCTGCAAGCCTTACATCCTGAAAGGATTGAAGAATTAACAACAACAACAACAACAACAACAAAAAAACCAAACCCAAAACAAACAAACAAACAAAAACAACAACAACAACAAAAAAAAAACCCCCAAAAAACCCCAAACAAAAAAACCACCAAACCACCACCAGGAATCTAAATGAAAAGGAATATAAAACTTGACATGGCTCACATCTTCTGTCAGGTTCTAAAAGTAGTCACACTTAGCCATGGAGGATCAGTTCCAGAAACGAGCCAGGCAGTGTGAATAGCACATGACTTCTACCTCAGGAGCCATAGGACAGGTAACTAAACATAGGAAACACAGCTATGCAGAGACTGGAAAGCTGTCTTGCAGGAAATGAGATATTTAAACAGTTAGAGCTATGTACAGACACCTTGAATTTCCTCTCAAGTTAACTGGTATTTGTTGGAAAAGAAAAGAAACAGCACCACTGAAGTATTTGACTGACACTCCAGAGTCTGTGAAGGCGAGCGATCTAGTTTATGTTATCTGTTGTTACCATCGGAATAACTCATTGTAGTAATGAGTTAAACTGCTGAAGCAAGGTCAGTTCATGAGGAAAGAATCAACAGGATTTAAGTCTGATCAGACATTCTTTTTGGCTATTTTTCATCTTTAAGATCTTGCAAAAATCTGACAAATTTTGTGACTAAGGAAACCACACTGAAAGGATATTCTTTTATCAGTACTTTGGTTTTAACTAACAATTTGCTTTTCATTACATTCAGGTGCAGCATATACAAACTACAAATAAGCAACAGCTATTTTGCTTTGGCTTTATGTCTGATACATGAAATGGCTTTAGTAGGATTGACTTTTTTCTGGTATCTTGAAAAGCTTTGTGTAAGGATAGATAGAGTTAACTGCAGTGATGTCAACAATTTTAGTCAGTAAAAGAAAGAAGCTATCAACAACCTCGTCTTGGTTTGGAAAGACAGGTATCTGCCAGGGAAAGCTGGAGTTTCCCTTAGAATGGGGAATGTAAACCCTGCCAAATTATAATTTTGCAATTAAGGTCTTTCAGGCAAAGATTTGGGAATAGGAATAACAGTTCTTTACTAGGAATATTAACAATACAAATGTAGTAGAAAACAAAACCACCCAACCAAACAACAATTTTGGAGAACCCTGACAGAGTCAGAGCTACAACCTGTCACCCTGTTGGTCAGGGTGTTGGAAGCAGTCCAAAGGTGAGTACTGGAGTGGCAGATGTGGTTCTGTTGAAATAGAGATGATCCTGTAGAATAAGGGTCCAGTGGTGGTGAGAAGGGGTCCAATCTTCCTCCAGGAATCAGGTGAAGCTAGTGTTCCTGTGTCTCAGTTTTATCCTGGTAGGAATGGCTGACTCCCCCCACTGGGTGGAGCATCTCACAATACGATGATGTAATATGGATAGTCTATTTTTGGGCATGGTGCTTTTAGGGGTGTTTTAATGGTCCATTAGCAGAAAATATTCCCCTGGAGGGAGGACAGGTGGTGAAAGAGATAAGAAACACTGCCCCACATGGTTTTAACAGCTGGCCCATTATCAGAAGGCACCCACCCCTCTGCCCCCAGAGTTACAAGAGATAAAGAAAAAGATCTCCCCAACTGCTTTCAGCAGAAGAAATAGAATACACACCCCTGCCTCCGCAACCCAAGACAAACGTAAAAAAGGCTAGAGAGACCTTTCTTAATCAAAGCTTTAATAAATTCTAAATAATAATGTTGAATTAAATAAACTTATATCAGATAATGCTGGGCTACAGTCTTATTCCATAAATATTGCTTACTGAAATCACATGATACATTTTAACTGATACCATTTGAAATAAAAACTCCTTCCATCCAAAGTCCTGAACAACTACTGACTTTTATATCTTCATATTGCAAACTCAAAACACAGTTCATATTCTAATAATTTAATAAATATCTCCTGAAAGTTTTATGTCTCCATAACATTATGTGATGCCAAAAGAGTACTGAGAGACAATAAAGCATATAGAAAAAGCTGAGTTCTCTACTACTAAAAAGAGGTTATCTGTTAAAATCACCAGGGATTTCTCTCATGATTTTTGAAAGGTTTTCAGTAGAAACAAGACAGCAACATAGCAGAATATAGTGGTTTTTTCTTGTTATTTTGTCAGGCCAAGGATACTTTGTCAAATGCTACTACTACAAGTCACATATTAAATCAGTTTCACATTAATTAGAAGGTTGTTTTTGTTCACTTCAATATTGTTGAGGTATAAGGAATAAAATCTATTTTTTTTTTTTATAACTGACTGAGAGGTGGAAAGGATTCTGAATTAGCTTGAGTTCATGAATTTGAAATAGTGTCAATTCAATTTAAGAACTGTTGGAGGAAATAATTTTTTACACTTAAACTTCAGTGACTCATTTCTGCTACTATGCACACACAAGTGACAGAGCAGAGGTTTGCTCTGATGTGTTCCTGAGAGTATAGCCAAGTCATTCTTTGTGGAATGCTGAAAACTGTAGGCCTTATTTCATATTAAGGAAGTAGGAAGATTTATTATAGCATTTTGCTGAAGCTCACTTAAATGTGTCAAATTTCTGACAAGCCTCCAATTTTGGATAATTCCTTTAGTCTGTTTGAGCATTTTCCACATACCTGATATTTCAGGTGGTGGCCTGCCATAACTAATGTATTTGAAAATGCTATTACAAGATTTTTTTTTTTAATGGCAAAAATACTATCTTTATTGTAATGAAGGCAGACCAGGAAAATCTAACTTTTGAAATTACTTCCCTGAATTATCTATTTGAAATGAAGAAGTTCCTACTCGAGTTGCTGGGAAGACCTGCTCATAAGCACCAAGGGATTGTGTCTGTAGGAGGTGTGACTAAAATGTGGGACACCAGATTAAGTACTGATCAGCTCTGAGTCAGGAAAAAAAGCTCCATGTAAATGCCTCCTCCCTGGCAGTCATCTGTGCCTCAGGAGTATTCCAGGGGTGATGTCTCTGGCTTTGATCAGTTAATCTGTCCACAAGCTGTGAAATGCTATAAAGATGAAAGTTTAATAAAAATTGCTGTCTTCTCACAAAAAAAAAAAAAAAAAACCCAAAAAAAAACCCCAAAAACCAAAAAAACCAAAAAACCCAAAAAAAAAAAAAAAAACACAAACACAAAAAACAAAAAACCCACAAAAAAACCCCTAAAACCAAAACAACCAAAAAACCCACAAAAGAAAACAAAACCAACAAAAAAACCCCCAAAACCCAAGAAACAAAATCCAAATAACTCTAGAAAAAAACAAACCAAAAGGCCACAACATAAACAAAATCACAAAGTTCAAAATCCTGAAAAATTTTTGATTTTTTTTTGTCATGAAAAAGGATTGTTTTATGTCATAATTGGGATGAAAATACTAGCATACATTTGGATCAGGAGAGACAAAAGTGTGTTGAAATGTGAGGTATTTTCAAAGTTCAGCTTCAATTTCAAATAAGGCTAAATGTGATGTATGTTTTATGCAAACTGGATGAATTCAGGATATAAGCTACACCAGTAAGGTAGAGCAGTATTTGGAAAGTTTAGCCATGTTCTAGGTTTTGCCTAATCTGATTGCTAATGTGCACTATAGGTATTTACTGAAAGAAATGTACATGATATATATTTCTTCCTGTAAGCCATCTAATATAACCCAGTTGAAGAAAAAAAAAA
>VWYO01011479.1:120194-141189 GCA_013400275.1 Rhadina sibilatrix
AAAAAAAAAAAAAGCTGATAAGGAATGATGTCTCCTGAAACAATCAAAGTTTTTTAAGGCAGATGAGATCTTTACACATCAGTTAACGTTTTGTAGGTTTTGTAACACTTAGCAGGAGTAGAATGGGATATCATTTTCAGAAGAGAGGAAAATGCTTGAACGAGGGTACAGCTTTTCAAAAAATATCTGAATGGGGGACAGGTGAGCTTGCAGGTGTGATAGGTTTTATTTATTCTAACTAAATATATAAAGATTTGTCATCATAGTAGTCAGCAGCACTTGCCAATATAAAGAGTGCAAACAATGTAAAGCATATTTTTCAATTTCTGCATATGTAATGTAGTACACTTTGAGGTATCATCTAAGTGTCATGTCTCCTAACCAAACTGCCTAAAATGCCTAAATTGAAGAAGAATGAAATGTGTGACAGATTCAGAATTTATAATTTTTTTTTTTTTTTTAAATGAAATACTCGTACTGTTTATCACTGAGCTGAGGAAAATCCCCTTCGAGGATGAAAGGAATAAAGTAATTGTCCATGCTGTCTTAGTCCTGATACTCTGCTGAACACAGACTGAGAATTGCCAATTAAGCCTAATTGTGATAAATTATGTTCTCTTTATTAAGGTTAAAGGGGGACTCCTGTCTAACAGGTAATAACCCTAAACCACTCTTCTAATTGTGGTTAAAACCTCAGGTTAGATTTAAATGAGCGTAGATGTGGCATGCCAGTGCTCCATGTACTAGACATTATTACAGTATTCTCATTTACATACACAATTAATTTTGGCACACTGTAGACATTATTTACCATAAGTATGTCTGACTAGACTGTCGACTACACTGTGAGTTTTCATCTGAGTTTTCATTTGAACTCTCTTTTCATTTGAATTTTGTGTGAAGCTGTGTTAAAAAAAGGAGAGATAGGAAATGCTTTTGAATCTCTGCACTCTATCCTCCTTTTCTTGCCTTAAAACAACCCCTGTAGCAAACAACATTCTGAAATATGCAAGAAGTTTGAAAACATCCAAGTATAAACTTCCCTCCATATGAGAGAAATACCAAGCCAAGAAAGACCAATCACTCCTGGACTGATCAAAGCACAGGTATACCAAAAAAACCTTCAAACCCTTCTAATTGGAAAAATAATTTCCTTTAGCCAAACATATACATTAAGCGCATCCATAAAATTATTCCTTGGAAATATTTCCCCATGTTCAACAAAAGCCAGTGTTTGTAAAAGCCATATATCCAGTCTTTCACTGTGAAGATGAATCATTCCTCTTCTATGAATTTTATAAAATAGATTGCTTATGTGAAAATTATCCGTTGAGATAAAAATGATACTACTATAACCAGGCATATTCTGTAGCTTGAAAAACATGTCAACAGCACCTTAATATGCAAGAGCCAAACTTCAGAGACCTGTTCTTCAATATTTTCATCCAAAGTATTAACTGATTTTCCCAAAATCAAGCAGCAGCAAAATGGTAAAAAGAATTGAGTGTTTTGTTCCCCAACATTTTTAGATTGCATATGTGTTAATGAGAAGAATTTGTCTGCATAAAGGAAGATACATACTATAATTTCTGGAGAACTCTGAATGTAAGTGTTCTAATTTTGTACATAACTAGATCATATTTCAATGATTATATATGTGGAGAGGGAACTTGAAAAATCTCAATAAAACTACTACACAGAACAATTCAGGTTGCATTGTGGTTGTCATGATTTTAACTGGCTTTTTCTCTGACAGTTTTGCTGACATGTATTTTATAGGCCTTCTCTATTGCTTCACAGCTGGGCTACATCTATTTTTCATGCATCACTATGAACTCCTACATTGTGCTCCTAAGTAGTAGATTTCCAACCCTTAAGCAATTTGAAACATACACACCTGAAGTTCTTAAACACTATAAGGCCATTTAAGAAGTACAGAGATTTTGCTAAAAAGTGCAAGAAGAATCAATGAAAATATAAATTTTGCTATAAATAACTAACCCTCCCCCATTTGCTATAATTATGCAACGGGCTGAATGAAGTTCTGGAAATTAGCAAATTATCAAATAAATAGCACAAATATTTTATTTTCTCTAACAATCTGTTCTATAAAAACAACTTTCATTATTTCTTCTTCTGCTATGCACTCCCCATTCTGTTCTTATTTGTTAACAAACCTCCAATGTTTTCTCCAAAGCTTTTTGCATCACGAAACCTGTGTGCACGAATATATCTCTTATTTTACCATCCAGATGAATATTTTCTGATAAAATGTTTTATCCTAAATATGCATCAGAGTATTAAGCATTTGAGGTATTGGACTCAATGACATAAAACAAATTGATATTTCTACTACTCCTTTAACATGACACTACTCCTTTAACATGACACTACTCCTTTGCATGACAGTTCTATATAAGCCTATGCATGCATTTAGTGTGAAATATGATTAGGATTGAGAGATAAGTTTATCAAAGATTCATATATTTTTGCTGGCAGATTTTTTGTTGTTGTTTACTCCAAATTTGAAAGGTATTTTCAGTTAACTAAAATTCAGTTTCAAGTTTCAGTGCTTAAAATTCTGGAACAGTACATAATAAGATTCTGACTTTCCTCTTCTGATATGGATAGGATCAGTTAATGATTCAGATCCCTTTTTCTGTGACCTACTTTTAGGAAAAATTCCAGTCTCTTAAGTTCAGGGCATGTTTCTGGGTTTGTAATTTAAAACTAAATTTAAAGAACAGGAGCTTAATACGGGTGGTTTAGAAGGAATCAAGTACAAGCAGACACTATCACAGCTTTAAATCTCCTTTCTACTAATGTTTATAATTTCTGAGTTAGAGAGCAATGGCACACTAAGAATATTTATAACCTGCTTATATTTCAGAAAAAAGGATTCATGTTTTACCTTTTTCCTTCTAGTTTCTTTCCACAAGGCACTGCCTTTGTTACGAGACTAGGGCTTCTTAATTACCCACAATGCATTAACCTAAAACCTGGTTCATGGTGCCAGATGAGCTCAGGCACTTGTGGAGACCCATCCTCTCCACAGTCCTAAGAAAGGATGGAGGAAGAAAAGACTTCTCATCAATGAAGCAAGACCAAGAGGCAGTGGACCTGAATGACAATGTTCAACAATGGAAAATGCCAGATTCTGCACTTGGGAAGGACTAACCCTGGATGTATAGACAGACTGGGGAGTGAGATGCTGGGAAGCAGTGCCACAGAAAGGGACTTTGGAGCCCTGGTCAATGTAAAGCTGGATATGCATTAGCAGGGCTCTGGCAGCCAGGAGGACCAGCCGTGTCCTGGGGCACATCAGGAATAGCATCATCCTGGATATCCTGCTACAGGAGACCCTGCCTGAGAAGGGACGGTGAATGCAGTGTTTGGGATGTGTGGACTAGATAATTTCAAGAGTTCCCTCCCAACTTCACCTCTTCTGAGATACTGTGATTCTATGAGTTAAAGGCTCCCAGTTCTAAAAAAGAGCATGATCCAGATTCTGAATTCGAGGGCACTGAATTAAATCTTGGCAATCTGATGCCTTTCCCTGAAGTCAAATCAAAACAGGGAAATAGGTTTCTCAGAACAAGATTCACAGCCCCATACAAGCTCTTCATTTCCAATTGGGAAATCAAAACAATTTTCTCCCTTAAAGAAAGGAACAAAATTAATTATTCCATCCTACTGGGAATAAAGTAACATGAATCAAGAAAATAAAAAAGGACAAGCTTTTTTTGAGCTTCTGTTTGATTCTTGTGTGGGAAAAAATAGATCTCGTGTCTCCTCTGAGCAGACAAGCCCGCTTTATACCACTGTTGAAGTAGTCTATAAGTACTGGGATGAAAATTCATAACATTTCAGTCAATCACCTGCTATGTGAGTCAGAGAACAGTAAGCTGAGCAACTAGGCCACCTACATTGATAGCTTAAGTAACTCTAAAAGGAAAAAGCGTAAACCTTCAAAATTCAACAGAGTCCAATGACAGGCACTTTACTGAGGTTTGTTTTTTTTCTTATATAAGGGGCAGAGCAAGACACAGATCATAAAAAGATAAGCAAAATCTGACATTACACTGAAGATTTAATACTCACTTTTTTCCACTGCCAATGCAATCAGAGAAATAAAATTCCAACTACTACAAGCCAAGGCAATCAAAGAATCAGAGTTTATCTTCCCAAAAAGCACTGCATTAATTTTCAATTACTAGTCAAGTTTTATTCTTTTATTAGGAAAGTATCATGAGTTAAGAAAAGTGAAATATCTAGCATAATAACCATAAAGAAAATAAATGAATGACTTACTGTTATATGTACAATTTTTAAAGAAGTATGATTTGAGATAGAAAAACAAAGCTAAAGAAAGAGAAGCTAGTAAAGGTAGTAAAGCATAGTAAAGTCACTATGTAAATAAAAATATAGAAGCAAAATACATATCACAAAGAAACTATATAAGTTTAGTATAATGACACAAATAATCAGCTGCAAACTCGGCAGGTAAATATCAGTAGAAAGGGCACAGAATTAACTCAGTGTAAGTTGTAGGAGAAGGGAATACAGGTGACCTTGCCCCTGATAAGTAACAGCTGTGTTAATTACCCAATACAGCCTTGCCCTGATAAGTCACAGCTATAGTCAGTAAAGATAAGTGTGATAAAAGAGAGTGGGGTTACCTGGTGATAGGAGGAACCTTGAGGGAGAGGGAGCAAGAGAATCATGAAGAAGAAGGGTCCTGAGGAGTGAGAATCTGCTTTGAGGTCAGTCTGGGTCTGCAGTTAGAGCCTCTTGTTGGAACCTGCAGTCACAGTCTAGCTAGGTAAAAGCCTGCAGTCGGAGTCTGCAAACCAATACATGCAGTCATAGTTTAGCAGGAAAGAACCAGCAGTCAGAGGCTACAAGAGAAACCTACAGCAGGAGCTTGCTGCAGCCAGAGTCAGTGAATAGTTGGAGTCAGGATGGCGAAGCTGTAAAGAGGAATAAACCAGGACCCTTTTCATGTTGTGAGAAACAACAAGTCTGTCTCAGCTCTTTTCTACCCTCTAATAAGAGGGCTGGTACAACGTAAATAAGTGTGTTGTTCTACATTACTCCGTTCTTCACACTGTAGGATTATGAAGTCTAAACAGAATATAAAGGGATTATCAAAAGCTCAGAGAAAGGTGGAGGAACTTCATAAAATTGCATAACGCAGTCAGAAATACACAAAGGCAATGAAAAAGATATCAAGAATTTGGAAAAGTTTTATGTTACAAATATACTCATTTGTTATGATAAAGTTGTTCCATGAAAATATTGGCAGACTTAGGCAAGCTTGTTCTAGACAGAAGTAAAAATATCTTTATTTTTAGTTGATTTGAAATGTAGCTGACCTTTTTCTACTGTAAATCGTTAACACAAAATTCAGAAGTTCAATTAGGAAACAAAATTTTCAACCGAAAAAAAAATTCTTAGTGTTCTTATTCTATATCTAGTGAAACAAGCTATTAATAATGTAGTGTTCATGAAAGCAGTGAAAATCTGTGTCCTTCATAGCTCTGGTAATATACACTATACATAGCATGCTTTCTAAGAAAGAACAGACATAACTATTAAAGAGCCCATGACCACACTGATAAAGACCAAAAGTTGTGAGGTTGTTTTGTTTTGGTTTGTTGTTGTTTTGTTTGTTTGTTTTTGTGGTTTTTCTGTATGTGTGGTTTTGTTTTTTTTTTTAAATAGTTAAGAGCTATAAGCAAGAATAGTTATGAGTGTTTAGGTAAGACTTTCAATAGACCTGATATGGCATTAATATGGCCAAGCATGTGTAGAGGCACTATAGCACTGTTGAAATCAAAGTGATTAAAGACAGCTTAAAAATGATTCTCAAAAGACTAGTTTGGTTAGGGTTAAAGACTTATTTCTAGATACAAGTGGGAAGGAAATTAGTCACGCTGAATACCAACTAGTTAGTGAATTATTAAAAGATGTGGCTGGAGACTGTCATTTTGTGGAACAAGGGGGACCCTCTTTATTTTTAAATGCAATCCCTCTTTATTTTTAAATGCATACTTTGGAGAAATCAAAATAATGGTGTATAATGTGCATCAATGATTTCTAGATACATCTGTATGTTTAGGCAAAGAATTTGTTCATGTCAGTGAATTTTCCAGCTTGTTGGAACTGGATTGTTACAAATTCTATGTGACAATCAAGTCATTAGTTCTTGTTGTTAGCAGAAGTGACAGATTTCCATTTACAAAAGAATTTTGACATGAATTTGGTCTCGTCAGATTTTTCGCAACATCTTGTAAAAGGGAGCTGGATGCAAATTCCCCAAATGAAATGTTTTCCACTGGAAAGCATCAATTTGAAGAAATCAAGATATTTCATACAAAATTGCCAATTTCTACTAAGACTTTTGAAGATAAGGAAGGAGACGATGCTCTTCAGATCTCCATGGACATCTGTCACTCTTGGTCCCCACGTTCTGAATCACAGGACCATAGCTTCAATCTCTTAAGTCTAAATGGTCAAGAAATCTATGGTGTATAACAGATTATGCTTGAAGGATAAAGACTATTATTACTTCAAAAGAGAATATTGCTGCTAAATCACTTTCTAGTATGGCTGGAGGTTTAGGGTTGACTTTCCCAGGAAAGAAGAAAAATCTGAAATATCCTCCAAGGTAGGTGACTCCCACATCACCCAGTCACCCCAGTGCTACTGCGCTAAATGAAGAGCCAATGTTCCTGTGGACTGGCTCTCTGCCTGACCCGGTGAGACCTGCCGAGGGCGGCACATGTTTCACATCAGCAGATGACATCAAAACTGTAGTGACATACTGCCTTCCCTCTAGTACATCATCAGTATTACAGCAGTTATCTTCCTTGCTTCTCTTGGTGGTGTCTGGATTGCGCTCTGAGAAGCCTACTGACAGGAATTGTGTAGGACTGCTAAACATCTCACATCTTTTCCCCAAGCAGACTACTGATGTGTGTTGAGTCGACCCAAATGTTTGAATGAGCAGAAGTTCTTGTGGACAAGAAAGTAGAAGATATGGTGGAGCCATGCAATGGGGATGATGAGCCAGTTCCACAGGGCGCTGTGGGCTATGAGTTTGGAGATGGGGAGGAAGGCAATGCTGTCACATCTGCAACTGTTATACGTGCATCTCTCACTCTAACGAAAACAAACCCACAGCTGGAATTGTCCCTTACCTTCTGCTGATGATCAGTATCCCTTATGTCATCTCCAGAAATATGCTAGCCTAAGCAGAAAATGTAGCTGAGAGATGTGGACTCCACTTTGGGCCCTGACTCTTATTCATTAGGCTTTGTAATGTGTATGGTATTGTGAAGTGTGAATTACACTCACAGACAGGTATTTCATAATGGTTTGCACCATCCACTTACTGCTAAAACTGTGTCTGAGGAGTGATGTGTATGTACAACCTGATCTTGTATCATATAAATTCAATAAATGTAACCTTGTGTAATTTCCCTAGTTTATCGGGTGATATGGAAAACACAGACCAAAAGTTATCCTTTCTCTGGAATTTTCTCTGCCATAAGCATGATGGCAGCCTTACAGAAATCATCCATGTCAAGACATGCTTCTGCCTTTAATATTTATCTGTTGTTAATTGTGGCCTCGTGTTTGTTTTTTTTTTTTTTTTAATTATGGATTAAAAGAAAGTAATTTTCATAGGGTCCTTTTAATTTAAGAGAATAAATATAGTATCATTAGATAGTTAACATTCAAAGCTTCTGCTGGTACCAGGATGGTACGCTCTAAAGGCTTCCTCAACTTTATTATAAACACTTCAGTCTTTCCTCACTGTTGATTCTATTCTAATTCTTGGACACTGCTGTAAAATTTAGGTTATTAAGGCACAAATAAATAAAGCAACACCATGCTTACTGTGATTCTCATCTAGCTGGACCATGTATCAGCTCCAATTTTCTTCTTTATATATTATCCATTATGATTTTATTTCAAGAAATGGAGAAGTTGTCATGTTACACCTTGAATTGCTGTATAGAAACAGCACTCTTACTGGAAAACTATTACTGAAAAACAGAGAATATAATAAAAAAATCTGAGTAGTGATTCAACAACTAGAAAGTAAATTATTTGATCCCTGGGCAAGATATGCAATTTCTCACCTTGTACAGGACTTTCATGTTAGTCTATGTGAGAAAAGTGGAGTGATGCAATTTGGTGATTTGATTCACCTATCATCAGCTGTACAACTGCACAGAGATTGAAAATGGCTCAGCAGCTGCATTCTTACATGCTCAATTTTACAGCAGAATTTATATAATTAATCCATGAATAACTGTGACAGCAATTAATACCTTCTAGTAAGTTCTTATCTTTTTTCCACAGGCTCTCAACCTGTAACAGCTCTTAAAGTCTTACTAGAAAAAAATGGAGATAATGTCATATAATCATGCACATATTCACATGAAATACTGTAACTGAGAGATTCACAAGATGCTTTCTTCTTCCTGAAGATAACTTCAATATGTAAGATTTGTACAGAAGGGCTGATACAGAAGTCAGGACATTGTTGCATTGACTTCAAATCCTTTGGTTCCTACCAGACTTTGGTTAAAACCCCAAATATTCGGGGATTTTTTTGTCCTTGTGAATACAGGATCAGAGGCAAAGAATAAGACTCTCATTCAACAGGATGTTAAAGAAAAACAAACCTAGAACCAGTGTCAGAAATTGTGGGAAGGCACTCAGGCAGGCAATGTGGAAGTGCCCATGTGATGCTCTTCAGTTAGACATTCATCCTGCCTGATTATCTCAGTTCTGCTTTTCTTCTGCTGTTGGTCTTGCCAGCTTTCATAGTGGCTCTGTGACACAAGTACCTTTCAAATGTGAACTGTGGACTAAAACTGGAAATTCATTTTGCCTTGCATTGAAGATCTGGAATCTCTTTTGGGATCCAGAATCTCAAAAAGGATGCAGTTCATTTGGGAAATATGACAAAAACAAAAGGTGTACCAGCCTAAATCAGAGTTTTATAAAGACCATTTTAGAACATTCTTCAAATTCTAATGCTGATTCAGAACATTTCAGAACAATATGTCTGATAGTCAGTTATAGCTAGGCAAGATGAGAAAATACTTCTCCAGCACTCTCAGTCAAGATGGACACCTCTTTAGTGAAGTGGAAAACAGGATAAAATTAGACAAAATCTTGGCTCAAATGAGAAATTTATGTCACTTCAAATTTTGGCATAAACTTATGATTTGTAGCTCATGTTTCCTAGCTGAGGCTACAAGAAACACAAATCAATTTGAACTTTGAATGAAATTCAAAGCGAAATCACTCCTGAACAATAACCTCAACTCCAGTTATAAGTAAGAATTCTTCCTGGAATATCTGCTAGCTAAGGAACCTGACATGTATGGTTTTCTCTTTCCCGTTCCTTCCCTTTTTGACTTTTCCTCTTCCTGTTTTTTCCTCTTGGTTTTTTCCATTTTTGCCTTCTTTCCTCATCTCCTTCTCAATTTCCTTGCCATTTTGCCATAATATTCCCACACAGAGACACAGGATATTCAAGAATGTGAAAAATCACCTGATACTGTGAAAAAAAAGCAGTTCTTCTAGTTCACGCTCCACGCTTCAGTCACTGGAGAGAGCAGGCAACAGTTGCAGTGTGATAATACTCATGGAGCCTTGGTATCCTAGTTTGCTATCCCTTTTTATGGTCAGTTATGTGAAGGTAAAAAGACAAAAAGTGAAGTGGTGCAGGCAAGCCTATGAGTTCCTGCTCCTTGCAGAGAGAGTTTTAAGGCTCTGCTGTAGGATCACTCTCTCCTGTGTTCAGCTAAATGAAAACCCAAAAGGAGTGGAAAAACGTGGTGGTAGGTTTGTTAGGATTTCTCAAGACTAGATTAATGTGTAGCTTCCTATGTTCTCTAGAGTTTAAAAGGACAGATGACTGATATGAAACTTAAGGACTCTATGATTTTAATTGTCCTGTACTTTCCTTACCCTGTCTACACAGAGTTTGATTAATTTATGACACACTTTGCTTTTCAGCCCTCTCTGGCTCCAGGACAGAGGAATACAAATTAGAAATTGTTTCTTTGTGTTTATTATTCCTAGATGAAAAATGGTCTATGAAATGACAAACCCATTAATCTGATCTGACTTTGAATTTTTTTCTATTTTTGAAAGTGTATTTACTGAGATTCTCAAAGCTTAAGAGAAAAAGATTAAAGATAGAACTGGTACACAGCTTTCAGTCATTTAAGCAAATGAAAGCAGAGCAGTATTTGAAAAAAGAAATAGTACCTATTAATAATGACAGGAATGGCTCAAGCACATGTGAAAAAACCTAGGCAAAACAAAACAGCTAGCAGTGGTTTAAAAATTCAGGTAAAAACCCATCATTTTAATATTAGTGCTATTGGTTTTTGTATGTCTGTCTTATACTTTTCCATAGAAAGGTTTAATGTTATTGTAAATTTTCATAACAAGATAAAAAGAAATCAAGTAAAGTTAAATCATTAACTCTTTTGGCACTAGATTAGTTATAACTGCAATGCCTGTATAACCTTGGTCTTATATTGTAAAATGAAACACCATCTCAGCTAGACTCAATACATAATGAAAGACTTATTTGATAGTAATTTGAATTATTTTTTCTGTGTGAACTCCTCAACTTTTAATTTCAATGGGCATTGACAGAAGGAGTTTCTGTAACTGAAGAGGTATTTAAAAGTTTTTTTTTGCCTAAATTATGGACACAAGCAAAGACTCAGAGTCTATCTCATTTCTGCAGATAAATAAGGGACAGATATAGTTCTGTTGACTGATACAGGTGTAGTAGTGTTTGATTCGCATCAAAGACTTGTACACAGAATCAGGTAAACAAGACGTCAGTGGGAGTGAGAACATCATAGCCTTGTTTCTGTCATATTAAATTCTCCTTTAGGAGTATATCTCTATCTTAAAAAACAATAACACCTGTGAGTTTTGGGCACCACAACATAAAGAAGACATAAAGCTATTAGATAGTATCCAAAGGAGGGCCACAAGGATGTGGAAGGGTCTGGAGGGGAAGCTGTATGAGGAGCAGCTGAGGTCATTTGGTTTATTCAGCCTGGAGAAGAGAAAGAATGAGGGGAGACCTGACTGCTGTCTACAACTTCCTTGTGAGGGGAAGAGGAGGGGCAGGCACTGATCTCTGCTCTGTGGTGACAGTGACAGGACCAGAGGGAATGGCCTGAAGTTGTGTCAGGGGAGGTTAAGGATGAATATCAGGAAAAGGTCCTTCACCCAGAGCTGGTTGGACACTGGAACAGGCTCCCCCTGGAAGTGGTCACAACACCAAGCCTGATAGAGATCAAGAAGCATTTGGGCAATGCTCTCAGGCACATGATGTGACTCTTGGAGATGGTCCAGCACAGAGCAGGAGTTGGATTCAAGGATCCTGGTCAGTCCCTTCCAACAGTGTATTCTATGATTCTATAATTCTATTATCTCACCCTCGTAGCACAACAGATCAGCTTAAGATAATGTTTAATGCTGACATCTAGGGACCAAATCCATAACCGATAATAAAGATTAAAGAAAAGCTAAATATTTTAGCATGAATCAGTAAAGCAAATCTGGATTTCTCTTAAGAAATTTGGCTGTGCAAACATCCTCATAAAAATGCAGTAGCATACACAGTAGCTTTTTGTACAGACACCAACGATTGCCAGGAAAGTTCTGTTCAAGAGAAACCTGGGATAATACAGAAGTCATTTATGCTGATCTATTTTAACATGAGCACATACAGAGAGCTAGTACTTCAGCTTTGACCTGAATATCTTTATTCCTGGAACTGGAACATAGATATTTCTAACAATTTGTAATTGTGGCAGATGAAAGTCCTCTTTCCTCTGGGCATGCACAGGTGGCTCTGAGGCTGTGTTTGTATTGCAGTCTTGTGAGACGGTTAGTGACAAATGCACTGTATACGAAACCCCAGCAGACTTTGGCTTCTTTTGTTTTTTCGGCAAGGGCTATAAATAAGGCATGTGGCACAAAACAGACTGCTGAATGAAACAAATGCACACTCACAAAATAAATCACAAAAACCTTTGCGGTTTACAAATGGACATTTTCAACTGGATCCAAACAGAGACATGAAGGGCTTTTTTTTATACAAATGAAAGAACAGCTTTACTACTTTCTACAGGCACTTATGGGAAGAAACTGCTATCAAATATTCATGGTAGACTCTTGTCTATACAAGTCTGGTTGATGGAGTAATAGTGTCGACTCACCTGGCACAAAAACTCAGCCATTTTCTCTTTCTCCATCCAGTAAATCTGTGGCTGTCAGTGATAGGAGCTGATGGGAAATGATAGCCTTATTGAGCTGCCTCATGAACTGTAACTCATTTGTTCTGAAGACCCAGACTGACAGCCTCTGCATTTCTCCCTTCCAGTGAAATTGAGTATAAATCACTTTATCATTTTTCCTCATGACAGTTTATCAGAATTCGGGAGTTTTATATGAAGTCATAGAGGCTGGTGGTAGAAATAAGACTTACAATCGATCTTGTTGTTGGAGGGCACTGCATCTTGCAAGGTTTAACAGTCCCATGAAAAATTTCAATTTGACTTCCACTAACCAGACACAAGTGTACACATGCACACACACACTTGACATGCAACAGAAAGAGAAAGTTAATCGAACTCGCTTCTACTAGGCAAAAAATCTAAGCTTATGACTCATGTGAACTTAAAATTTATAATCTCTTTCAGTTCTTGGTAAGTTAATTCCTTATTTTGACTTTTAAGTCTCCTAATAGATTTCCTAACCAACAAAATAATAAAATCCTTCTTGACACAATACTACTTCATCGGAAAAGAAAATTTCTCTTCTTGTTTGCTTTCATTCGCAGTAAGGTACCAAATAGAAGAATAGAATATACTGAAGATAAATGTAAATTGCTCCTTTAACATAGAATTTTTTTTTTTTTAGGTATTTGTTATTTAGAAAAAAATGAAAGATGATCATCATGGGGTTAGGTTTCTCTTCTTTCAAAAATCCTCTGTGAGTTGATATGTACTATTGTCCTGGGGTGACTCAAACCAAGATAACTATGTAAATATTATTAATTAATTCTAGCACTAAAGAACTTGCTGTACTTAAGCAAATAGCCTATTAAAAAGGCAAAAGACCTCAAGCTAGGCCCAGAGACTTTTACATAAAGCAACAAAAGACAAAGACACTTAAATCATATATAAGCATGTAAAATACAATGACTTATGACTTTGATCCTTATGCCTGCAAGGAAACTTAGGGATTTGATGCTCAAAGAAACACAAATTATGATCATAAATAATCTCTAGGAACACAAGTAATTATTTGGAGTCAGAATTTTTTGTTTGATTACACTGAACTAAAACTTCTTCCCTTGCACCCCTGGAAGCAAAGGACAAATGATGACCTAAGCTTAAATAACTGAATTTTGGATTCTTTTGGGCTCTAGGATGAGCAAATTCTTCCAACTGATTATTTTTAGCTTTAGAAGTAATACATAAAATTTCATTTTCTTGACTCCTGTGGGTAGGTATTTAAGAATGTAAAATGTTCTATAAAAATGACAGGACAGGAGGTAATAATTTCTGTAGGTGGATGATAAAATAAAGCTATGTGATCTAACATGTTCCCTGTTCTCTGCATTTATTTTGTAAAAATGCAGCTCTTCCTGCTTACCAACTACACTTACTGTGGAAAAAATTCACAGCAGAACATATTATTTCTAATAATAAACTAAAGTCACCACAGTAAAGGACATGGCTCAAAACTGAAACCATTTTGTCATTAACGATTAGGCCACAGTGTAATACATTTCTAAGGTGAGCTTCAAATTGGTTCAACAAGAGTAAAAACCTCATGCCACACCAACCTATTTCCCTTAGAAGGCATCTTGATACCAGTAAGTTTAAAAGGAAAAGGTATTTGAATTTGATGGACTTGTCAGTGTCACGTTAATAGTTGGACTCCATGATATGAGGGGTCTTTTCTCACAGAAATGATACTCTGATTCTGATACTTGTAACACAGCAGGTAATGAGCATGTGTCTTAATTATTATAAATGGTTGAATAGGGATATCAGCTGCCTGTTTTCTACTCCCTTAGCACTGACTACTCTCATTCTTGTCACTAACTTGTGCAGCAGAAACCTCCCCCACGTTTCTTTATTAAACTCCACTAAATGTTATTTCATTTGCTTTTGTATCGGGTTGCATCTATCATTAGACAATGGACACTTGCCTGCCCCATTAACTCTACTAATGAAATGGAATTTTGCACAGCTGATGGATCAGTAAGGTAGAAAAAATGTGCACACAGTATTCAGCAAAACATCTGAGACGAATCTGAATTAAATGTAAACTAAAAATAAAATATGGAGGTCCCTGGAAGATCAAGGTTAGGACATAAATAGAATATCATGAAATGTTTCAAAAGTTTCTCATTAAATCCAATGCCAAAGGCATTGAGAAGGCAATTTATATCCATGACAAGAAGCTAAACCAAGAATGAGTGAAATTTAAATGCAATTGGATCCTCAGTGGTGTATTTCTAAGAGAAGAAGAGCAGATATAAAATTGTTGAGTGTTTGGGGGAGTTGTTTGTTTTACACTGCAAAAATCAAAACACAAGGAACCCTAGTGGTCAAATGCTTTAATTTTCTAATCTTACTATTGAAGCTCAATTTGTCAAAATAATCCTGATAGAATTTCTCCTCTTAGATAATTAACTTCTAAACTTCACAGCCTCATGCAGACTTCACAGAAACAACTTCAGAAAGTAAACAAAACAAATATTTATAAGAAATAATATTGTGGGTCATAAAAAAGGACTTAAAAGCTGAAATGGATTTTCTTTTCTGTTCATAAAAATCCAGGCTATCCACACAAAATACTGTGCCAATGCAAATTTAGTGCATTGTAAGGCTCTTATGAAAAATTATTACAGTTTTGAATTCTGTTTCTGCCTTTAACTTCTGCAAATATGCTGACATTGAACATTACCCTTAGGTTAAAAAAAGTCAAGAAAGTAAATGTTCAGGAAACACACTGCCCTGCAAATGTCATAAGGCTATTGCTGTTTTCATGTGGAGAGTTTTAAAGGCTGTGGAGATGAAAAGGAATTATAGCCAAGTCACTTAAGTGTCATGAATTTTCCACTGTGCTTCAGGCTTGTTTTTTTGTGAGCTTGTGTGTGTCTTGCTAATAGCTTGACCTTCATGGATTATTAAGACAAAATTTTATGCAATGAAAATGCTGATAAATTTGAGCTAAACAGCATACTTTGAAATGACTATGTTTAAATATGCTAATTGCAGCAGTTTTGGAAAGCAAAATGTTATCATAATTGCAGAGAGGATTGAGATGCTGGCTATCACACAATGGTATGCAAGCAAGCCTGTCTTAGCATTTTATGAGAGTGTTTTCTTCTTTTGCGTAGCTCATATTCTTTCCTGTATTTATTTATGGATTGGAGAACACACAAGAGAAACAAAAAGCATCTTTCTTCAGACATTTGTCTTCTCCCACCCTAAAGTGAGTCAGAAAGATAACATTTCTTAGCATATTAATCAGACTGATACTCCTTTCATCTACATTCCAGGCAGAAATATGTATATTATAAGCAAAGCTTCACTGCTGCTGAAATGATAGCCCTAAACCACAACAAAGCTACTGAAAAAAGGAGGTAAATGGTATCAAGGCAGACTCATTTTTGTTGCTGTAGATGAATTGCAGGTGTTCCATGAGGGTCGTGGGTTGTGATCAATGAAAAGGATTGTAACATTTCTGAGACAAAGCACTGCAATTCAACTATATGAGAAAAGCATTCTGATATGGAGGGAGACAAGAATCACAAAATGACTACCGTGAAAGAAAAAATAGATCTTTCAAAAAAAGAAAAATCAAGAGATATTTTGGAAAGATTAAAAGACTGCCAAGCAACAACTGGCAGAAAAGATGGGAATTTCTGGAGTCCAAAAAACAGAGAAGGCAGATGGTACAAATCCTTGACTTTATGTATATGCAATTTGGACAGTAACATTTCACTTGTAGCATGTTTTATTTCTTCAGTTTTGTTAATTCACTTTGTCGTTGTTGTTGTTGTTGTTGCATTTTATCTTTGCTGCAGAATCCAAGAATCCATATTTGCGGGACACCAAATGAGAAGCATGTTTAAACAACTGATTCCAGCATCGTCTACAAAGGTGTTCTCTCATGATACATCACTTACAAAATGGAAGAGATTTTTTTGTCTCTTTTTCTGTATTTGCTAGTATAATGATTAGAAGATTTAAAATGAATGTGGAATCCCTTTGACCTGTTTTAGACTCTCCCATCACTCAGATAGACTCTTATCAGCTATAATGTGTGTTGAAACACAGGTGTCTCAGACTTGATGGCTGAAATTTCAGGTAGACCTAATTACAATACCTCCTTGCAAGTTCACAGTTGGAAACTATTCCAGTTGGGAGCTATTCCAGTTTGTAAAATGATAAGGTATTCACAGAGTCAGAAACTGGGAATAATTGCTATGATCCTGTGATTAGGCTTCCCATATTATCCCAGGGTGTATATATTCTTATCTCTCCTCTGCCTTTGGAATGGAACAACTCCTGTGGTCTTCACTATTAGTTCAGTTGTCTCAGAAGGGAGATATAAGTTGAGGTTTTTTTTTCTGATTGTGAGATCTGTATCTCTCCCATGACTTGTTCAGGTCTGCAGCCTTTGATTTCCTACATTTTATATGTAGAGATATATATATACGTAGACATACACTCTTCTTTCCATATTCTTCAAAAGGTATGGAAACTCTCTCACAAAGTTCTTTTGGTTTTTTATTTTCATTTGGTAGGACTGTGAGTTTGTTTGTTTGGTTTTTCTTTTTTTCTTATTTTTTTCTTTAGTTGGTTTGATTTTTTTTTTTTTTTGCTATAATCAATGTCCAACCATATAATGAGTTACAGTGTTCTTATACAGCGTTCTCTGCTGTGTACACAAATTTTAGATATTAGGACTGTCATGTATCCATAATTGAGATTTATTATCCATGTACTGCAAATATAGCTCCATATCTAGTCCTGGATTTGGGTTCACTTAACCTAATTATATCCATCAAATACTAAGGAATTTCCTTGGAAGTAGATCTAAACAAAATGTAGTTCATTTGCTCGTGGATGCTGGTAATGATGGGAATACCTCACCATCTGTGTCTCTTCAGGTTGTGATCTCGTCAGATCTCATAAGGTAAGCAGATTCTGGCCAGCATAGTAATTGGTTGGGACCTTTCCAAAGAAAATCCCAGGTGCTAAGGAAAGTAGCACTGATGATTCAATATTTGGCACTCTTCCCTCTGTTCAGTAGCAGACCACTGTCTCAGCATAATATTGAGAAACCATTTGGTAACTCAGTGTGCCAGCTTCTGGGAGGGGACACAATCAGTGCAGACAAGACTTGCAGTTAGAAAATATCTAGGGTATTTCTTGTAATATGAGCAGATAAAATAGCATTTTTGGATATAAACCAAAGATTTGCTTGTGCAGTAAACTGCTAAACTGGCTGGGAGGATTTGGTACATGCCATTGCAAAGTCTGTTTTAGAGCACTGAATGAACAACATTAACACACAAACTTCCACAAAATATTTGGGAACAATTTGTGAAAACTACTCTGGAATATTGTTGGCATTAATTCCTAGTTACTACTGCTGGCATTCTTCCTAGAAAGATAGGCCAGAGTTTTTAGATGCAGTGTAATTGGATTATTAGGCACCCTCAAAATAATTAATTTAGATAAATGAAACAGTTCCCATCAGATCAAGGAGTAGCCAGGCAGCTGAAATGTCTGATTTGTCTTCCTGTTCTGTTAATACTATGCCTGTGGCAAACCATTTGCAAAGAAAATTGGACTGTCTTATCAGGATGCAGTTTGCATAACTATTTTAAATCTATTCATGAGATGTTTCAGTGGGTACCTTTGCATGCAGTAGTTTCTGATATACAATGAGCTTTAATTAATAGTTAGTATATTGCTTGCAAATAAAAGTTTATCATGGAAAAAAAAAAGGTGTCCTTATTATGGCTAAGAACTATACATACTCTTCTTATCAAAGGGTTGACTGTTCTGTAAGAAAATTTTGTGGTTATAAAGGCAGCCTTCAAGAGGAGATTGCTATTACTCTATGCAGAGACTGGAAAACCACAGAATCAGTTAGGTTAGAAAAAACCTCCAAGATCATCAAGTGCAACCTTTGACTGACAGCACCACCATGCCAACCAAACCACAACACCACATCCAGTCTTTCCTTGGGAAACTTCTGGGAATGGTGACTCCATCACCTCCCTTGGTCAGTCCATTCTAATGTCAAGTGTGTGACATGCATATTAAATCCATATTCAGTGCAAAACGTGTAACAAATAAGTTTTGTCACAAACAGAAATGACACGCTTCTGTTTTAGACTGCAAAGTGCACTTTATGCACTGTGGTACTGATGTAAAAGTGGTGTATAACCATTTAATCACATTCTGTGTAGTACTACCTTCACAAAAGGACAATAAATTAGGGCTTCCCTTTCCAAATGCCTGAATACTAGTCTTCATAATTCAAAAACATGAATTGCAATATGGAAAGATATATATATATATTTCTGGATATGCAAAAACCTACATGGAATAGAAAATTTTGAATGTAATTATGGATTATATGTATCCTCAACTTAACATTTAGTGGATCATTTACTTGATAGCATCACATTGAGCACAACTCTTAAGGACAGACTGAAAACGAAGTGTACATGTTTTCTGCATGAAAAGGTGATCCATAGAAAAGACAGGTATTTAAGACATGAATTACAGTTAGCTTTATAAGTTCACCACTTCTCTGGCTTTTATTTTCTTAGGAGAAAATTATATGCATGTATTATAGAAATAAATGTTCAGGGAGAAGCAAATGAAACATAATTTTAGCCTTTCCATACTTTTTGAGTCTTTCACTGAGTCTACTCTAAGCCATGCAGCTAACAGCTACCCCATGTGTTTCCCCAATCACCTTGACCTAAGGAAGAGGGAAATGAGAGATAAATGTGCAATGGAGTATCATTTTTTGGCAGTATTATTGCTGTTATATTTGAAAATTATTGTTATATGTGCACTTCCTCAAAATACACGTTGCTTTCTTTTTGTATTAAGAAAGAACAAAAGTGAGACATACCATCATAGAAAGAGCTGCTGAGGTTTGTGACTGTTCTTCAAAAAGCTTATTCTAACCCTTCCTTTTTTGGTTTTTTTTTTTTATGTTAAAAATACTTGTATTTTTGTCTCTCAGAAAAAGAAATCAAAATTAAGGTTTGTCATCTTAATAAAATCAAAGAAAGAAAGGCAGGAAAAAAATTACAATTTCCTTGGTATCAAAACTATTTGGAACTTTAATATTTTCAAGTCATTACATTGCATATGCATCATGAAATTTCATATTTGAGCAACTGCATCTACCCCTGTAAATTTTCTTCAGAAACTGGATGCCAGACGAGGGCAGGAATCAAGACCTCTCACTGAAAATGAGCACTGAGGGTATTTCTCCTGCTTTCCTTGCTCTTCCCTTTTCCACCTCCCAAAAATGAAAATAATTGAGTCCATGACACAAAAATATAGTGAAACATGATAAACCACATTTCAACTAGAATCAGCTAGAAACTGATCCCAAACAATAAAATATGAGAAGGAATAAAAGGAAAAAATTCCTTAGATTTGTATCAGTGAAAAAACTGCCATTCATCTACTATTTTCCTCAACTATTTCCAATTTATTTTATTTTATTTTATTTTATTTTATTTTATTTTATTTTATTTTATTTTATTTTATTTTATTTTATTTTATTATTTTTCAGTGTTTTACTCTTCTCTTCCCTCAAAATTGTCTGATATGTTTTCTATCCTTAGATAGGAAGCCAAGTCTTCACCTTTGCTCTGAAATTTTTAAGCAGAAATGACTGAAATCTGAATAAGAAAAAAACCAGATTATATTAACTAATTAAGTTTCCTTCACACCTAGTATGTCATAATGCTGTCAAGTCTCTAAAATACCTTCTAAACACTGGATTTCTACAAAAAGGAAAATAGGGAGGAAAAGCACTCCTAATTTTTATCAGTAAAAAAGCAAACACAAGTCTTTTTGCTCTTCAAAAAGTATAACTATAAAAATTGGACTAATAATTTTAAAATATATGAGCACAGTAGCTTATGGAAATTAGTCTACTTATAGGCTTTCTTTTTGGTCTTTTATGGGCAATTTTTATACCATTAGTTTTGTTAATGAAGCTTTTCATCAGTTTTTCCAACCACCANACTTGTATTTTTGTCTCTCAGAAAAAGAAATCAAAATTAAGGTTTGTCATCTTATTAAAATCAAAGAAAGAAAGGCAGGAAAAAAATTACAATTTCCTTGGTATCAAAACTATTTGGAACTTTAATATTTTCAAGTCATTACATTGCATATGCATCATGAAATTTCATATTTGAGCAACTGCATCTNCACAAGTCTTTTTGCTCTTCAAAAAGTATAACTATAAAAATTGGACTAATAATTTTAAAATATATGAGCACGGTAGCTTATGGAAATTAGTCTACTTATAGGCTTTCTTTTTGGTCTTTTATGGGCAATTTTTATACCATTAGTTTTGTTAATGAAGCTTTTCATCAGTTTTTCCAACCACCATTAATGAAAATAAATGAGACTTAAGAAAAACTAGTCTACTTACGAGAAACTAGTCTTACAGAGAAGACTGGAAAAATATACAAGTCATCTGACTCTTTTCTGCATTGACATACAAGACTTAATCCATGGTAAATTTTCTGCACTGGGAGGGGCTGCTTCCTTGGGGCTGGGCATCAGCCAGTGGGTGGTGAGAAATTTGCACTGTGCATCACTTATCTTTTGGGGGGGGGGGGGGGGGGATTTCT
>VWYO01011479.1:141197-207935 GCA_013400275.1 Rhadina sibilatrix
TCTTTTCTTCCTCTCTTATTTTCATTATTATTATTATTACTATTATCATCATCATCATCATCATCATCATCACTAACAGTAGTAGAAATGCTAGTACTACATTTTTGTTTCAATTACTAAATTGTCCTTATCTCAAACACTTAATTTTACTTCTGACTCTCTTCACTCTGCTGGGGAGAGTAAGTCACTGCATGGTACTTGGCTGCCTGCTGAGGTTAAGCCACAACACTTCCCTACCCTCATTTTATATCCTGGACATGACATTCTAAGATATAGAATAACTCTCTGGACAGTTTGGGTCAGCTGCTCTGACTATTCACTGGCAGAGCATGGGAAATTAAAAAGTCCTCAATTTAGAGTAAGGACTACACAGAAACAACCACTATACCAGTGTGTAATTTACATTATTCTCATGATAAATCCAAAAACCAGCACTATGACAGTTATTAAGAAGAAAATTAACTCTATCCTAGCCAAAACCAGGAAAATAATGCACAAAGTTTGCAGCATAATCAAATTTTAAAAGTAGTAAAAGAAAACTGAGTAAAACTAAGGTTCAGAAAAAAAAAAAAGGCCTCCCAAAATTCATATATCACCTCATCACCATATGAACACTTTTTTTGATGCTATTTGCAGACAAATTTCTATCATCTTCATACGATCATAATTGAAAGACAATATGTTAATAGTACTGATACAAAATCAATTTTTTATGACATGTACTTTCCATGGAGAACAGAGTTACAGTTTCAGGTGATGAAACCAGGATGAGACTGTGTTTGCCTTTCCAGATTAAATAGTTGTCTTGAAAACATGAAACTGTCCATTGAAATGCAAAGCACACCTACAGGAAGTCACTCACCACATTGTGGTCTAGTACTAAGGACTCCCAAAATCCTCTGGTCACAAATAGGCACTACTAAGTGCAGACTAATTCTAGATGGAAGTAGGTAAACATGACCTATAAACAGAATAACTGCAAGGAGGTCCCAGCTAAGGGTGGGAGTTAATTAGAATTTCTCTAAAGACTGACCAGTATAATACACTTATTTTTAAAAAGAGGAAATCAAGGACTTTTAGGCATTTTATGATTTAGCAACTGAATTTCTCCATCAAATGTGTTATGTTGATTTGAATAGGTTAAAGAAAATTTGTGTCTCAGATTCAGGAAATAGAGCAGGATTCATCAATCACAAATTTCAATATCTTAGAAAGAGAGTTTAAATGCTTCAAATTTATAAGTCTTTATTAATCTTCAAGTTAATTTGGCCCAGATCACAGATAACACATATGCTTTTCACAGATACTAATATAACACATTGATAATATCTATGTTCTTTACAGATAAGTCAATGCTGTTCAAGACCAGAAAATTATATGCATACAAAAAAAATATATAAATACATATATTATTTATCTATTATAAATTAATATTTAGTGAAATTGCTTAAAAAAAGAAAACACCTCAAACCTATTTTGAGGAATTTGGAAACCAATTGCGGTACCATTTTTGAAAGCACAATATCTGAGCCTTTCCCAGGTCATGGAATCAAACACAAATATATTGTCTCCAAAACAAGTGGGAGGTTTTTTGGTGTTTTTTTTTTTGTTTGTTTGTTTGTTTGGGGTTGTTTGTTTGTTTTGTTTTGTTTGTATGTTTTTTGGTGGGGGTTTTTGTTGTTTGGTTTTTTGTTGTTGTTGTTGTTGTTTTTTTTGTTTTTTTTCATTTCCACTTCTTGGAAGCAAACTTACATTAACATCCAAAGAAAGTAACCTGCTTGATTCCTAAAAGCAATTGGCATTAGAAATTTCCTAAGACAAATCTCCTTAGGAGATTCTGATTCTGGATCAGAGACATTTCATAGACTCCTTGCAGAGCAATGTAAACTACATGAAAAAACTATAAGCTATTCCATGTTATTTCATGTATTTCCAAAGAAAAAAAATTAATTAGCAGTATTTTTGCCTGCAAAAATATCTTGATTAAGCTTTGTACATGTACATGTGCATGAACATTTGTTAGCAGTTGCTCAAGGTGACATCTGCTATGAATCCTCAACTGTGGTACAGTATGCAGATCGTATTTTACTTTCTCCAAAATTTATTTATGCTTCTTATACATTTTAATACATTTTTTATAAATATGTATAATAAAATAGATTTTGTTTACACTTTTTTTTTCTTCCACACAGAAACCAGAGTTATTGCACTGTATTTTCAATCTCTCTAAAGTTTGCTGATGTTTGATGGATTGCAGTGCCACCTCAAAATAAAAGGAATTCCAGCATACTATTTTTTGCTGGCACATTTCAAAACCATTCAGTCCTCCAATTATTTTCCAAGAGCAAAATGGCAACAAAATGTGTATCTGATTTGCTAGTAAAAGAACACTACAAATCATAGCTGCTTCTTTTGTATATGCCAACTTCATTTATTGTACAAGACAAGACTGGGTTTGTAAAGTGAAGAAATTAAGTTTTTTTTTTCCCAAAAGTGCACCTCTGAAAGGGCAAGAGCAGGCATGAAAAGATTAGACTTTTTTTCTCCCAAAGTGTTTTTTTTTCTGATTGGGCTATTTTTCTGGTTTTTATTCTTTGGTATGACTTCACAGGGAACCTTTTGATGTATTAATCTGAAAAAAAAAAGAATGGAAATAGTCCAGATGAATACTAAATATTTAAAGACGTCAGAAAGGTTCTTGGCAATGCCATGCAATTCTGGTAACTTCTTCAGGAGTAAAAACAAAATAGTGTGTTAATGCCATTTCAGAACGATTATGGCTGCTCATCTGCTGCAGAAATCATAATGACATCACGTAATTTAAAAGAGCATTGCCTGTTGGCACTGCTTTACCCTGGTTGAGCATCTGGCCCTGAGATTATAACTACATAAAGATCACAAGATCGAGAACTGTAGATCCATAACCGACAAATATTCTATTTTCTAAATACAATTTAGTCTGTCTGAACCATCATCACTGAAAGCAGCACATGCTGTGTAGTGATCTTGATCCATCTTCGCGGTGTCTCTGGGACACACGTTCTGTGACGTCCTGCCATAACAGACAAGATAGTGATGCTGAAATATGACAAAGGCTTTGAAAATGTACCACTGAAGGAGATTATCTGAGATATGAAACAACTTAATGGAGCAGAGAAGAGTTTAAGTAGGTTGTAACCTTTCCAGTGGCATTGTCAGTATGTACTCTGTCATGAGAAAAGTAAGTGATATTCAGCCTTTGCATATATATTGCAGATATTCTGCCCTGTGTCAGACAGGCTGTTCCATGGCCTGCAACCCGAGTCCTCTTCAAGGACATACTATACAAAACTGTACTTTCCATTCTGTATGGAGATCTTAGGCTATATTTGTAAAACATAATGGAAAGGAGAAAGAGCTGTAATTGTCTATTGTAGCATATTTTGTAAAGGATAGATGAGATGACCCAAGTAATTATGGTCTGCTTAGATGAACTTCCGTTCTTGGCAAAGTCACAGAAAAGCTGATGCAACATAAAAGTACTAAAAAAATAAAGGATAGTGGCATAATTAGTGCCAATCAGCAGAGTTTTATGGAAAACAGATCTCATCAGAACTTTTGATGAGGCGACAAGTTCAGTTCACAGAGGAAAGTGTGTTGACATAATATGACTTCTGTAAGGGCAGTTGTCTGCACAACATTCAGATTAAAAATTAGCACTATGCAAAATTCCCTGTAGCACATAAAGATATTAGCACCATGCTCTAACCAACTGAGCTAATCTCAAGGTCATAATTATTCTTTGAAAAACTTGTTCACTGCCTAATCTCAGAAAACAGCTGTTAATTGGGAACCATTATGCAAAAAAGAAATTTTTAGTGGGCTAGTGCAAAGATCTTGATCTCTATAATATTTGTTATTCCAGAATTTGCACATTCGTGTTAGCAAAAATTTGCAGTTGACAAAAAAAATGGTGAGGAGCGACATTTTTACACATATACCCAATTACAGACTAAGGCACATTTTCAAAATAATACACTTTAATATCTTAGAAGGAGGAAGAAGGAACACACATCACAGATTTTCAAACGGATGCCTGAATTTTGGAATCACAGAACCATAAATAATTGAATGGTTGGAGTTGGAAGGGACCTAAAAGACCCCCCAGCTCCAGTACCTTTCCCATGGGCAATGACACCTTCCACTAGACCAGAATTCTCAGAGCTCCATCCCACCTGACCTCAAACACTTCCAGGGAAGAAGCATCCATCCACAACTTCTCTGGAAAACCTGTCTCATCACCCTCACACAAAAGAATTTCTTCCTAAAACTGAATTTAATCTACTCTCTTTCAGTTTGAAACCATTCCCTGTTTTCCTGTCACTACATGTTCTTGTAAAGTCTATCCTATCTTTCTTGTAGGCTCCCTTCAGGTACTGGAAGGTTACAATTAGGTCACCCCAAAGCCTTCTCTTTCCCAGGCTGAACAAACCAAATTCTCTCAGCTTTTCCTCTTAGGAGAGGTGCTCTAGCCCTCTGACCAACTTGGTGGCCTCCTCTGGACTCACTCCAACAGGTCCATGTCCTTCCTGTGCTGGGACCCCAGAGCTGGATGCAGCACTGCAGGTGAGGTCTCACCAGAGTAAAGGGACAGAATCCCCTCCCTTGCCCTGCTGTTCATGGTGCTTTCGACATAGCCCAGGACACATTTGGCTTTCTGGGCTGTGAGTGCACATGGCTGGGTCATGTCCAGCTTCTCATCCATCAGCACCCAGCCTTTGTTGATACTCGGGGTTGCCTCAACCCCATGTTTGGTCTTGCTAGATCACCTTGCACTTGGTCTTGTTAAACCATGAGATTCCCATGGACCCAATTCTCCAGAGTGCCCAGGTCCCTCTGGATGACATCCTGTTTTTCAGGTGTGTTTGACAACACTGCTCTGCTTGGTGTCATCTGCAAATTTGTTGAGGGTGCACTCAATCCCTTCATCGATGTCATTAATGAAAATATTAATTAGCACAGGTCCCAGTATAGACCCCTGAGGGACACCAATTGTTAGTGATGTCCATCAGTAGTATCCTGAGCCATTGATCACTACTCTCTGGATGCAACTATCCAACCATTTTCTTATCTATTTAAGAGTCCACTCACGAAATCCATCTTTTTCTAACATAGAGAGAAGGAAAATCATTCTTGGGAAGGATTTTGAGATCTATAGTGATCAATGAAGTAGAATTCCCAGAATCAAAAAATGAAGCAGAAAATATAAATCCCTGAACATATATGTAGGATGTGTATGTATGAACTGGACTTTTTATTTACCCTGTTCTTTACGTTGCTGAGACCATTACTGAGAAACAGATCTCATATCTCAGTTTCGAGTGGAAAAAAAAAAAAAAAAAAGTTCTGTGAAGAGCTCAAAAAGTTATTCTGGATCTGGAATTCTGAATTACAGAGAATTCTGCTATTACATTTAAGAGCAGTAATTTTATAATTGAAACATGGTGAAGATGATACAGGACAAGTGGTACAAGAAACAAGACAATACAAATATGGACAAAACATTTCTGACAAGACACTGAGTTTAGCAGACAAAGGTATAACAAGATGCACAGGATGAAAGTAGAAGCTAAATAAATTCAGATGAGATAGCAGCACTGTTTTAACCCCAGTAAAACAGGGAACCATGGATTTTCCATAATTTAAATATTTTTAGACTACAATGAGTTTATTTCTATACGATAAGAGAAGCTCCATCAGAATCTGAAAATTACTCAGTGAAATTCAAAGAACTGTCATTCAAAAGATGAAACTAGAGGATCATTACAGGCTCTCACAGTCTTAAAACAGATTACTTACATCTCTGCTTACAAGTATGTAATTTTAAACAGAAGAATATGTAGCAAGTGTAAAAGCAAAATTGCCCTAACATTTCAAGAAATACCTTTGGCCCTTTTACTATTTTCCCACAAAATATGGGTCTATATTGTTCCTCAGTATGAGTTACCATTCTAACAACTTTTTTTACAGACAGTATATCTGATGAGGCAAAACAAGGCTAAATTAAAAGATTTTTACATTAAAAAAACACCACAATTCCATGAATATCATATTTTTGTTAAGATTATTTAATTTTTATTTTAAACTGTGTTACTTAAATATATTATCTCTACAGTAACAATAAAAATATATTTCCATATAATTTAAAATAATTTTATAGCTTTTACTGTGCAGCATCGAAGGTCTCTTGTAATACTTTTAAATTCCCTTTTTTCCTTAACTTCCTTTCTTTTCACATACTAAAATTTTCCAAAGCAGGCGACTTCTTGCAGTATTGTTACAGTTATTACATTATAATTACTGAGAGTATTCTAAATTTAAATTTATGCCTATGCAACCTTTGAAAAGAATAAGAAAAACAAGGTGTTTTTTAAGGAAGTTTCTTAATAATCACAATTTATGTCCTCAGAAGTAAAAAACTTTACCTCATATTCTGTTGAAACATTATTGTTTTCTATGGTCCTTAAGGTAAAAAGAGAACCCTAATGTATTTCAACAAAAAGATGCGCTACAAGATGTACTACAGATCTACTACAACTCTCAAGATGTGATGCTAGGATTACAAAAGACTAAATACACGACTCCAATTTTAATTTTTCTAAATGTTTTCTAGATAAAAGAATAAAGGAACACAAAATTCACTATAGAATCTGAAGAGAAACAGTGCCTTCTTTTATCTTGCCACTATGCAGGCAAAGATTTGTTGGGATAATTTGTGTCCTTTACATCTCAGACCTGTCAGTAAAGGTGTCTCCAAAATTATGTAATGTTCACAGAATTTAAAAAGCATAAGTCACTAAATAACACCAATGATTAGACAAGGAAAAGACTTAAACTCCCCTCTACCTGTTCATCTCTTTGTACCAACAGTGTAATGAGGCAACAAAAGAGGAACATACACCAATTTTGTCGACAGAACAGGAATACCCCAAAATATCAGACCTGTTGAAGAAAAATATTATTTCTTTTTCTGCATATAATATTTTATACACCAGTTTTTATTATCTTATGCCTGCCTCCTACACACTTCTTGTGCTAGTATGTACATAGCACAAGTCACCCCATGCACAGCTGTCATCATTCTCACACAAACAAATAACCCATATCCAGAATCCATTCTTTGAACTACATAGAAATGTGTCTTAAACAAAGATGAAACATGGAAACTTCTTTATTACATGACTTGTTCAAGAAGACTTTGACTAATTCCAGCAAGCATTCCCCTGCTCTTGACGCTGATGATAAAGTTCTACTTTTGGCTGTGAGATATCATCCTATGTTAAAAAAAATTATTGCAATTTTAGAAGAAGAAATCTGAAAGTAAAAATTCACATAATTTTTCATCTACATTAAAATATATTCAGTGGACTTTCCAATACTGTGCATTTTTACTGCCATGAGTGTTATTTAAATCTAAAGTGCTAAAACCTTACATTCCGTGAAAAAGAAAAATTTTGGTGTTAACCACCAAATCAGTTCTCTGAAAATATTTAGATATTTTTAGTGTTGCACCATTTGCATACAAAAATTTTATTCTTCTATTTTGCATATGTCAAAAAGATTTTTAGCAGTCCAACTAATTACCATTAAGATGCAGATAGTTTTTCCAGTTACTGCAGCATTTAAATGTTATAGCTTAAATCAGGAGAGGAGGCATCTTTTTATCTTCTACCATCATAAGTGCATTGCATATTGGAAAGCCTAAACAAAGGCATGAAATGACCTATTATAAGCCAAGCACCATAAATGCAGTTTTTGATGGCTTTTTATATATGATGACTTTAAAAAAATTACAATATTTCAGCACTAAATTCAAGATCTAATTAGTCATCATTGGTACCATTTTTCAAATAGTAAAAATTACATATTTTTGAGAAAAATATAGTAGTGTGACTTATTAGGATTTTCTTCTTTTAGCTTAATACTTATTTTAAATGCATTGCCTATCATTTAAGCTGTGCAATTAATGTCAAGGTACTGAAAACAGAAAAAAACCCTTTTAATTCAATGTTTTCAGAATTCTACCTTCATTAGTTTGTTTGGAGTTTTTTCTAACGTTTCGGTGAAATTATAAAAATAAATTGAGATTCCTCCTTAACTAGCCTACAGTGTACATATAGTCTGAGTGCTTTGTAAACTCTTAAGTCACTTGGCACAAAACCTGCAAAAGGAACTGGTGAAGGGAAGGTATCTCAGTATTGAAGGGGAGATATATTAAGATTCCCAACTATCATTTCACATCCAAATTGATGCTCTCTATCACTCTGGCTTATCATTCTTTCATCTTCTCTTCTACATCACATGTCAACAAGGTGGCTCCATTTCCTTAGCCTGCAATCCTATGCTGTTGAAGGCAGAACTGCATAATCTACATTTTAAAAGGAAGCGAAATAAAATATGGTTATTTAAATCCCTCATTCCCCCAACACTTTCAATACTGAGATCATGAATGCCAACAACCTGTATAAGGACTACCAAGACAAGAGTTCTTCAAGTGGGAGCAAGCATGGTTCAATCTGTTGGCATCAATTCACTGGACACTATCTTACAATGGTGCTCCAAAGCAAACATAATTGTGCTCAAAGCATGGATTTTTAAAGGTAATGCATTCAGTCTCTAGTAGGGAAATGGACTCAAAACAGTATTTCTAACTTGGGGAGCTAATCTGCCACAGATGGAGCCCTCAGATCTAGCAGAAAGCTCACAGTTTGAAAGCATCTGTGTGATACCATCTGGTAGTAGAAATATCTAGCATTAGACGGGTTAATGGGTTCTTTTTTCCCTGGTGTTCCAGTGCAGCCTTCTGATTGCACATTAGGACATAACTATGGATAGCACATGACAGAATAGGAAAAACAAAGTAAAATCAAGAATGTCCATAAATTAACATTTTTCATAAGAATTTTCATTACATTCTGTGATTAAAAAATCAAGAAATCAGAAAGCAATTTCACTTTACTCTTTTAATAAAGTCCTTTAAATCTCATATTATTTGGATTCAATATTAGTGTAGATTATTTGCCTTGTTATTCTATGTAGTGTGAAGAAATTAAAAGCAACAGATTTTTTTAAGCATAAATTTGACATATCTGGAAGAAGGGAGTTTCAAGAGCTTATAATCATCAAATCAGGTTCTCATTTTATGCATGCAGTTCTTATTACATTATTTTCATCATGGTAAAAAAAAGGTGAATGTTCTCAACAGTATTTTAGAATGTGCATTGATTTGGATAAGAAATACAGAATACTCTTACTGTTGCCTTCCTTGAAAATTAAGCATGTTCTTTCAGTGACAGGTTTTAATGAAACTGTAATGTTTAAAGAAATTATAGGAATCCACAAAAAGTAGATATGTTTCACTTGCAATATTATACCATTTGCATTTATTAGGATATACATTTATTAACATTTTATGGTGATCATTACAAATGCTTCATCTGGCTTAATACATTAAGTTGCCTAAAATTGCCTTCTTTTCCTGAGAAAATGCAATTCTTGTTGCTAACTCTGTTAAGATTTAACTGAAAAGATTAGTGTGATAGTGAAAGAAAAATCCTCACAACAATTAAAGAGGTTCAAAACACAGTAGCTGCAGGAGAATATTAAAATAATAAAACAAAACCAAACAAAAACCAACAAACAAACAAAAACAACAAAAAAACCCCAACTTCATGTGGTCATTGCTCCTGTATTAGCTCTTCTTACAGAAAAAAGTATTATTACTGTTAATTCAACAAGGCTCTGAATTGTTTAGTGTGCATGCAGAAACACTCACTCCTTTAGTGAATCTTCTCTGTGCTAATCCCCTTGGAATGAAGCATTTATCACCTACCAAACAAGTGTAAAATATTTCCATCCAGAAGGATTATCACCACTGTCTTCCTCTCTGCTTTACTGGAGCAGGAGAGGGAGGGTAGGCAGGCAAAGTCATCATTCATCAGCTACAAACAAAAATCCAATTACTAGAAAATTCCTAAATAATTTGGTCCAGTTGTCTTTATCCTTCAGGTTTTCCCAAATGGATTTTTTAATTGCTATTTTAAGAGGGCAATATTTACAAGCAACAAATCAGAATACATCACATTTCCTGAAAATCAAAACACGTGAGAACTATAGCCTAAGCTGGAACTATAGCCCTGACATTGTAAGTGTAAAAATGATACTGCAGGAAAATATTCCTTACACTAAGAAGTTGTGGCAGTCATTCATCCACCATTAAATCAATCTGGCATCCCTACTCCTTCTTAAACAATTTCACACATTATATCTGTTACAAATGAACAGAACTGGTGGCATTACCTAATACTGAAGTTTGCTGTGGTTTAAGTATGACTTAAAGTTAAAAGGGAAATAAACAGCATTTTACTTGGAGAATATTATAGCAAAGTCCCTGGCTTTCTATCAGATAATATTTGCACCACTGAAATGACATTACTCTCTAGGTGTTCTTTCCCATGGAAAACCCTCAGGTCTCCTGGAGGGGTTGCTGTAGGTGGAGGCCACATTGGGCTGAAAAAAATCGATTTTCTGATAGATTTCCCTTTCCTGATGGTTCTGAAAATTGTCTAATGCTTAAGCATTTGTGATTGCTAAAGATCCCATCATATTTTTGTAGAGAGGTGTTGGCCTCTTTAGCAAGGTAGATGACCAGAAACATTTAATCATATTCTGCAGATCTAAATTCTTTTTCTGATGATATCCCTCTTCTTCTCTAATCTAAAAATGATTGTTCATACCTCTGCCTTTAGATACTACTATGGGTCAGCTACAAATTTTGTGATTTCTAAATATGTTGTTTACAATACTTCAAAATACAGTTATGCCTAAACATAAATCAGACTTTCTTTTCTCCCCTGAGATTCTTGTTAAAAAAGTCAGCTGTCATTTCATGCCATAGGAATGACTACTAAACTTCCTTTTCTCAAAGTGACTTTACATAGTGTTTATCAGGGAAAATCACCTTTTCCATAGGAAAATATGACACCTTAAAAAATGACAAGCAGAAACTTTCTGAAGTGAATTAGTATTCATTTAAATTGATTGCTGTTGATCTTCATGTTTTAAGACAGAATATTTGTTTTAGGAACTTAGAATATTGTACAAATGTTTAGCTTGCATAATCCCTAAAGTAAATATAATTTAATGGCTTTAAGCAATTGTCATGAAAATTCTAAAAGAATCTTGTTTAGTTTATCATCCTCTTTCCCCCCATTTCCTCTGCACCACAAAAAAAAAAAAAAAAAAAAAAAAAAAAAAAAAATTAGAAACATAGGTGTAATGATTTATTTAACCCAGAAGACTGGATTACAAACCAGTTTTTAACTTTACTTCAATGGCTAAGTATACTATTTCCAGAAAAATATTTTTCATATCACTTCTATAACACAAAACTCAAATATAACAAGAAAAAGCTGCAGTTACAGATGCATGTACTTAAAACAGACTGAAACGTTGGTCTGTTCTCTGAGTCTGTTTTCCAGCCTTTTGCCCAGGCAAAAGCTTCCCAGGCAAAAGACTAAAGACCATTACAAGGACCCTGACACATATTTTGTACCTGTATTTTTTCATTGACTGTCATTCTTGTAAACCAAATATGCCAAATAGACTCATGTAACACAATTATAATAATCAAATCAGTAAAAATAAAAAATATTTTTGACCAAACTCCAAACTTTCAGTCATTCAGTAAACAGTTTCTAAAATACAGATTTTTTTTCCCAAAAAGTTCAATAAATAATTTGAATATACAAGTATGATAAAGTCATCACACAACATTAGCACAAGAAAGATTAATTATATTGTTGACTAGTTGTCTTATTAACAGTAGGCTGAAGATGGACTGAGCAAGGGAAAAATTCACACATGAGAAAACTTAAAGGGACCTGTTTCTATGATCAAGGCTTCAAGTAATTCCACTTTCATGAACAGGACTAGTCATGGTGAACCAGCAGAGTGGAGTGTCTCCACTAATACTGTAAGGCACTTGAGGAATACTGATTTAACCTCACTGTGGTGGTGTCCTTTTCACACAGGCAGCTGCAAGCACCTTTGTTTTACAGTAGCAAGAACTGACAGCAAAAGCTGAGGTAAAAGCTGCAATTTGAAGGAAATCTGAGTCGGAGCTGAAAAGTGGACTTAAATCTCCCAAGGTTCAGTAAAGTGTTTTGAACTACAAAGTAATGTTCCTGTTCCACAGTTAAATAACTGGCTTATTCAGTGAGCAGATGATATTTAATAGATTAATAAGTGTTTGCTTCTTCATATGCATATTCAGAACCCCTAAGAAATGCACATCTTTTATACTCCAGTTGCGTTCAAATATGAAAGCAAAAAACCAAAACAGAACTCATACTATTACTCATATGTCTATCTGTGTTTTGTGATGATAAGTACAAGTACATCTTTTTCACTAAATCTAAATTAACAACATTTTGGTGAAGATGGAAATTATCTACGCATGCCTTACATGGTGTCAGTTTAGACACTGAGTGCTTTCATGATGCATGCTCCATAACATGATTTCCATATCAATGAAACTAAAATCTTCTCTTCTATTATGAAATTGTTTTTGATGTGCAGAATTCTCAAGATATCATCGTGCTTTTAGGGATGAAACTTGACACTTTGAGAAACCCTTGAAGAGTTAGATCCTGGCTTCATTGTAGTAAATGGAATAAAAAAACATGGGGATGTATTGACTTCAATAGGGACATGATCTCACCTGAAGTTTCTGACTGAAAAAAAGGAAAAAAGGCAGAAAAAAATATTTTTAAAAAGCTGATGAAGCAACTGTAGAGTATCAGAAAGACAGACATTGTTTTCACAGTTTTAGAAAAGTGAATCAGTAATTGATCCTGAGGCTCTGTAACAAAAATTTTAATCCATCAATCCCTGTGCATCTATGCAATAGTAAAATAAATATGAGTTTTCAAGAGCAATTCTTCCTAAAATCACTATTCTTCTTCTGTGACAGGTGATTTGGCTGTGGTGGTTTTGGAGAGGCAGAACAGAAGATAAGACCTAATTTATTCCAGCTTATGACCCTGGGCTGTGTGATGCCCCTAATATACAAAGAAAGTGCTTAGTGCATGCAAATGACCAAAACAACTTCCAGAGCTGTTTTAAAAACTGTTCACAAAAAAGTATTCATCAGTGTTTGGGTGTTAAGCTGAGAAAAGGTTTGAAGAGAAAGGTGGCTGTCCACTCCAAGTTCATATTTTCAGTAATGATTTGGATGATAGAATTTAAAGCTGTTTATGTTGTGCAGAAAAAGGATAGCAAATGCTGCAGAGGGCAGATCTCAGCAAACTGAACAACAACAAGGTGAATTAAATAAAGAAAAAAGTGCTTCCTGTAGGCAGGAGAAATCAGACAGAATGAGAGCAAGTAACATTTGGCAGTGTAGTAAAATATGGCAGAGAACTGACAGGAGAATGAAATAGTGACTCAGAAATGAAAACCAACACTGTAGCATTGGGAAAAATCAAGAAAATCTCATTTGGTAACACTTAATGGAAGTTTTATAATAAAATACTAAGGGTCCTATACGTCAGCTTTTCTTGGTGTTAGTGAAGTTTTAACTGAAATAGGTGGGTTTTTTTTGGTTTTTTTTTTTTTTTTTTTAATACTCCATTCTAAAAAGACTGTAGAGTATATGGGAATAATACAGAGTACTACAATAAGAGTAAAATACATAGAAAATATGAGCAATAAGAAAATGTGAAAAAAAATCCACATTGTCAACAGAAGAGAAGAAAAATGAAGAACCAGTGTAATAAATATCTTTTAACATGTACACAATATAATAAAGGCAATGTTTGTCCTGCTTATTAAGAACAAGTCCAAGATAGTCAAGAAAATAATTTTGGCTGGATACTAGGAAGGACTAAATGCATGCAAAAAGAGATTACTTAGTAATTATACACAATTAATTTTATTGGTTTATAAGAAATCACTTAGCTATCCAAGTGTCAAAAAAGGGTCAAATATCATTATAAATTTCTATGTGCAAGAAATATTACAGATATTATAAGCAGATATCTTTCATCTTCATGTTCCTGTAATTCTATTTTGGGCAATTTAACATCACCGTAATAGAAGAAAAAAAGAGACAGGATATTTTGGGCTCATAGGTATTTTTTTCAAAACTTATCAACAACACATGAACATGTAATTTGGTTATCTGTTTGTTGGTTTTTTCTTCTTTTTCATTCTAATGAAAACATTAATAATCCCAAACGAGTTTACACTTAACATAGTTCCATGTGATTTTCCATGTATAAAATCCAGGAGTTCTACATTTCTGCAGTTTGATATTTAATTCTAAAAAAGTAAAACAAAATATTTATTCACTCAAGGACCTACATATTCAAAAGTTTGCCTCTTTCTCATTTTTACCTCACCTAACATGCATCATGTAGCCCATTACTGTTGCCCTGTTTTTTCAGCCTTCTGATGATTTACTTTTTGTAATCCAGACATCATAATACAACACAAAATAATGACACTCATGCACTGAGATGTCCAAGGCAAAAAAGGGTCAGCTTATTTACAGACCAAGACATTTATAGATTTCCAACAGTGACCATGGATTGGAGGAAGAAAATTGTCCTCTCCAGCCACATTGGTCAACCCAACAGTCCATCAACAGTCTCCTCCTTATGAGAAGAATGTAAACATGAAAGAACAGTTACAATAACAATAAATTGTTTATGTGGAAATCTGTGAGAAACTCCATTACAAAAAGTAAATCATCAGAAGGCGGAAAAAACAGGGCGACACACCACAAAGGAAATACCACAGAAAAGGAACAGCCATTAATAATTTTTTTTATTATTATTAAAAATCTTAAATTTGTCAGTATGCTGAATATATGTCCCTTCCCCAGTATTGGGAGTATTCATATCAGATCTTTTGCTTTGAATTTTTCATGCAGTCTTTCTATTTTTCTTGTTGTAAGTGTCTTCTATAGTACCAATCAATACAGAGCCGCAAAGTCTTGACATTGCTCTTTGCTTTGAAGCATGCGCTTCATTTGCCTTCTTAAGAATCTCAGATTTTGAAATTCAGCTATTCTAAGTTCTGAACCAAAAGCTTATTATTCATATGCTTGTCAATATGGTGTTTTTTTATTAGGTTTTCAAAACTGACTCCAATTGTTTCATGGATATGGTAGGCAGGTTTTTAATTTATTTCACGTGCGGCGTCATTGCCTTATTCTGAAACAAAATTATAATCAATATAAGGAGAATCAAATAAACTATGTAACTCCAACTGAAAACAAGAAGTAGTTTCTCAGTATGTCTACAAATGAAAACCCCACCATTGCCATTCTTTCTCCTTTTCTTGAAGGCAAATCAATAAATGCAGGATTTTCAAGAAAGGATAAGGATTTTTTTTTTTGCTAGAACTCAAGCCTAATTTTCAGAAATTACTAACAGACTAAACACTTAAATTTCTATTTAAATGCAATTTAGGCTCCATGCCACCAGATATTTAAATATATTAGGAGCTCAGTGTTCAAGGAAGGTATCCTGTTAGTGCCTAAGTATCATGAATTCAGTGGGTGATAAGCACTTAGAGTTGGATTCAGCTCATTTAACTTCAGCTGCCTAGAAGTCAGGTATCTTGAGCTCTGTTGGCAGTCTAAGCAGAGAATCAGGGATCTCCAAAGAATGTTTCAGCCCAGCACCATCTGCATCAGGCAGGTGTCCAGGAAAACAGGGGAAATGTAAAGAGAAAGAGTAAGAGAGACTGAAGAGTTACACATGGGAAGGGGGCATGTCCTCTGGGTATGGGAGGATAGCAGCACACCAGGACACGTCATGCTGAGAAGGAAGATTATTTGAAAATAATTTTTAGATTTAGGATTATCAAAGATCTAAGTTACACGTGGAACAACACTCTATTTATTACCAATTTGTCACAAGTTCTCCTAGTATTTTGCACTGCCTCTATGAGATGGTACTTGACACCAACTTTGAAAGCATGATTCTTTATGAAAGGAAACAAAGGAGTACTGTCTTATACAGCACTCAGAAATATCAGTGTAAAAAAAGATATTATTTTTACAAATTCTTTTTAACGGAGACATTACTGTGCTAGTGAAAAAATGAAAATATTGCCTAAAGCTAAATAGAATGTGTACAGGAATCAAAGAAATTTCCCATGTAAGCTTTTTCAATAAACTTTAGTCTTCAGTGACTTTTCATATAGCAGCAACTCTTCTCTGCAGTATCTATCATTAATGCAACATGCTGTGACATGGACAAACATCCTTTAATGGCAAGTTAAAGAATGAGTGCTACACTCATCTTCACTTTGAGACTAGAATGAGAATAAATGCTGTTATCTCCTGGAGATGTTTTGCCAGAAATTTAACATCAAAATTAAATCTCCAGTCTGCTACAAGCTCCTGCTTTCACTACTCAGACAGAGACATTTCTTGAAGTAATCCCTGTTACTACAGATTTGTACTTTACACTATTTCCAAATGTGAAAACCCAAGAGTCAGGCAATTATCATTATATTCTCATTCCTGTAGCAGGTTGTATATGCTAATGAAGAGAAAAAAAGCATAATTATATAGTATCATAGTCTGTTGTTACTGAGCTCTCCTGTAGCCTCTTCTTCCAAACAGCTGTCTAAGCTCACGACTTTTTCCTTTATTAAAAATTAAAAGCACAGAATTCAGGAAGGCAAACACAACAGCCAGAAGCTACAGTTTTAGGAAACATATCATGCTTTTAACCCCGTCATTGTTTGTCAACCATGAGAAATGCACAATTAGAAGCTCCAAAGATTTCTAATTCTGTGCAAATTATGCTGTGTTGTATATCCTTGTGCTGAGTTGGATGCTGCCTTAGTTTTGAAAGACAGGTATCTGCCGGGGAAAGCTGGAGTTTCCATTGGAATGGAGAATGTAAACTCCTCACCCTCCTCAATAACAGTTCTTTACTAGGGATATTAACAATACAAATCTAGTAGTAAAACAAACNAAGAGATAAGAAACACTGCCCCATCTGGTTTTAACAGTTGGCCCATTATCAGAAGGCATCCTCCCCCCTCCTCCTAGAGCTACAAGAGATAAAGAAAAACTTCTCCCCAGCGGCTTTCAACAGATGAAATAGAATACACATTTTTGGTTCCATAACTCAAGACAGATGCAGTTTTGTAATTGAAATACTTTAAAGGAAGTGGAAAAACATAATATATATGTATGTACCTATGTATATATGTATGTATGTATGTATGTATGTATGTATGTATGTATGTATGTATGTAAGTAAGCTAGTGGTTAGTTCTCTAGGCTTAAGGAGAAGCTTTTCCAGTGGAGGGAGGAAGCTCTTTCAGTATTGCTCTTGGCAGTGTTTCGTACATGGCCATTTGAACACCTAGGATTAGGTACAATTGGGTAGATGATAATCACAGATAAGCTTTGCTCAACCCTCAGTATCAATTTTTACATAATTCTTATGTGAATACTTGTGCAAGTAGTTTTTATACTGCACTTTACTTAGATTATGTCAGCAATATATTTAATGTTTCATTACAATTTCTATTATGATGTCATAGAGTATGACATAAACTTCATATTGGCATTCCAATTAGGAGAAAAAGATGTCTGTACTTCAAACTTTAGGATAAATGTGTTCCAACTGCTTAACTTCTCCACCTAATGCAAATCAATCTCCATCATTGCGGCTGCAGGACAAATGTCTTGTGATTTAAGAGCATTTGTGGTACACATTGAATCAAGTGTATTTGGTTACAATGGGCAGTCAAGAGAAACTACAGTTAGTGGGTTCTGTAAATGGTGATTAAAGAGAAATACCTAAATGACTGTGCACTCAAATACAGTGTTTNCCAAATACCTTTGGAGTGCTAAATGTCAGAGGAATGTGCCAGAGGTGAGCAAAGCCAAGATTAAAAAAAGTGTTCAGCTTTAATAAGCTGACAGAGGAAAAGAGAGGAGTGACAAGCATAAAACTGACAGGAAAAGAGAGAAAGAGAGGAATTGCTTTGTGCATCTGATTGGAAGTCACAGAAGGACTACTTCTAAGAGGCTGCCCTATGAAAGGAGAACCCTTCACTTTTAAGACATGATCAAAAGCTTGACAAATCTAACCCCTTTTATTTTTTCATTTGAGTAGTGAGGTATATCTCAAATTATCCATAGAGCAGGTTCTTCAGATATTTTTGAACACTCTGATCTTATTCTTCCTCTGCATTGCAAACAGCAATTTTTCTATAAAAGGATTCATTGGCAGTTTAAAGATACCAGTGAGATACTTAGACACAGCACATTACTGATCACCTCATTATTGCTGAATTACCCACCTGTTGTAGGGTGGAAGAAAAATAGCCTGAGTTACACTGTGGCCTGCTGAAGAACAGGTTCTTAGTACGAAACCCACAATAAGCCACGTTTTAGTTTAATTCAAAGGGTTACTCAGTCAATCAAATCCTACCCTCAAAACAGGGAATCCAATTTCTAAACAAACAGTTATTTGTGGTGGTCTGGTAAGGCAGATGTGGCACCATACTACAGCACTCCTGAACAGAGAGGATGCCCCTTAAAATTACTATCATTGAAGTAGCAGCAGCAAGTTTTGAAAACAACAGTTAAGTAAACTTATCCTCTGGGGATTAATTCACTAAGGTAGTCATTGAGTTTAATGGGTTATTAGAAAAGGATATCAAATATTTTTCATAGCTAGTGCTTCATTTCAGCATACGGAATCAAAAAAATAAAACCAGCTGTGAGACAGCAGTGTGACAGCACTGAAATCAATGAGAGAGAATATTTTTTCTGTTTATTATGGAAAATTATTAAAAAATTATCATTTGATCCTACACTGTTATGGAAGTTGATATTAGTGAATTCCCTTATCCATATACCAGAGATCAGTGCCTTTCAGTACCAAATTGGAAACACTGTTTTCATGGGAATGAGCAAGGAAGAAAATTTCATGGAAAAGATTACTAATATTTTAAATAATTCTACAGTTTTGAGGAAGCAGTTTTACAGGAGGAAAATTTTTTTTTTGTCTTGAATAGTTAACATTCCAACATGCTTCTTGAAATATCTGCTTACATATTCAAGGAAATTTATCTAGTGAGTATAAATTCTCCTGTGGTGCAGAAAGCATAGTATGGCTCTGTGACTAGGGCAGACATTCACTTTGAAGTATTTGTGACAGTTTAAACACATTACTGTCTCCTTAACTTTCTATTAGCACCTTTTGTAGGAGCTACTCAGATGCCTCAGTGCAGAGTTGTGTCTGTGTAAGAACGAATTTTATGTGGCTGCTCAAAGTGCCTTAAAACACACCTGTGTTCTCAGCCCAGAGATAGATCATGAGTGTTCAAGTGCCAGGACCACGGGAGTGGGGGCCTCCAGCAGAAGGGCAACTGCAAATATAGAGTGGCATAAGATGATGAACTGCTGTAAGAGGTGATTAGTCACCATAGCCATTTTCAGTGCATGGTCTGTGAGCCTGTTGCTACCACTGCAGTGGCGAGTAAGAAGTATGGGGTTTCTATATTAAACAGGATCAAAAAAGGAGAGTACTTCACAGCTCACATTGCTTTTCCAGGTTCAGTAAATGATTATCCATATGTAAAAAGATGCTGAAGGCAATGCAGAATTTCTATTTCCTACTGTATTAACACTGGCATAATTTTTAGTGACATAAGGATCAGAATGGCTTCCTTCATAAATTCCAAATAACACAAAGCTCCTCGGAAAATGCACGGATTTAGTGCTGCCATGAAATTTTTGCTAGACCCCTGGTTCACAAGATGGAGTTTATTTGATAGATGCTAATTAGAAGGTCAATTACATAGTTATGTTTAGAGGAAGGGTAGATGCGGGAAAAGTATATTCTAGCCATTGCATCCATATTTAGAACAAAAAATTTGCTAGGAACCATATTAAAGTATTGCATTTGTACCCCAAAAGAATAAATAATGAAACACAAGGCTGACACCATGAGACAGTGAAAATTAAGAAGAAGAGCATATTTTTGTATGTTTTTATACTATTTTTTTTGGTTTCCACCTTCTCTCCCACAGAATCACATAGTAAGAGTACGTACCATTTAGGATAAGGTTTACTTATATTATGTGTGTCTAGGGCTCATAGTATAATGGTACCCTGATATCAAAATGGGGCCACTAGATGGTACTGCAATATAATTAATAAATATTAAAAAGTAATCTCATAAATATATATTTGGATATTTTTGTGCAATGTCTTGGCTGTAGCATTTGAAAGACTTGCAGAAATATCCATGGCACTGCTTTAGATATATAAGAACGCCTCCATGTAACTACAATAGCTGCAGCTTTAAGGTACATGCTAAAATGCATGTTTACTAATCTTAACAGCATAACTGAGGTACTCAATATATATGTAAACACACACATAAGTAAATCATCATATGGAATTATCATCTAACCAGTCACTACATTTATTTTCATGTGTTCCTGTATTCGGTGCAGCTATTAAATTGTGGAAAAAGTGAGCATATATAAATCAATAGAAAGATGTATGTTTATTCATAAACTCAACATCAAATATGTCCCAGGATTTTAAAAGATAAAATTTTTACAATTAGCAAAATAGATACAATCATATTTCATATTTTTTTGATACTTTGAATGATTTCCTATCACAATTTACTTCACCATTAGGAAGATGAAAAATTCCTCTCTTATCTAAATGTATTCCACCATATGCTATGTCTACAGTATTAAACAGATTACATTTTATAATCAGTTATCTTCCAGCTGGTAAAGATCTTGAGGTTTAAAAATTGCTGCAGAACTAAATTTTCTGAAACCATAAGCATGCTTAATAGTATCTACCCATGAAACTACCCCCTGAATAACCTAACACTGCTGGTTGCCAGCACTATTTTCAATTTTCATCTGTTAGATATATGATCAAGCATGTCAAATGTGCCCTAAGTAATAGAAGTGAAAAAATAAAGTCATTTACTTAAAACATTCTGATAGCTATTTATCTGAAAACCCTGGTCAGATTTACTGCTCAAAGGCATTTACCTACAAAGTTAACCAGATGCTTTGAGTTGAAAACTAATTTAATTTCTCTGTTATCTTAACAGGACATCTGTTAAAACAACATCCAAGGAAGGTAATATGCTCAAAATTAACCATCCTGCAGGTTGTTTTATTAGACTATATATGACATTGACATTTAACTGCTAATGACCACAGCTTTACAAAAATAATTAGCAAATGTGGAATCAAAGCAGTATAACAATTATACTAATGGACACAAAGTAATGTAGAATGAATGTATAACTGGTGTAAGTTCAATCTTTTTGCCAAGTTCATTGCTTTGTTGCAACTGAGTTATGCTGAAGATGAATTACACATTTCTTTTGTTTTGCTTTTTCCCCAGCTTCACCTATGTATGAAGCCCTCCCTTTAAAATCAGAGCATATTAGCTGCATAAAGTGTTCAGCACTCATAGCCAGCATGTTTTTTAAGCAGCATGAGTGACAAGCTATGCAAATCATGTCCTGGAGTAATTTGCATTATTGCAGTTAATTTGCATATGGATATAAACTGGATTTCACAGCAACTAGGTATCAATCCAAGCAGTGGTATATGAAAGCCAGACACACAGGTGGATGTGTGCTTGTTGGGGTATTCAAGTGGAAAAACACAACTTACTACAAGATGCCTTTTTCTGGCTGGTCCTTAATTTTGCACAATAAGATGGTAGAGACAAGTGAGAAGCATTGGAGGAAAAATAGGCTCCATATTTCTTCCCATCCTTTCCTTTTATTTCCACCAGCAATGCAGAACTGGTGCTAATTTGTGAAAGGTGCTATGACCATTGCTGCCTCCTCCTCTTGTCATTAGTCACCCAATGGAAAAGGAAAAGAGAAAGAATGGGCTGCCCTACAGTCACTAAAATCAGCTTGCTAATAATCCTGGACTAACATCACAGATCAACAAGGGAAAGGAGGATTTCTCAGTGATGAAAAGTTGTTAATGCATGAGCCTCATTCGTAGATGGATTTCTAAATTGCTCTTTTCCTCCTTGAGATCATTTGCATCAGCTGCTCTCCCGTAGTTCAGGTTGGTGGCTGGGCCTGGCTGGAGGCAGGAGAACTGATGACTGTATCCTGAAATCCCTTCTGGCTTTACTTTACTATAAACCATGACCGTGAGTATGTAAACACTGACTTTAAGCAGAGTGCACATTGGCACCTCAATGACTTCTTACATTTGTCTTTACTCCTCTGATTTCATGATATGGAAAACAGACTAGCTTGCAGCTCAGCTACAGAGTGGGCAGTACTTGCAGATAACAAAAACAGCAGCAAACTCTCTCCCTAAATCTTCATTCCTCCAGCTTTGCAGAGCTAACTCTCTCCCCAAGGGTATTCCCCAACAATGCCATTATATTGTCTTCCTACTGCTCCCTAGCAGTTACTTGGAAGTCTTCACCAAGTTTTGGTTAACCCTTCTGGATTGGCCTACCTCAGCAGGAATAGGGAAGAGTTACATATTTGTAGCATTTTAATGGACTGCAGGATTTATACACAAGATTTTCAGTGGTTTGATGAATACAGTATGAGGAAACTTAAGTATTAGCATAAGTTGAATTGTCTTTGAATGAAAGGCCTCTAATTCTTTTTGAATGTGTTACTACTCTTTCCAAAAACACGGACAGCCTATATCTTTCCATGTTTTACATGATGTTACATAGCTTTACATATATGTGAAGACCCTTCATTTTTCTCCTGTAGTAAAGCAAAAGTGTGAAAAGTGAACCCATTATTTATTACTGATTATTGCAAGATAATTTGCTTTTTTCTTGTGAGGTGCAACAAACTATCTGTGGTTGGAAATAGGAAATCAATCACAGAAAGAACAAACAGAAAGCCAAATTACTCGGCTTCACTTAAAAGCCTGAAGGGAATGTTAGAAAAGGTGGAACATGGCTTTTCTCAGAGGCACTCAGTAAAAGAACAAGAGGCAATGTCACAGACTGCAGCAATAGAAATTTCAGCTGCGTATCAGGAGAAAAAAAATCACAATGAGCATGGTTAAGAAATAGAGAAGTTGTGAAATTTCCATCCTTGAAGACTTCTAAAACTTGACTTGCTAAAACTCTGGGCAACATGATAGAACTTTCAAGTTGCTGCTGCTCTGAGCAGGAGACTGGATTAAGTGACCTTGAGAGGGCTCTTCCAGCATGAATAAGTCTGTGATTTTGTAAGTCTAAGTTATCTTATATTTCCAGTTATTTGTTGTGGGTAGGAGAGAAAGTGTTCAGAAACCTTTAATTTCCCTTAAAACTTCTGGCAGAACACAACCTGATTACATATTTTCCTTTAGTTTACATTTTAATAACTAAAGCAAATTCAGTTCTTTGTATCATATTTAACAATTTCAATTTGAAATATGTGCATTTTTTAATCTTATTCTTTTATGTTCTCCCTGTTGCAGTACAGGGCAATATAGGAAAGGAAGTAACATGATTTGAATGCAAATAGAAACTCTTTTTTTTTATTAGAAACAGTTGCTCAGATCTGTAGAAAGAATAATGAGGAACCACAGTTTGACTACATCAAGTGATCTGTGTACAGAACATCACTTCTGTGCTTAGAGATCTTAGGTGCCAGAGCTCTGTACCTAAACTTTAATATTCTTATTCTACATGTTTTCAGATCAGAACTGAAGTACAGGATTTACATTTATATTTATTATTAAACTTTTCTGACTGCTGCAATATAGGGAGCAAGATCCAGTATGGCAGCCTCACTCAACTGCCAAAACTTCATCTCTGAAATAGGCTATGTGGTACAGAGATTAAAGAAAAATATACAGTTGTGACTTCATAATTAAAAGGTATATAAAAATGAATGTACAAGAGGGCTAAATCATGCTTAGCCAAACAATCTTAATTCTGGCATTTCTTGATACAGGAGTGCTTGATTTTCAAACATCTAATTTTTCTGTCAAAAATATATAAGTACAACCCCATGATATAATATAGTAAACATAAACTTTGTATGTTATTAGGTTTAAATGAGGAAGACATCAGGAATGCCAGAAAAACAGAAAGTAAGTCAATTCTGACAGTTAAAATGAGCTTTTCGCAAGTGTACTCCTGCTCACATTCACACAGTACTCTGGGGACTACAGTAAAATGATTCCGGAGCTCAGCCAGGTGACAGTGAGAGGAGAACTCTTGGACTGGTCACACAAATAGAGTTGCACGCAAAGAAAACCAGAACTACTGACTCAAGGACAGGGCCCTGTGCAGCAAGAGCTGCATTGGACCCTGAAACCCAGCTGGTCCCCCTTGTTCAGCCCAAACCCAGCCTCTCCCCGGAGTTCCAGCAATTGACAGAGACAGCGTCTCCGCTCCCACGCTTGCAATGGGACCAGTGCAACCTCAGGAAAGGGTTTCTTTCAGCAAAAAATATTTACTCATTAGAAAACTAAAAATGGGAGTATGGGAATTTTTATTCTGCTTATTTTCTGCTTGTGGTGTCTTTAGACATCATTAGGGGAAGCTTTCGAATGCCTTGAATCAAGAGTGCTGTTTTTAATCACATGAGTATTATCTGTTGTTCTGAGATAGCAGAATCTATCTCCTTGTGAATTTTCCCAGGTTTAAAAAATCACAAGAATATTACATTTTCGCAGAAATGCTTCCTATTATGTTTTCCTTTTTTTTTTTTTGTTTCACTAGTGTACTTCAGATGTGCCTCATTCAAGATAAGAGGTTATGCTTTTTGTGTGCTACATTTGCTTAGCCACAGGCTAAAATAAATATTACCAGTCCAGACACCTAAAAGTCCTACTTATAGAAAGTATGGCAGTCATTAGTAAGCAAAACAACACATAGACTAATTAAATATTTTTGAAGAATAATACTGAAAAGTAAGTGTGAGAAGTGGGTTTTCTAGGCATTTATTCAGAGATCCACATAAAAATCAAGGTTAAGCACAAGTGATTGCACTTCCTCTTTGTTACAAACCTTTCTTAACAAAGCCATAAATATTCCATCTTGCACTAAAAGAGTTTAAGCAAAGATAACTGTGCCCCAAGAAAATACTTGATGTGACACCATTTTCCACAAGATACCTATGATTGTAAAGGTGTATAATGCAAACAGATTTACATGGATGTTCACAAATAGTCCTCTAATTTCCTCAGTCTCTTTAGAGCTGCTTATCTCATTGTTCTAAAAATTTCTGAGTCTTTACAGGCCTGTTTCAGTATATTAGGAGAAGATGTAAAAATGTCATGACCTCCATCCCCACAAGTAAAATAAGTACATTAACAATTGAAATGTATCCTCTCCATTGTCTTAACAGGTGATGATGGAAAAAATGGCTGTACACACAGAATAAAAGCTTTCTCAAAACTGGGTAAAAAACCCACAAACACTTCCTTATTTTTATTTGATAGCAAGCTATAAATAACACATATAAAAATAAACTATACCTATCTGAATTATTATTAGGCTGTAATTTTAACCCATCAATTTTTAAAGCCATGCTGCACAGGATCCTCTCATGGTTTACAACCTCAGAGGCCTCCCTCTGGTACTTGCCTAAAACTTGTTTTTTATTCTCTATTTAGACCTAGTTCAAATCCAGAGCTTTTCTCAAGGTTCTACATGCCATTCCAAACAAAGAAAATGCCCAGATTTATCCCCGCAGATTTCAAATTACAGTTATTCCCAGATGAAAATATAAATAATATAGAAAATTCAGTGCAAGATTTATGAATATGTCTGAGAAACATTACACTTGAAAATATCTATTCTGTAAGATACCTATATCTGTAAAACAGCCAGAGCCTCTGAAGGATCTAGAATGAGGGGGAGAGTATGTTATATCAACCTGAACAGTTTGGTATCTTTGCATTTGACGTATATTTCCAAGCACTAGATCTAGAATATTTCCCATGTGGGGAAGTCTTGACATACCATTTGAGTTAAAAAGGAGAAGAGAATGATGCCCCACATGTGAATTAGATCTTTTGTAGGCAATGAGTTGATCTTTACCATTTTTTTAAAATCCATTTTTCTTGGAACTTTTCTTTTTCTCCCTCTCTTTACCACCTCTGGTGCTCTGAAAGCCAACTGAAGTGGAAAGAATATACTCTACTGGGTATTTCAAGGCAGATCATATCACTGGAGCAAATAATACCTCTAGAGACCAAATAAAAGATTAAATTGCATTCAGATATAGACCTGAAGCCTATAGTTGTTTGGGAAATTTTCCAGATGATGATTTCTACACTTCAGAAAAAAATAATTTCAATATTTGTGGCCCATTTTTATTCCAGCTAGCACTTACTAGCGTTCTTACACTGTTTTTATACCCAGTGCTCAAACGGCTACTTCTCCTTTCTCCATTTTTTCCCATCCCCATTCATTTCCCGAAGCGAGATAAGCATCCCAACATTTACAAGTTCAGCAATGCAGGTGTCTGAAACAAGCAGGTGGAAAGAGGGTGGATTGGGTTGAGTATAATTGTACAACAGGTGCCAGGTTTGTTATATATGTTAGTTCTCCTGGCAACAATGAAAGAATTTTGACCAAATAAAAGATAATATATGAAAGTTCTTTTATTTGCTATGTTTTTGCCAAGTTTTTAATGAGATTGGGCTTGTCTGAAAGTATAAATCCAGGAAAGTGTAACATTTTACCTGCAGAAGATTACTTTACGCCCTCAGGAAATGAAATTCTGATCCTTTTGAAGTCAGCATCTTTTGAAGAAATGGAATACATGGGGATGAAACACCTTGTCTCTAGTAGTTTTTGTACTTTGGGGGTGATTTGAAAGAAACAACAGGCAAAGAAGTATCTCTGCCTCATTTACTCTTCCTTAATTATGTTTAACCTTCTGCATAATAAGGTATCAGCAACTCACAAAGGATCAGAGGATTACATCTGTAATTTACAGTTGGGCTAAACTCCCTATAATCAGGAACAAAAATTAAAATCTGAGTCAAGAAGAGAATGTGATGTGTTTGACACGAGGGATTCTCCTGGATGGTCAATTCCTAGCACTCTGAGCATAATTCAGCAATATCTAGAATCAATTGAAGCATATTACCCTAAAAAAGAATTGTAACCACTGCTAATCTTTTATCCCACAAATTGCTAGCTTTCTGGGAACACCTCAGAAAGTAGGAGTGTTGGTTTGAGGCCATTACCAACTGCCACTTTATTCATTATCACACTGCCAGTAAAAATATTTCGTTTTTAGGAAATTTTAGGAAATTACAGACTTTTACTGTGTATAAGTGTTCAAGGAAAACAATCCTACCAGAATCACAAACTTAAAAAACACTGATGAAGCCAAATGTCAATCTGTTCTGGCACCCCTGTTTACATCTTAATTTAATGAAAGATCCCTTCTTCTGCAACCCTTATACGATGTATAAGACCCCTGAAGGAATCCAGCTAAGTAACAGCAAGCTAAAAGGTACAAAAAAATACTTGTTTGCCCCTGAGATGGTAATGTTTTGTACTCATGAAATCATTAATTAATGCTGCTCACATGTGTGAACTTTGCATTACAGGACTACTGAGGGGGACAAAAAGAGGTAATTTTCCTTTAAAGAATATATACAATTATTGTTGTGGGCATCAGAATGTATATGCTCATTACTGCCTGGTTTAAAAGTTTCTAACATAACCAGCATACTCCAAATTTCCATCATACTACAACATTCATTTAGCTAACACTAAAAGAATGAGTAATACGGGGCACAGCCTGGGGAATGTTAAGAAAGAGTTGATGGCTTGAATGTATCCAGTGGTAAATTACCTTTGAAAGGTCTCCAGCCTCCAAATAGAAGCAGATAACAAACACGTTCCATGTAACCCAAAGGACCAGCCAGACAGCATACTGTAGGGAGGAAGAGAGAAATACAGAATTAATAATTCCACTCTCAACTGAGTTAAACTTAGTTCATTAGCTCAATCCAAGACAAAACCAGATTATAAGTATGGTGCCTATGAATAAAAATGTAACACATAAGAGAGAATCACAAATAAATTCCTCCCTTTCCCTGACACAGTGTTGAGTGACCTAGTGAGTACTCAGTCACACCAGAAAACCTGCATCTCAGGAAACTGTTGATAAATCTGATATTTGAATTTGAGACAAATCTGTATCTCTTTTTGTTCAAATGGGCAATGCTACAATACAGAGGTATGTAATGTCAGTTATATTAGTATTATTAGGCGTTATTATATTATTGTATTTATTACATTAGAAGTGCAGAATTGATTATTCAAATATAACTTACTAAATAACAGCTTAATGAATTAGCACTGGATTTTTTCAACACTTCAGATTTAGTCTGAAGAAATCAAGTATATATATAACCTGAAGAAAATTTATCTATCATCTATCTATCTATCTATCTATCAATCATCTATCATCTATCTTTCTACCTATTTTTTGCAATATTTCTACAAAATATGGAGGAATTTGTTCGTAACACCTGCCTCTATCAATTTATTTTGTGACCTTCCAAAGCATGGCCCATAATTATTCAACACCTTTAAGAGGCAGACTGCATTTTAAATTGTCAGTTTCTTTGGGGTTTTAAAGTTTCATTTTAATTTTTTTTCATTTTGTCTTAAGAGTGTATAGGAAATGCATTCCTATTTAAGCAATATCTGTTCATTGGTAGTTGCCAAATGTCTTATTCTGATGTAAGTATCTGATGTGAGTATGGGATACATTCTTTCTCTCCTTCTGTCCACTATTCTGCTTCTCTTTTGTATTCATAAGACCTTATGTGCTAGGACTGGAACGTACATTCCCCTGCTGAATGCTGGAGGATCCTGTATAATAAAGTTTGACCTGCTGTTGCTATTCTTATCTAACATTTGTATTTAAGAACTTCTCTTGAAAAATTATTCCATCATCTAATAAACTTCAAGATCTTCAAATGCTTTTCTAATGGCTGTTGTAGCCATCCTCTAGCTCACAATTCAATTCTGCACGTTTTTTTATTTCATTCCACTACACCTTGCATACATGTGAAATACAGGTGATAGGACATCATTCCCTACCTGTTATAGCTGAGAGCTGCTTTCTCCTTTTATACCACCACACTACTTCTCACAAGTATTTACAGACTTACTCTTCAGGTCTTGAAGCCTTTTCTCCAAACCATACTGATTACATTTTGATAGCTCGTTTTCCAAATCAGGAAGCACTATTTTCTGCACACCTCCACGTGTTCATCTGAATAAGCAGATTAAATTTTGGACTGCATACTACCCATTCAATACAAAAATAATAATAATAAAAAATACATGACAAACTATTGTTTATCATGAATGAGAATCTCTTTCTCTTCTTTCAGTAATAACATATGCAGGATTCTTCTTGCATTTCTCTTGCAAGTGATATTCTGCATTACACTGTCTATTATTCAACATTCCATTTTCAACCTAATCTTCTAGATATTGTGAAAATAAAACTATTCTGCCATTTCCCAGGATCTAAAGTGAGACTATATCCAATATAACCAAAATTTAGACCTGTTCTAATTTCTTATTTTTATGGATAAAAAAAAATTTCCAGCCAGCCTAGCTATCAGCTGGACTATGTTCAGATTTTTAAAAGTTATGACAAAAATAGTTTTGATATAATGGAAGCTAACACAGATATAAATGCTTGAATTGCTTTATACAGAAGTAATTTCAGGTAATTTAAAGCATACAGATTACACATACTTTATATGTCAGCTCTTTCTGGTCACAGATGACAGATCTATTTTGGTCAGGAGAACTCTCTGGAGGTCACCTGGTCCAATCTCTGCTCAAAGCACAGCCAGCATGGATCAAGTTTTGCAGGGATTTATCCAGTTGAGGTCAGAATATCTCCAGAGATGGCCCAGCTAATCCACATCTACATTTTGAATGTGGGCTACTAATAAAACTTTGGAAAATAGGAACTTAGTTCAGCTAGAGTCTTAACAAACTCAATTTTTAAAAACCAAATCTTTAAGGTATTAAACACATTTAGCATTTCATTTTCCTGTAGCTTTCTCACGGTACATCCCTCTTCACATGTAACATGGAGCTTTATAACTACAAAACAAGAGAAGAAAATTTTAATTTAGATTCAACAACTTTAATTTGACTTTGTTAACCAACTTTGCAGTATTTTAACTGGTTGGTTTTTGCCAATTATTGTAATACTGTAATGCTATATATTCTCACATTGATAATAAAAACTCTCCTTCTAACACATGAAGAAAACAGGATTTCTTATTGTGAAAATTCAAAATACCACATTTAGACTGGTTTCTCAAAGATACAAAATGTGCAATTTCTGTTCCCTTGAAAAGTTTATTGTGCTCCAGAACAATTTTAATCAAATTGGACAAAAGAATACAAGATTTGAAGATACTTTATCCACAAAAGTGTCAGGAAAATGGGCATAGACAAATGGGAATAGACACTATTAAGTCCTTATACAGAGAAAGACTTACAATATCATCCCTTATCAGCCAACATGAAGGGGGGAAAATGTGGGAGAGAGACACTGGAAACTAGGTTTCATTAGGTTGGCCGTTCACAGCACGACATGTCCCATTGGATGTAAGCAACAGCTGATTAAAAAGCTCAACATGCATAGGACATTCAACAAAACACTCCAAGGAGCTCTGGAACTGCTGGTGCCAGCAGAGAACTTTATTACATGAAGAAACAAAACTTTTCTTTTTCACTGCCATGTTTACCACCAAAAAAAACTGATGCATTTATCTGCCATTTAGATATACTCTTTTAAAAAGAATCTCTTGTTACTGGACTACAGATAAGACTAAAAATGTCTTTTAAAAGTATGTTTTAAACTTCTTCCTTTTTGAAATGTTGTAATAAGTGCTTGTTGCCTGAATTCTGTGGACGAACACTGAATTTAGTTGTCTTGAAATACAAGGATGTTTCTGCTTCCCATTGCTTCTTATTTCAGAGACTTCAGATGTAGCACATCTCTTATCTGCACCACATGCAGTCATAAATGCCTCTTGTTTTCTATGTGCTTCAGCAAATCATTGAAGAAATTCAGCACTGAAAGTCTGTGACAGTGAACAAATCCCTCTGACACTCTCTATTATTTGTATCTAATTAGGACATTTTATAAGAGTTCTTCAAAGGGCTATGGCTGTATTTTTTTTTCTCATATGTGGGAGTTCAAGACAGCTGCATTATCTGACAGAAGCCACCACAATGCTACAGCAGTCACATAACAGCAAGACAAGAACTTTGATAAATACACACTTGACCAAGCAGGAGATACTGAGAAGGGGCACAGCAATGACAAGGAAGCTTATTATTTTTATGGAGATCCACACTGGAAAGAGGTATAACTAGAAGGTTAAGACTGAAGACTTGAATAAGTAAATATGAATTTATAACCGTCTACAAAGAATTTTAGGAAGAATTAGGTATTTTATGATTTACTGCTACTGTGTAGTTACATTCACTATGAATCACCACAAATGAATATAGGACATATTTTTTCTTGGGGAATGGAAAACTGAGATATTAAAATACTTGTACCAGTACCGAGAACCTACACATTTCTCTTCACACTTCTGTCAAACTTGGCTAAGTCACATTATCTCCAATTGACTAACAGGGAAACTGAAGGTTGAAAAAGTTGTATCACTTCACTTAATACCTAAGCCAAATAGAAAAAAATAATCACAAGGGCACAAGAAGCCCTTGTTCAGGTAGGCCACAAAAGCTTTTGATATAAACATGGTAACTAGAGAGCATATCTATTACTCTTGTCACATTTTTTCTGAAAGAGAAATAAGTCCCATCCCTTTTAGGCATAAATAGTCAGGAACTCTGATAGATATGAGTTTTTTAAATTAAAGCATTATTATTTTTTTTTCTCCCAGATCTTTACATGGCATTTCTCTTGCCCCCAAATTCTTTTCTGATATGTGAATCAGTTAGAAACACGTGTCTGAGGGATACTTGGGCTGAGACTTACACTGTGCAATTCAAAGCAATTGAATTGTTCTTGCGATTAATGATTCGCTATTTATTTTATTTTTAGAAATGTACACAATTTTACACTCAGATTTTTCCAAGTCTGAAAATATTCCCCAAGATCCTTCTGTGCTACATTCAGGAAAAAGAAACTCAAGGAATTTCTAACATTATAGTTACTGCAATTATCATAGTAATTAAATATGTGATAATTTATGCTATCTGGACAAGAGTACTTGAGTTGTTCAAAGATTACCTTGAGCCCAGCATGTCTGGGAACAGCATCTCTTCCCAATAATGCACTAAGAATGGTCCACAATATAATTATTTTTGTTTCTAAAGCTATTTTCCCCTAATTTCCTCAGTCTATGAAGATATATCACTTAGAAATACAATTTTCAAACCTATCATTTCCCCATCAAATCTGATAAACAGTGAAATTCTGAATACTTGGCATCAGTATACTATTCTGCCTCTTGTTTCCATATGCCTGGAACTGACAGAATCATCTAGATTCCCCTGTGAGAAGTCCATCTGACAGAAAGGACATCAGTCTACACTGGGACTTCACATGGCTGCTTAGTAGTCAACATCTCTGATTTCATCTGCTCTGTGCACTTTGCTTCCTCTTCCCATTGCCTCTTCCCATTTTCCTGGAGAGCTGATGAGGATATGGGCAGTACAACATGGTGGAGAGTCCAGTTCTAGAACCCAGCAGGAGCCACACATCAGTGGGAAGCTTCCAGTGCAGAGCAGGACCATAAACCACAGCCTGACTCCAAAGAGAAGTCTGAAGTCAAATTCTCACCCAGCAGAGATTCAGTGATTGAATGTACAATGACCAAATGTTTTGAGCTGAACTGCTGCTCTCAGGAGCCTAACACAAAGAGCAGCCATGTTCTGCTTTTAATGATTCAGAAGAAAGCCTTCCCTGCCCAGCAGTTATCTACAGGCTTCACTGGAAGAGAGCTCAGGGCCAAAACCAGTAGTCTTGACAACAAATAATATTCCTGGCAGCAGAGGACTTTGTGCAACCAGTTCAACTCCCATAAATGTTCATTGACTTTTCTGAATGTAATGGGAAGCTCTTGCAGAATGACATAATCCTCTGGATTTTTTTCATTGCTTGTTGATTGTCACAGCCTGCAGTTTGCAGTAGTTTTGCTTGGCTGAATTCTTCCTATCATTAAGACTTAGATATTTCTTGCTAGGTTTTATTTTTTCATTTATTTTTAATCATGGCTATAGTATCAGAGCACTGTCCATCCTTGTGAGCATCTGCTTCGAGGCAAATATGAATTGATTCTGTAGCATCCATTTCGAGTTGCTGTCGTTTTCTGTCTCAAATTGCAATGACAGTCTAGTTTTCTGCTTGTGTTTATCAGGGAATTTTTTAACCCATTTGCATTGTGATTCCTTGACTCTTCAATCTTTCATCAGTCACACATTTTTATATATTTTTTCTCCTTTCCTTTGTTCCCTCAGATAAAAAAAAACAAACAAACCTGCCTGATATTTCCTTGTTGTTACACTTTAATAATTAGTGTCCTCTGCCAAGACTGACTGAAAGATGCTGAACTGTCACGTGCATCAGAACTGGTCACTAACAAACAGAAAATTGCTGTTGGAATGTTTTTTTTTTCCTCTTGAGCAATCAATGCTTGCAGATATAGAGCAAATAGTGCTTAAAATTTCTTTCCAGTGGCTTCCGTACAACCAATGTCTATGTATAATCTTTCAAGATCCTTGAACTCAGTTATAAGCCCTGATTTTACAGTATTTATTAACTCTATTTGCCTCTTGATGTGCATGAGAAGGATTCATAAGCATATAAGGCAGGAGGAAAGTTGAGGCACGTTCTGGTCAGGTCATAAATGGATTAAGGCACAGCCCAGAGCTCAGTACATTGATATGACGTGCAGTCAGCCCTCAATCTACTCATAGCCAGGGAATTCTAGCCTGAGTGGGACTCACTGGGCTTCTTCTCTCTTTTGGCTGCTTCTGTTTTGTTCCCTCTTCTTTGTGCCAGGATTATGGTGGGAACATAAGCACAGCAGAGCTTTTTTTTCTGAAGATATGGCTCCAACTCCTTTTGCATAAAATAAGTTGAATTTCTACAGAGCACATTACTGCTGGAGTAGTATCCATCTGCCCACATTTAGATGTCTGCAATACAGATGTGCTCTTCTTAGCAGCATCTAGATTCCCATTACAGGGGAAGGGCACTCTCAGGGCTCGGTTCATTTCCCAGTGTCTGACACAGAATGCTCTACCTTTGCTGTTTGGAAAGCCAAACTTCTCAAAGGCAAAACTCCCAGTGTCACAGAGCCCATTAAATCTTGTACTGGTGACATAAAGAATAAGATAGTAACACTGCCCTATGCAGATATACACTCTTTATTTCCCCTCATGTAAAGACATAAGTAATTTAAACATCACCAGGGTAAAATATCACTGATGGACTCTTGAAAAGGCATGTTCTGAGAACTACTGTTGCTTATATCCTACATGTCCTGATGGTCCATTAATGCTTAAACTTGAATAATTAATTTGTTAATTTCCTGTTTCTTGGATTCACAGCTCTTTAGGTTTTAGTGTAAAAGACTGAGAAGAGCTTTTTTTGGTATTGCATCACTTCCATTTGTTCTTCAGCTTCTAAATAGGTGTCCAACAATACCACTGAAGATACAACCCACAACACTAAATGACAAACTTCCATTCCAAGAAACCACTAACAACTCTGGAGATATATCAGCCCATTCATACAGCTTTGCTAAGGAAGATATATAACATTTTCTCAGTGTAGTCACTGTATTCTTACAAATAACAATAATAATAATAATATTAATTTCTTTCAATATGATGCTGTAAGTGTGAATGGCCAAAATGTAGAGTTTAGTTTACATTGTAGCACTGTTAGCACTGTTCAGTCAATCTCCTATTTACAACAGGGAGTTACAAAGAGTCTGGATCCCCAAATGAAAGTATTCTGGAATGGAGGAATTACTTAAAAAAAAAAAAAAAAAAAAAAAAAAAAAAAAAAAAAAAAAAAAAAAAAAAAAAAAAATTTTTNAAAAAAAAAAAAAAAAAAAAAAAAAAAAAAAAAAAAAAAAGTTTTCTTTAAAAAGGCAATATTTCTGCCATTCTTCTTCCAAAAGGGGAGCAAAGAAATTTTCTTCCTTTGATCTCAAATCTTTTCTTCTTGTCATGGTTAGGGGAGTTTTTGTTGGTGGTGTTGGTTTTGTTTTGGTTTTTGTTTGTTTCTTTGTTTTATTTTGGGGGGCGGTAAGGTGGAGATTTAGGTTTCTTCTGCATCAGTATATTACAATTCTTGAGCTTTTTAAAAAAAGTGTATTTTATGTATAAAGGAAGTAAGGTAAGGCAGAAATTTTAACAAGATATATTTATTTTATCTTTTGACAGAGCAGAGAAATTTAATTGGTTTGGCTTCACTCATCATTCAATTCCTGTATATCTTTTGATCACATCTTTGCTGTGAAACATTTATCAGCAGGAAGTAACTTCAAATATCTGAATACTCAGTGTACTGCAACACAGTACATATCCAACCAACTGCAGACACATGAATATACATACATACAGAGGGACTGATATTTTTCTCTCTTATCTTATTTCCATACTTTTCCAGTATTCTTTCTCTTGTTTGTAGAACAGATAATAAAATCTCTCAAATTAGAAATTACAAATTAAATGTAAGTAACAGGAAAATGATAATTCTCATTTAAATAGAACTCAAAAGGCTTTCTTTATAACAGAATTCTTGTTACATCTCTATATTTCAAGACATAACTTGAGCTGGTTACACAATAGTCAGCCTTAAAATAAAACACTGTTTTGAACCTTTTTTAACCTTTCTGCTTCAATTCCAACATTAATCTACCAGGATCTACCTCAAGAGCTACTAGCTGTAGAAATCAGTGCTGTTCAACATATAAAAACTTGAAATAATGGCTTTGAAATGACATTATTTTTTGACCAGTTCTAATCAGCTTTAAATTTATATTAAAGTTGGCATAGGAAAAAAAAATATAGAAACCGAAATGATGTGATTTTGTCATTTAGTTCTTCAATTACAGGGCTAGACATAGTTTGAAAAAAAAAATCAAACCCAACCTTGTAGAACACTCCTAAAATACTAAGCATTTCAAGACCTGGATTTCCTCAGAGGTAACACATCAGTGCAGAAATTGCATTCACTACACTTTTTTTTTTTTTTTTTTTTTTTTAACAAATCTTAGGAGAAAATTGCAGGAATTGTTGTGGTAAAATCCCACTGTAACTTGCAGCTCCCCAGAACAGTTTGCCAATTAATTACCGATGAAAAAGAAACATGAAAAAGATCAGTGGATACTATAAACTGCTTTATCAAATGCTTAATCTAAGAGTGAATACTACTATGGAGTTACCACATTGCAAAGTAGAAAAAAAAATTACCAAAAAAAATTTCCACAAATTTAGCACGAAAGTGATAGGTAGAAGAAGGGATTTGTATGTACAAGTCTGCCTCAGTTGTTTAGAAATATTTTAAAACCTACTCAAGAGGATTAAACAATTGCTTTTCTGCAGACTATGTGAATGCTCCCTTGTGAGGTTGATGTGAGGTTGCTCGCTACTTTGCATTGCCCAGTCCAGGCATCACTCTACTAAGAGGCTCTGCTGATGGTGTCAGTTCAAGAGGCCACACTGATGGCCCAGCCCTTCTGCAGGGCAGCAGTGCTCCTCCACGGGTGCTCTGTGCTGCGCTCACCTTGCCACATGCTTGCATTCCATCCAGGGTACACCAGGCTCACCAGCTGGGCACCACTTCTCTGGGCCCCTTTCAGCCTGAGGCAGTCCTAGGCAGAATCTGCCTATTCTGCTGAGCAGCCAGCCCTCAGTAGGAATGAATACCTTCACTTCCTCCATTTGAACTGGACAATGTGAGTGTGGAAGGAAAGGGGTTCTTTTCAGCTAAAATAAACATAACACACGTATCCTCACTGTAATCTAACGAGAAGCACTTCTCACTGGAAAAGTGGGAAGCTGTAATTTGCTTCAGACGTTAGCAATTGATGGAGCTAGCCTAGACATGTATTGACTGTTCATTTGGTGTCTCTGGGCTTTTCAGAAACACCCAAAAAGAAAAATCTTGATTATAATTCAGTCACTGAACAGTTTATTTTAATGTAATGTTTAGCAGCTGTTCCCATTTGAATTCTCTATTAAAAATACAAATCAGGACAATCAGAATACTTTCAGTGTTCATTTTTAACAGAGTGCAAAAAATAAAATCAATAGCTACTGTTGCTAGGAACAGAAGTCTACTGACATTTATTTAGACTCATTTATTGATGCCTCAGTATTTGAGTGCCAGCTACAACTATTTATAAAGGGAATCCATCTCCCTCAGTGAATACACCAAAATTCTTGCTAAAACTAAAACTAAGCCATTTATAATAGTATCTTTTTGATAAATTAAGATGTTTTTATTCAGCTTCCAAGGTATTGTTTTCTTCCTTCAATGTTCTTTGGCTTAATGCTTTAACAGTCATGAGGAGCCTCGTGGTTGAGTCCATAGAGCTTTGAGTGTGGTCTTTAATGTTCATATTCCAAAGGAGATATAATTTTAACTAAAGATTTACCACAGGAAAAATAAATGAGGACCATCAAATTATTTCTTGCCTCTCTCAAATAGTTTTGGGTTTTTTTTTTTTTTTCTTTCCAAAATTTTGGAAAGAAAAAAAAAAAAAAAAAAAAAAGGGACGTGGCTAAGATACTAGGAGACTTTGTGTTTCGGAGCTGTAGAATGGAGCACACAGACATCCAAAGTCACTGGCTGGCAGCTCTGATTTGGGAGATTAGCTGCTTTGAGAGTATCAGTCAGTGGCAAAGGTCACTTCCCATTTTTGGAGACAACACACCGAAACTGGATCAGCAGAGTTTACAGCCATACAATGGAGCCAGACTGAATTTAGTTCAGGAGGTTAAGGTAGCTGGAGGGGATGGAGCCAAATTCTGGAGCACAAAACCTAGCCTCAGGGACCCGCGTGGGGCGTGCAGGGTCAGACACATTTCCCTTGTGTGGGGTGTGTGTACCTGCCAGAGCGCCACTGCACCCACTCCTGTGGGACAGACCCTCTGAGTGAGCCTAATGAGCCACAGCAAGGGGAGAGAAGACTAAGAATACTCTTCCAGTTCCCTTCTAGTAAATCTGATGGGCAAGACTGCCTGATTTGGTAAGATCAGTATGTTTTAATGCAGCATGGCTTTTTTTTTCACTCTTTTTCAATCCTGAAGGTATTGAATTAAACAAAAGAGGAATCTGAAGCTTTAACAATGGATGTAGATACACAAACATCACTTTCAAAAAGAGAACAAAATACAAAAGTGAGTTAATTTTCTAGTTTCTTCAGGGAGATTTAGGACTGCGTTTGTCTAAAAAAAAAATTTTGTGCTGAAACCAGACTGCATACATTCAAAGGAAGTACTATTTTAAAAGCATTTTCTTTATCAATCAATCTCTGATTTTTCTCAAATCACCAAAACACATTACACTTTGTTTGCTCTTTGGATGAATTAGGGCCTTCCTCAATCAGGGCCTGACTCTGTATGCAAGTTTGCTCTTCAAATTATTAGTCAGGAGACAAAGAAAGTCCTTCTCTTAGATGATATTAGGGAAACTGTCTTTTCCTTCTCTTTCAACTTGCATCAAAAAAATATTAGCTAAAAATATTCTATGCCCTAGGTTTTTGCAGTTCTGAGAAGAAACTAGAGATTAAATCATATAATGTTGTGGTCCAGCCCTCTTAATATATATAGACTGGTCAAATTCTATTTCCCTAAATGTGATGCGATCAAAGAACAGTATGTTCTTTTTCATGCCTTTGAGAGTCTTTCTCTCATGGCAGCACCTCCAAATCCTTTTATTGATATTATTTTGGTAAATGTATATCTCTGATTGTATTTGATTTTCTTTCTCTTAAAGTACTTGTTGCTTTTCTCCTCTGCATATCTCAAAGACCCTGAGAAACGATTTCACTTTATGTAATTTTTGTTTCCTTAGTTTTGGGTGAAAATATGCAGCTGTTTGGGACTGGGGAAGGTTATAGCAACTATTTCCTTTTACTGCCAGCCTTCTTATTCCAAGTATCTTCTAGGTCAAGCATTCACAAAAAATTCCCTATAATTTATAAACAAACCAGGAGAAAATTTCAAACACCATTCAGCAGTAAGGCTGGCATCTCTGTAACTACAGATGCAAAAAAACTCGAGACATTTAATCGTTAAGACATCACTGACTGGGAAGCCTGCCACCAACATCCACACTTGATGCACATACATTGTCTTTTGGCTCTCTACAGCTATGCCCATCTGCTTCAGTGGCATGGTGCCTGCTTATCAGCTAGTTGGACGATTTCAGTACACAGAGGTGCCAAAAAAAGGTTTTACATGGGTAGTCTGTATAGCCACTAAAGTGCCATTTCTTTTGTAGGAAGAAATGCTAGAGCTGGGATGCTAATAGACTATGCCTTTGTGCTTTTTTTTCTTTTTTTATTTTTCACTTGCTGAAAATGGGTCTTGCAATCACCATTTTTTATCTCTTTTGCAAAGAAAAATATGGTACTGGGATTGAAACAGAATAAAAGCAGATAAGACATTGATGAACAAAGACACTGTGAGATAAAATGAGACTAGGGCGGGTTAGGAATATAATGCCATATGCCTCCAATTCAAAGGAAAAAAAAAGGCACCCCATTTTACAAAATTTGAAATCAGGAAAGCTATGGAATTGGATTAGATTGAAAGAAAACAAATTATTACATGGAATCATAGAGCTGAGATGGAAAAATAACCCTAGTTTGTTCTAAATATATGGCACACAACGCCAACAGAAATTTAAACATCATTTGTTGGTTTTGTTTTCAGGACCATTGTTCAGAGTAGATATTATTTCAATCCAAGGCTACACCTCATTTTATTTTTATAACACTCCTAATTCAGCAAACTGTAATTTAAGATTATTTGAGCTTTAAATTAAACAAGTCTTTAAAAATATTCTTGAGAAATACACAATGAGGGAATTAAACTGACTTTCAGTGTACAAGATGCACTTGTACATGAACTTGTCATGTATCATAATTGCAATCAATTGCAGCATAATTTCTGATTTAAGAACATTACGAGATACAGCCAATATAGTCAAGAAAACTAACAATGTGGGTGTGGGTCCATAAGCTAACTTGAAACCTCAGATTACAGAACTTTGCTTTGCTTTTAGAAGGATATTTGGTAAAATGATTATCAGGGTTTTTCTCAACTCAGCTTTTCTTCTGATTCCTTGATTCTTCCATACCTTTCTTGGCATTATGACCTATGCACAGCTCAGATGGAAAAGCATACACTTTATTTTGATAAACACAGTGCTACACCGATCCTTTCCCAGCGCTTTTCAGAAAAAGTAAAAATAGCACGTTGTTGAAAGGTTGATAGCTCAAAAAAATGCAAGAAGGTAAGAAAGGTCAACAGTGAGGAAAGAAACAGCTGATACTTCAAATGGGGTGGGAATATATCCAGATGTCAAGATGGCATTGGATGACATTAGCAATGAAAGGCACGTTAGCTTCCACATTGAGGCAGAAGCGCCATGTGACTTTCACTGGAGCAACCCAACTTGCCACGCAAAATCTGAGCACGGCGGAGCCAAGAAGCTTTGCCAGTGCCCCCAGCACTGCCACATCAGAGAGACTGTGATGACAGTTTTATGACAGGAGACAACCGCTTGACAAACTGATAAATGTGCTTGGAAAAGCTTTGGGGTTTTTAAGCGACCAGACTGAATTATTCCAAATTCTGGAAGATATAATGAAAATTGAATGGGTTTCTCCTGCTCTCCAATTACATTTCAAAGCCAGAAAGGGTGCATATTCCACCAGGTACATGGAAATAAGTACTGATACACCCAGTAGGAAAATGTCATTTTTTAATTGCTGCTGCCTGAAAACCAACAAGATAATTTTGTGACTATTGAAAAATCTTGTATCTATGCAAGCTAAAGTTCAGGCTAATATTTCATGCTTGAATTAAACTAGATTATTCTGCTGGCCTGATTGCTTGGATATTTCAAAAGTATATTTCTATCCAAGCACAAGAATGTATTCCATGAAGAGACAAAAGTAAAGAGAAAGGATAAAAAAAAAAAAAAAAAAAAAAAAAAAAAAAAANAAAAAAAAAAAAAAAAAAAAAAAAAAAAAAAAAAAAAAAAAAAAAGTTTCCAGGTGTTTCCAAGCATCCAAAGGCAAGTTTAAGTAAAGTCCTGGAAAATTTAGAAAATAATTAAAAGTCACCCATGATAATTTACATTAACATCCATTTTTTTTTCATTTATCACAGTAGAGGTTCATTGCATGTTGCTGTTCAACGTTTCTTTTTTGCCTTCATCACCCAGTCCATATTAGTGCTCTATTTACTGAATACCATCCAAGTTCACTTGTTGGATTTTCTTAGGCTACCTGACTTACTGTAGCTTCTGAGTGCATCTTAAGCATGGATTACCTTCCTAAAGCACTGGCTGGGCAGGATCTTTATTATTAGTCCCATGTTAGGGATGAGAAGTTTCTGCTGCAAGGGAGTCTGGGGTGCTGAAGGCAACCACATTATTCATTATCAGTGCCAGAAAACCATGTTGTGCACTAATAAGGAGATGCTCACTTTGATCACAAAATTAAAGACTGTAGCATTATTCAAAAACACAGGTGGCTAAATAAAGGTCAGAGAGGCATCAATTTTGGAAGTTTCTCGGTCTCGGATGCCCCATTTGCAGCTCTAATAGACTCTTGTTCCAGTGCTTGAGGAAGTGTATGTGTAAGCATTTCCTCAACTGCACTTGTACTGTGGATAGTGGATATTACGCAGTCAAATAGCCACAGTTAATAATGTGTGATGAGCAGTATCTTCCACAGGACTTGATAATATCTCCCAGATGAGTGCTCTGTTAATACATAGGTATAAATACTTGTATATTGTTTAAAGGACACATTGAAAACAAAAAGAAACTCAAAACCACAGTTACACAGAGATGTTGATCAACGTGTGAGCCGTTAGAGACTCAGCCTCTCCAAACAAAACTGGGCCAATCAAGGCAATAAAATGACAGAAGGCAACACCCCGCCACCCACAATTACATGGACCAGAGGCTTCTGTGCTCTGCCCTCCCCTCTTTCTCCACAATGAATGATGGCTTCCTGCCTCTCCCCCTCACCAATGGTGAGAAGAAAAATGTTCTTCTTTGTTCTCCCTTCTATAAAGATGCCAGTTGCCTGCGCCAGGAGAGACATGGGTTGAGTAAGGGCCCCAGCTCCCAGGGTTCATCCCTTCATTCAGTAGGAGCAGAGCCTGCTCCCTCAGCACTGTGGCTCAGTTGCAGGGTGGATGGCTGCATTCTGGCTCTCTTGCCTAGAGTTTGTTGCCATCCTGATTTGAAATCACTGCCCATTCTAACAAATCTAGATGAACTTGCAATGAGGACAAGGGACCAGCCTGAAATGATGCCCTGTGGCATCTCTTCCCTCTTTCTTTCTATGCCAAATGTCACATGGACTTTGCAAGAATGAAGTATTAAAATATATTTACGTAATGGCTATCAAAATAAAAAAAAACCTTCTTGGTTTTTGTTTGTTTGTTTGTTTTAGTTCCAGTGATCTAGATGATCAGAAAGGTTGAGTCGTTTTTACAGTAAAAGAATAAATAGATTTGGGCAAAACTTTAGTTTGAAGGGTTTAAATGTAGCCTGTTCATAAAAGTGGTTAAATATCAAGGTTGTATAATGGAAACTGCTGGACAGCTTTACATATAAACACTTATTGCCAAATCTGACTGTCACTCTGGAAATCATTAAATAAATACAGTTATTTCTTTTTCCCCAGTCTTGTTTAGAACTCCATATGCTGAGCAACTGCACTTTTGGGACTTCAGTAATATTCTGCAGATATGTCCCTATTCACTGATGATACTTAAGCGAATCAGTCCCATAGAGAAGATCTGCTGTCCTTTTTCCACAAGAAATTTTAGTAAGTTGCCCAAATCTTGCTGCTCTTTTCCGTTCATCTCTCCACATTATTAAATAGTCTTTTGCCCTCATTTCTACTTTAAATGTATCCCACAGTATTAGTAATACAGAGAACAAACAGGAGAACTTCCAAAGCAAAGAGGGTAAGGAAGACAGAAGTATTAATACTGCAAAGAGATATAAAGTCTCAAAACAGAAAGAAGCAAGTGAAAGGTTAAGCAAATAAGATAATGTTCAAATACATAAGCCACAAGAGGATATTGGAGAGTAGGGTCACATTTTAAAGAATAAAAGCATAAAAAGTGTAATTTTACTGTCAGAAGAAAAAGATAATTCTAAAATGTAGACAGGATCTATGCCTCACATAAGCACTTGGGAAAAAAAGCCAGAAAGTACAAAACTCCAAAACTCCAAAGGGTAAAAAGAAAGAAAAAAAAAGAGAAAAAGAATTGTCAGAGTACCATTATCAGGTCAGTAATAATCAGCAAGAAATTAGACCAAAAGGATTAAGAAAACTTCCATGGCAGTTGGATTCTGTCCCAGAACACTAATGAAATGGACAGAAAGATACAAGAACAATTAGGTTATGTTTGCAATCTCAGTTGCAGAACCACCCTTCCAACAGAAATGCAGTGGAATTAACTGCAAAGCAGTTTGGCATTAAAATGAAAAGACGGAAATCTAGAACAACCATAGACTAGTCACATACATCTAGTTATAAAATTAGGAAACTCTCCCCTACAAGACAGAATTGGTTCAAAGGAATCAAAAAGTCTTGGCTGAGCAGAATAAATATGGATTCATCTGGGGATTTATGTAAATGCTCATTGTATTAACTGGGTTTTTTAGCAGATGCAGACCTAGAAAGAGGAAAATACTTAGAAATCTCAGTCCTTTCCCATTACTAAACACTTTCTTGTCTCACCCAACCTCAGATCGCACTTGCCTGGAGGTGTGTGGATGGGGAGAAAAGGACAGTGAGTACACCCTGGCACTCTGCCAAGCTCCCACACTTGAAGTGTCTTTGGATGAATTCTGTGGCTACCTTGTCTACTCCCAGTTTGAGTGAGAACCTACTGTTGTGGTGACATTCCCATGGCACTCATTTTTGAACAAAATTCTGCAGAAAGCAGATGAAGCAGCATAAGAGGCTGCTGTGCAGCCTCAAATTCTAACTTACATTCCCTATTTTCCTCAGCACTGCTCTAAGTGGGCTGAAGATTTTGCCTGCTGAACATGTATTAGGAAGCAATGAAGTGGATATTTTTGTAGTTATCCCATGGGATATACTTGCAGAACATTCAAACTAATAGATGGCAAGTCTTAGAGAAGGCATCAAGTGCAGATTGCAGATATGATCTCCTATCTTTCAGTGAAAAGAGTACTGGTTTGTGCAATTGTTTTGATTCAGCAGGGATTTCTGTTTTAATATCTTATTTTCCTGTGGAAAATAAAAGACTGCTATATATATAAACCTGCAGAAATTAGGCCTTAAAAAGCCCCCAGTGCAACATTTTTATTGATGAAAGAAAGATATGGGAACATCTACCTAAACAGAGAAAAGTCCTGAATCTTTGACTTAAAGAAACATGTTAGTCCTCTAAATTCTTGATTCTGGCATGAATTGCAGTGTTAAGAAATCTTCCTCAAAATCATATGTAGCCAGCATGTATAAATCACTGATATGACAGACCAAATGAGATCTGTTTGGTGTAGCAAGCTCCTTTCCATATGTTTTTTTGACACCCAACCTTGTGGGTCCAATGTAGCAGTAAAGAAACTGCAGGAATTCAATGGAAAGAGACAATCTATTTTCCAGCAAATTCAAAAATTTTTATATCATTAGTTCACTACCTTTTCTTTCTACATGTTGAAAAGCAATTAAGAAATGGGTGCTAAACTGGATAGGGAAAGTATAGAATTATGGCTAATTTTCTCATATTAATTCTAAACAGAAGACAAGGCTTGGGTTCATTTAGTTTCACAACTGGAAAACACCAAGACTATTAACCACATAGCTATATTTTGAAACATTCATCACAAGAACTGTGGCATTTCCATAGGTTAACACTTATTAAAGAACAGTTTTATGAAAATCACCCTTGACATATATAAATATATATAAATGCTGCTTCATTACGATGCTATCCTTGTTTCCATTAATATGATTAAAAAAAAATACACATACAAAGCTCTTAGTCCCATGTTATTCATAAGGATATTTTTGGTTTTGTTCAGTTTCATTTTAAATGATATTATGAAAACTACAAATTTAAAGAAGTGGAACTCCAAACATCACCTTTGCAGACAGTAACATTCAAATATCAGCTAAACACATTTCTTTCTAACACTTGAGTTTACAATTGGTCTTTAATTTTTTTATTCTGTTGTCAAACATGCTGTTAAAATATTTTTTTAGTTTGTTTGTAGCTTTGCTGTACTCCAAGAACAATTTTACACTTGTCAGTTGGTTCTGGCATATTTAGAGATTTCCCAGCAGTATGACATTTCCTGCTTTGTGTTGCTATCCTAAGAAAGATCAGGTAAACAATGTTTTCCTCAGGTCTTCAATGTTTTCCCTGTCTTAGAAACTATTTGTTTTTATTTTTATTTTTTTTTAATCCCATAACGATGCCTTCTTATTTTCTTCTTGTAATTTCCTTAACCAAAAATCCCAACAATTGCCTCCCACCAAAGCCTACAGTTTTATCTTTAAACTTCTGTTTCTCTGTGACAAAGTATGTGAGAAGCTTTGATGGCTTTACTGACTCATTTTCAAGCACAAGAACCAGAAAAAAATGTTGCCATTTTTTTGAAGAAGTGACTCCATAAATTAAGAAGAAAAAAAAGCAAGCAACCAAAAAACAACCTCAGCATCTTCTTATTATGATTCATGACAGAAATTCTTCAAGCCTTTTCTAAAGACAGCAAAGGTTATTGATTTGAAAGAATTTTTGAACAGCAATGAAATATTTGCAATTATTTCAACTGCAACACTTGTTCAGGTCCTGAGTCATATGTTCTGTTCCTCGAGTATATAGCTGTAAACAAAATCATGACAAATTCACAGACATCAGAGTATGGAATACCTGCTTATATTTATCCTTGAAAGCAAAACTGGATTGCTGTAGACTGTGAAGTTCACCATGCTGGGTTTTTTCACCAGCACTGTTATCCTTTTTCCTTTCACTTTTAGCAATACTGTCCCATATTGGCTAACTTTCCATGGACGTTTTAACTAGTTCCACAACCTGCTCTCTCTGTATCTATGACAATGGTTTCTACCTTCATAAGAGAACCCTTGTGTTTCTCACCACCCACAGAAGCATTCACTTGCTTTACTTAATTTCTTTTTTCCCAGTATTTTCCCTTTTGACATCCACATGCATTAATGATAAAATCTGATTCACAGTTCACTAGTTTCAAGAGCTAAAAACCAGGGACACAACACTGCAATTTATCATGACTTCTCTGCAAAGCTCTCATTTCTTAATGACCCATGCTGGACTTGCTGTGGAACCTGTTCACTAATGTTTACATTCTCTCTGTGTGCATGCTAAATATCACTCCCAAATGTCCATTTGTGTTCCCCCTTTAGCAAGCTCCACACAGTGCAAAATTTAACAGTAAATTTTTCTATGTGATAAAAAAAGTGGAAAAATATGAAACTGGCACTGAAAACATTTACACAGCACACTCAGGAATTTCACACTGGCTCCTAAATGTAGGTCCAAACCTGTATATATTTAAAGATGAAAAATCAAAGATTTATTAACCATTTCTCTTCTGTGACAGGGTCAAATAGCTTCAGTTAACACCAATAATTGAAGAAATTCTGGGGTCATGATCAGGTAATGTCTATTGCACGGACAAAGATCTTCTACACTTGTTTGTTATCTAATGCTTTAAACTAGCATGATAAATTTATTCCTCATTTGAAAATACATGTAAATATAAATTATTAACTTCAAGCAAAGTTCATTTGAATTATTGGAACTTAAGTTCTCACTAAGCATGTGATAGCTGGTGGAACAAAATACAATTTTAAATGTTTTACTATTGAAGAGTGAACTTTTGGTTTTGGTTTTATTATATTCAGTGGCTGTCTAAAAGATAGTACATATCAAAACTTAATTCCCTTACCAGTGTTTGCAATGATGTTATGAAACTTCCTCTATAAAAACAATAGAATAAGAAGAAATAAACTGAAAAGAAAAAACAAAGAAAAAATATATTAAAAAGCTTCCTGAAACAGCAGATCATGCTAAAAGAAAGATATTATGATTATATCTATATATTTCTTTTTCAAAAATATGAACTAATTTTCTCAGTTTCAAAATGCTGATAATGTGAAATATTTGTGAAGCACTTAGGGACTACAGTATCGAGTGCCATAAAAAAACCTTATTTTGATCAGATTATATGTGGCAGACAGGCCAAAGTTTGAAATATCCTGTCATGGAAAATTTACACATATTACTATTGGAAGTAATCCACTCTTCCACCTATTGGCCTAGGATGAGCTACCTGTCAGGTTATAATGCAGATGCTAACACAGATGTCAATTACAGTATGCTAGTGGCTGTTCAGAGTATAAAAAACCCTCATGACTTAATTTTTAATGCTATCAAGTTGCCTCCTTCCATGATAATTAAATTCATGTAACAAAAATAAAAAGCAAGTCCTGAACTAAATTCTGCACCTGCGATACCATGGAATTTTTGAAAGGGAGGAAGGTGTTGACAAAATAGAACTGGCTATTTTCAGGCTCTAATACATAATTTCTACAGTTATGTTGCTAATGTGGTGGTTGTGTTGTTATTTCTTTTCATTTACCACGAGGAAAGAACCCCCTCTTATCAGTGTTACTTTTAGCCCTTTACAACAAATTCTTAGCTAGCACATAGGGCTATAATCCAGACAAGGATTTAAAATCCTCGTGTCTGCTGGCCTGTGATAACTGTGTCATCTCTTTGTGACAGCCTGTATCTGATACAGGCTAGACATTTAATAACGTGTATGGCATCTAACATGTCAACTTGATAGAAAAGGAGACAAAGCTGTAAAGACGCTTATCTGCAAGCTCTTATTTTTAAGATAATCAATAAACTCTTCCATAATAATTGTACCCTAGCAGGCTTCAAACAGCAGACACTGGACAGTCTCAGTGATCCCTCTCTGTTCCCCAGGCAAATGAGGTAAAACTTCAGAGGAGCTCTCCTGCCTTTACAATCACAGAAAGAAGCCAGACAGGGAACATCAGTCTGAGACCTTTCTGCAGTTATGACTGGAATCCCCTGTGCTGAGCCTCTGCATGTCAATGCTTTTCCCTTCTGTTCCAGCAGCATCTTTCAGCATGCTGAGAGCGTGCATGGGGTGATGCTCCCACTTCATCTTCAGGGAGTTTGACAGTCACAGGAAACCACAACAAAAGCCTGGTCTCACCTAGTGCATGGCCATTAGGTGTTAGGATCTAAAGGAGGGATCCCTTGCAAAATGGCAGCCTGGTGTATGCCTGCCATAAAACACAGGTTTCTCCTCATTCAGGTTTGCTCTGCGATTACTATCTTAGTATCTTCTCCCACCACCACTTTTTAATACACTCTTTAGCACAACAGAACACCTTCTTGGCTGGCTCTTAGAATTTACTGCAACAAAAGTGATTAATAGTGACATTAACAGGAGCAACTTTACAGACCATGCATTTTACTGTGTCATAATTCAAATCCCAGCATTCTGACAAGAAAGCTTAGTTAAACTAAAAGGTGTGAAATTAGTCTGCAATTTTCCATAGAACGTATAATTTATTACTCTCATAAGTAGGTGATAATGCTCAGAAATGACTTTTCAAAATTGCAAATGCATAGAAACAAAATTTTGTAAGCTGGACTTTTTTTTTACTTCACAACTAATCAAAAGGTATTTTTGTAAATATATTGTACATACTCAAAGTTTGACTCTAACATGATATAAGACAATTTCTTGATATGTTGGCTACTAGATACCAAACTTAACAATAATGCGTTGTTCTCTCTCTGTAGTTTTGGTGAAGATAGTACCTCATTCTGTTCATGCTGTTTTAGAACTCACATGAAAATAAAGCTGATTTACTTATGTGAAGAATCAATACAGTGAACTAAGAATATTCCACATGAATGTAGGATTTGCTTTTAACTTCAACAAATATTTAAATGTATAGGATTATAATAATCAGATTGTTTTGTCTCTCAGTTTTAAAGTTTCATGCTTACTAAGGTCATTTAAAGAAATACTCCCAGGAAGGGAAGACATAGAGAGCAATGTAAATTCTTTGATATGTTGCATAAATAAAAGGCTCAAAAATTATCAAAAGTGTTTTTGCAAGATTGACCATATATATTGGTTTGCTAACATATTTTCAAAATTTCTGCTACAAATGCACATCCTCCATAGATCTGAAATGCAAAATCATCATTCTGTTTATGAGGGTTAGAAAGCTCAGTAGGCAAAAAATCCTCTCACATTGTAGATTTCCATTTACATTTGAATTTAATTTAAAAAGAGATGTTGGTCCAGGGATAGTCTGTGTTAGTTCAATATTAAATTCCAGAAGAAATTCTCTTTTCAGTCAATCATATTGTGGATCAGAATTTAAAACCACAATTCCCCCAACGTGGTCATGATTATCTTTATAGCTAAGCAATCCTGCTAAGTTCAGGATTTTGCTGATAGATAAAAAGTTAAAATGCGTGCATAGGTATATGTAGGATTGATTATTTAGTTGTCTGAATATTTTTGTTCACTTCAGCAAGCATCTCATGACTCCACACAGCTGTCTATTCATAGAAAATTAAAGAACAATAGTTCAACTACATTAATAAAAAAGTGAAAATAAAAACTTCTAATTTGATCTTGTGTTAGCATCAACATTAAGCTTTTTATACTTTTAACATTTTTAGATTACACAATACTCGTGATAATTGCTAAAGAGTGTGGAAACTAGTAAAATGGTGATATTCTGTAGCCATTTTATTCTTCCAAGAGGGCCCTTAAACTTTTAAAGTAAAAGGTGGAAATTAATATTCAAGTTATGCCTGGCATTTTGAGTGCTACAATTTTTACTAGGCTCAAACTGGGGTGACATATAATTTAGTTACAGCAAAACTCTCCTCATTTGGTAAAAGCAGAGGCAAATTTTTGGATAAGTGTTTATTCTGGAAAGACATATAGAGAGAGAAAACTTAAAACTGGAGAAGCATTTTAAAATAAGTAGCTAGCCAAGAGGCAGCTATTTATTGTTTAAGATGTTGTTTATTCCCTGGATTAGTGAAAGGAAAGGAATAGAATTTCAATTACAAGTGTTATCTGTTATGTATATTAAAAGCTTTCCATTTTCACTGGTGACAGCCACAGCATACACACAATTATTAACTAAAAGCCTTTCATAAGGAGTGGATTAATACCATTTCTGCTTCTGGTAGATATAAATATTTCATCTATAGTTCAGAAAAACTTCAAATAGTTAAACTGTTAATGATGTCATTCTCCATTCTCTTACCATGCTACTTCTCACAGAAGCTTTACAGCAGGGAAGCCTTAGACAGGTGAGAATCAGATCTCATTGCAGCACAGCATAATTATTATATGCCTTGGCTTTCTAAACATCCCTTTGTCATGTGCTTTTCTTGGGTTTGGTAATTAGAAGTATGACTGAAAGCAGTGCAGTCTAGCTTCAAAGGGAGACATACTAAGACAGAACTCAGCACAGCTCTCTTATAAGAAATGCATATAGTAATTTATATTGGAAAAAACCTCCAAGATCATGGAGGATCACAATGATATAAGTCTTGATATATTGACTGGTCACCATTTTTTTAACTAGACCATAGTACTAAGTACCACTTCCAGTTGTTTCTTGAATGCCTCCAGGGATAGTGACTCCCCAACCTCCCTGGGCAGTCTATTCCAAAGTTTAACAACCCCTTCAGTAAAGAAATTCCTTCTGACATGCTATTTTAACCTCCCCTGGAGCAGCTTGAGGCCATATCCTCTTGTCATGTCTCTAATTGTCTGGAAGAAAAGATCAACCCCCACCTTGCTACAACCTCCTTTCAGGAAGTTGTGAAGAGAATAAAGTCATCCCTGAGCCTCCTTTTCTTCAGGATGAACAACCCCACTTCTCCCAGCTACTCCTCATAAGACTTGGTCTCCAGACCCTTCACCAGCTCCATTGCCCTTCTCTTGACACACTCCAGCACCTCAATGTCTTTCTGGAAGTGAGGGGCCCAGAATTGGACACAGTACTTGAGGTGTGGCCTCACCAGTGCTGAGTACAGAGAATCAATCACTTCCCTGGTCCTGCTGGCCACCTGCTCCTGATACAAGCCAGGATGTCATTGGTCTTGGCAAATCTCTTATCCAGATCTTATCAAGGTCTTTACCTATCCTGCCATAATCCTGTCCTTAAAGGTATGGGAGTAACCTTCTTTTCACAAGAGCTGGTGCAAACCTCAATCACTTTGAATAATTTGAAATGGATTTTTACTTTTGGTATAAACAATCAAAACCAAGTAATTTGATTCCCTGTCTATGCTACACTGATCAGTAACAAGTCCTAACAGGCAATAGATCTTTGAAGAATAAAAATAAGTATATTCTACTAAGCCATTAATTTCCATATATAAGTTCTCAAAAACACATTGATAAGTGCAAATGCTTCCTAATAAGTGAGTAGAAATAGTTCCAAGTATCAGTGAAATGAAATAGCAAACTATGCACAAGCATATTAATGAATATTTCTGGCTGTCTTCACACAGTTGTCATTGACATTCAGCACTCAGCACTCACCATGCAGCTTCAAATAGATTCCATAAAACCAATGGAGAGACAGATGATAGATTATTTATTGAGAGTCAAGCCCTACAGGGAGAGGGCTTACATTTCTCTGATTTTTGTACTCCCTCAGGATAAAGGTTACACTGTAAAGAAATGGAAACTGTTCTCCCATTCAACTAATGGCAGGATCCGACTGTGACCACTTTAATAGATTTAAATGAAATAGGAACCAACAAATGCTACAGTTACCTAGCCTAAAACCTCACTCAAAAATACAAACTCAAACTGGCAAATAATCCCCCACAGGATACTTAATACCAAAGCTGCACCCTTCCCCTCTCAAAAAAAAAAAAAAAAAAAAAAAAAAAAAAAAAAAAAAAAAAAAAAAACCCAAGGAAGCAGTCAAACAAAAAACCCCAAACTTTAAAAAACCCAACAAAAACAAACAACCAACTAAAACCAAACCAAAATATCCCACCAAAACCCCAAAAACCCAAACAATACCTTTCCAATTTAGCAAAATGAGATTTCACTTTTGAGGTTTGTTCTTTCGTTTTCAAGGTATACGGAAGAAAAAAAAAACCAAAACAACAAAAACAACCCAACACACTAAATCCAAAAAGGGTAAAATGATAACTAAACAGAAGTCATCAAGAAACTGGCCTTGTGATAAAGCACCAGCCCAGTATGTGTAGGAGCAATTCAAAGCCTACAGAGCCTTAGATCTTTTTCCCTCATATCTCAGCTGAACAGTCCTTGTTATATTAGAGTAATTCTACGCTCCCCTACTAGCCTAGCCACATAGCTAGATTTGAATTATCTTGGTAGAAGGTAATTAATTGTCAAAACAAATATGTTACCATGTCAAATTTAAATTGTAACAAAATTATGTTTCAAATGAAAACAAAACCAAATGAAAAATGCTAGTGAATGTGAGCTACTTTGTTTCTGTCATGAGGTAAACTCATAGTTCAATTAGCAAACAAATGCAACTTGAAGCATTCCTATCTCCACTCAGATTTCATAGAGAGAGAAAATCCTAACCATTAACGTCAATAAATGCCAGTTTCTGTGAAAATGTACACAACTGGTACTGAAAGCAAATTGCAAAATTTGTTGGGCTAAACCTGTATAGTTGCTAGATCTCAAAGGTGATATGGGATATCTGAGTTAGTGTTTTGAAAGCACAGAAACATACTGAAATATTTTGTCATTCAAACAATGGCAAAATACCTAGGTACTATTAGGCAATTAATTAAAAAATACTGTCTGCCCAACATACTGTTCTCTAATGTACCCCAAACTCCCTGGGAATGTGTGACTGGAGCACTCTAGATTTCTGATCATAAGACAATATTTTGCAGCTCATCTTATCAGCATTGTTTTAATGACCTGAGGAATAAATAAATAAATTAAAAAAGAAAAAAAAAAAAGTGAAACTCAGAGTCTAACAGTTTGTCTGGAATATATATGCACAAGTCAAAATTCAGATGTGGAACTGAAGTCAGTTGTGTTCCACATGAACACCACCCTATTTGAACTGGACTCAGAGGAAATTAGCAGGGAATAACCCAGCCATAAGAAGTAGTAATTATGCCAAGGAGTCAGTCAAACAAATAAACAAAAAAAACCCCAGAACCAAGAAAAAAAATTAAAAAAAAAAAAAAAAAAATCCTGCTATCCCATTTGGCTTGTAGAGATAAGAAGGAAAACTTGAATTACTTGAATTTCCAAAACACAACAGATGTGAAAGATGATAAAAAACTACTGTACTTTATCATAGAAACTTGTTTTGCTTGTCATGTCCAGTAAGAAAATTCAACAGAGACAAGAAGACTGATAAGAGGATAAAAAGAAATGGAAAAACAGAAGGCACAAGAAGTTCCCAGAGTTCAGCCTTGAAGGAATAATTTTTACAGATAGGTTAACTGTAGCATGGGTCCATAGGCAGCAGAACTGTGTAGGCTCCACTTTAGAGAATGGAAGTGAATGGAGATTTTGCACCACAGCGAAGTCCAGAAGAGCAGAGATGGCAGAGTATCTCATTTTTTGCCTACATTAAGGAGGACAAGATCTAATACAGTGACTCAGGTTTTTGAACAGTGAGGAGAGATCATTAAATTTTGCAACTACTTAATGAAGGTTTTCTATAGAGAAACAGGGCCAAGAGTAATACAGTGTAAGTCCATATTCTATTTATTGGATTTCAAGACAAGAAAATTTTACACTCAGGATCACTATGGTGATACACACTCCTTTAAGGCAATAAAAAATAAAAAACCTTCATGTATTTCAATGTGTTTCGGTCCTTATGATTTTCAATGCTGGCAGAACTTGGAAGTTCTGTTTCCCAGATGACAGAAAGGGATAAATCTGAGAGTCTCATCATCTCTCCTACTAGTGGAATGAAGACTAGTTTTATGGGAAAGGCAATATGGTATTTAAAATTCCCAGTCATTGTCATGCATGAACATACACAACACTTCCCTGACTTAACTGGAGCTTTTTAGTTTCTACAGACTGTCGGTGATGTGGTTTGTGCAGGAATCCTCCTACTATGCACATCTTTTGAAGTGCACTTGAGTGCAAATCACAGAATATAAGGATCAAAAGTTTTTCACCTCATTCCATTGTCAGTGCCTGTTTCCAGACCTTTTGTGACCATAAATAAAACTGGACATTTTTAGAATCTGTTATCCTATAACTCAAATATCAAATGGTAAAAAATCAGTGAAGCAGCAATGTATTTTAGAAACAGACACATATCACAAAAGGCTGCTTATTCACACTGTGTCTACACCTATGTGAATTTAACAATGACATCTTTATGAGGGAAAAGCACTGTCAATCACCATAAGACATGCAGACAAACCCATTAATATTGGTAGTAATTAAATTTATTACAAGGGTAAGTCTCTCAAGACAGAAATAGGATCTAATTTTGCTACAGAATTCAGAGCATCAATATGAAATAAAAAATTGGTTTAACTAGACAACTAAGAGGTGTAGGACACAAAAGCTTTTACTATTTATGTCACTCACTAAAAATATTTCAAATCTATGAACAGGTATTTCAACAAGACTAAAGACAGGAGAGTACTCTTGATTCACAGAAAGTAGAAGTAGTAACTAGGTAAAACAAAAATCATAAATAAAATCAGTGGTAGGCTTGTTCCAGCATTAAATTTCAAACAGGAATTTGCTCTTCATGCAGATGCAAAATTAAATATGTAGAGTCCTCAGTGCCATAGGCTATGAATAACTTTTTGGTTTTTACTCACAACAGAAACATTTTGAAGATTACATCTAGACTAAAAAAACCAAACTGATTAACAGTGAGCTGATAAAATAAATGATGCCAACTTAAAATTCGTGATTTTGTTTTCAAATTTATCACCTATTCAAACTATTTAACAAAGGACACATGGCTGCAATGATTTTGCTTGTTTATGCATTACTTACATAATGCTATCCTTTAACAAAATTTTTTATCCAAGGAACAACATATATGCTCTTCCAAAAGATGGTGATTTAATAAACTTGAAAACTTCTGTAGATATTCTAATGAGTTCTGCATTTTTCCAGTAAACCATCAACTAAATGTTTAATTTTGTGAGCCATAAATGAAAGCAAAAACACTCTCTGGTTTCAGAGCACAATCAGCACAGAATCTTTAACTGGCCTACTAGCTGATAAAAAACCAGCATGAAACCAAAAATTATTTATGTCCCATTCACCTAAAATTGATACTGAAATCAATGAAAACAGCTGCAGAGCGTAATATAATAAATAAAGAAATAGAAATCTAACAAATAGGATGATTGGAAATAGTTAAGGAATTACAGCTAGGAACCAAATTGAGCAGTAGCACTATTGGTAGCTAGAACTGGTATAGGGGGAATCATACCATTTAATTATAGAACTAAAATGCTACTTTACTAGACTTGTTTAGAAGTAAAAATTATATTGATATGCAAAATTCTGTCCTTAGAGGCATTTATAATTCAAATCTTACCTGCTGAGTTCATAGCACGTAAAATGCTGCTTCACTATGATCTAACCAATATGAATGTATGTAGCATTAACATCTATGCCTAAGATACATAAAACCCCATAAAACAGTATGCAAATAAATAGTACCCTTGACAGCTAAATTACAGAAGTAGGGAGCAATTGGAAATTTTGGAACATGTTTAATAGCCCATTTTACAGCCCTACTCATTGTTTATCCTGCCTTTCAGTGTCATTCAGAAAATGTATCTCTATTGGTAATGTTCTCACAGCAACAGGTAAAACTTGAAAGAAGTACCATGCCCTGTTTCTTGTGGAGCTTTGGGAGTTGAAAACCATAATGAAAACAACAAAAATTTTAAAGGGTAAGTACAGACAGGAAGAGAAAAACATCTCTGAAGTTCTGAAATGGAGATTTGAGAGACTTACAAATTATTTTTATGCAGGTTCTTGTTCATATGGGGAAAAAAAGGGCCAAATTTGGAATATAACTGAAGAAAACCATCTCCATCTTCTCTCAGAATTGGAAATGGGGATTTGTAAATGAATAGGGTAGTACAGTTTTATGTGGTTCTCAATAAACCTTTCTTGTAGCACAACCTCAGGGTGACAATGAAGCCCACAAAAAGGAATCAGCCACAATTCCTAGAAAAAAAAAAAAAACCCTCTTGAAAAAAATATGAGGGTGGACTTCAGATACTGTCAGGTCAGAGATACAAGACAACTGTTGTCCTAGGTTACAATGTAAAATTGTGCCCGAGGTATGTATTCTATCCCCATGAGCCATTGGAGCCAAGGTGGGGCAGTGTTTTCCTTATCTTCTGTTAACGAGCCTAACAATGCCTTGCCACATGACTCATAGATAACTTCCTTGGGAGTTGTCTCTGTTTAATGGGCCATCCAGAACCCACTGCATGACTCACAGAATGAGATCATCCTATTGTGAGATGCTCCACCCAGGGGGAGGAGCCAAGCATTCCCACCTGGATATAATCCACTGGACTCCCAGAGGAGACAAGAGCTACCAGATGTTTCTACAGGAATCACTGTTTTGACAAGAACATCTCATCTGGACTGACACTACCACCCTAACTAACAGGGTGTCAGGTTGTATTCTGACTCTATCAGTGGGTTTTTTTTGTACTGTTACTTTTATTTTATTTTACTTTCTTTAATTTCTTTTCCTCTTATTAAATTGTGTTTCTGACCTGGAGTTTTTCACTGGTTTTGCTTTCAAATTAGTGCAACTGTGCAGCGACACAAGACAACTATGACAAAAGTCAGCTTCACTCAAATTACTAAGATTGCATAAATCTTGGTTTCAGTACAGTACTGGTAAGCAGTGCTGCTCAGACTTCATTTAATTTAAAGATAAACTTCATTTCAGCTACATGCAGTACAATACCATTTCAAATATACATGTAGATATTGGCAACTGAATCAAAGTGAAGAGATTAGAGGGAGACATGGAAGTACAGAAGGAGCTGAATAGAAAGAAGAGCAGCAGCAGAGTCATTCTGTGATGGTATTCCACAAGTCCAGAGCCAGGAGCCAGTTGCAAAGGAAAGGCAGCACAACAGAGGAATGTGAGATTTCAGCAGGTAGTTTGGACTAAAGGCAACGTAGGCAATGTTTTATCTTCTTTTCTAATGTATATTTCACTGTGCTATAAGTTGTTAATTAAAATATATTAATCTCTTGGAAGGAGCTCAACAAGGGATACCAGTAGCCATTGCAACAGCCACCAAGTGTGACAAAAGAGTTATTACAAAGCCAGGTTCAGGAATCAACAACTTTTCCTCTGCTGGAAAGAATGTACCAGCTTTCTCTGGGATAGTTCTCTTCAGAGGAGGTGGTATGAAGCTATGTTTTGGGTTGGTGCTGAAAACAGTGTGTTTTTGTTGTTGCTGAGTGTGCTGGGAGTGCAGAAGAAGTTGGGACGGCAGACAGCCAGGACAGCCAGCCTCAGCTGACCCGGGGAAAATTCCACACTATATGACATCATGCTCAGTATATAAAGTGGGGAGGGGAAGAGAGAGGAAGAGGGGGATGATTGGAGTGATGGCATTTGTCTTCCCAAAGAATTGCTACACAGGGTGAAGCCTTGCTTTCCTGGGAATGGCTGACCTCCTCTTGTCCATGGGAAGCAGCAAGTGAATTCGTTGCTTTGCTTTGCTTGCATGTGCAGATTTTGTTTAATCTCCTAAACTGTCTTCATGAAAACCTGTGAGTTTTCTCACTTTTATGTTTTCAATTCTCTTCCTCATCCCAGCAGAGGGAAGTGGCTGTATAGGGCATAGCTAACAGCTGGGACAGAGAAATACTGTCCAAAGACAGTTAAAAGTATGGAATACTTCTATGAGAAGAAAATAAAACAATCTGTGATCCCAGTCTTTATTCCTAGACTTTATAGACAGTTTGAGGCATCCCTATGTTCGCTGGATGCACTGGATAAAACACTGGCTTGTAACTTGAGAAAAATAGATTCACATGATTATCTGTCACAGCCTTTCATATGATAATGAGGAAATGTCTCGGACTTTCAGTGTTTTAGCTCCCACGTTTTAAAGCAGTGTGGGGGAATACTTCCTTATTCCAGTAGTGTGACACAAGGACAGAGACATTAAAAGCTCTGAGGTGGACAGATGTCTCCATGAAGGCATGCTATAAACACATAAAGATAAAAAGATAGAGCTATGACCTTTTAGACAAGCAATGTCAGAATAATTGATGTACATCAGCTAGAAAAAAATACTAAATAAACAATGTGGAAATCCACAGTAACAAATACAGGTGTAAGTCTGGGAAATACAAGGAAACCTGATTATGTTAGATAAAGAGAAATATTCAGCACTGGACGACAGAATTCATCTCAGAGCACTGGAAATATTACCTTATCCTTGCTTGATTTTTAATTATGTCTAGCTGGCCAGGGCTATAGGGTGCTTAAGAGAATTTTAATGCTTTTCACTGCAGTTTAGGTAGAGGTAGCAAACCCCATGGATTTCATCTCTAATCTCTCCTTCTACATGTCTGTTTAAAGACTTAATCAGCTAAGTCATTCATTCTCCATACTCTTTACAGTATTTCAACCAAGTGCCAGTTAGACATTATTTTAACAGAAAGGGCTGCTAGTTCTTCTAAAGAGAAAAAACAAACAAACAAAAACCCCCCAAAACAACCAAAGAAACTAAGCACAGGCCCCACCGTAGAATAAAATCTACTCATTATTATGGTGACAAAACAGAGGATCAAAGAAACAAAGGAACAAAATGAAATGCAGAGGAACTTCATGTTTTGAACTTTCCATGGTGAGCTCTCTGGTTTGAATGCAAATAAAATACAGTATTTGTTATATATTATTTTCAGTTCTACATGGAACTTTACTCCTCAGTGGTTACTCCCTGGAAAACCACTTTCCTTTTCTGTGAAATGGGAGAGGTAGAGCCATTTTGAATGGATAATTTTTAGATGTGAATACAATTCATTGAAAGGAGATAAAAGCCCTAGGAAAGGATGAATGTAGCTGAATTCTGCACTAGTCAAACCTGTCATGAGATTAATAAGTGTGGATTTAAATTAAAAATATCAGTATTTTCCTGCACTGAACAGATTCTGCACAAAATTTCCTGGGAACCAAAGCTGCACTTAATTATATAATGCAAATTATGATCTTGCATCTTCTAATAATCAACTTTTTAATCACTTTAATAAACAGCATTGGCTATGTGTGTTTAAGAGGACTTTTTTATAATGGAAAACTTAAAAAAACCCTGAAAATTAGTGAAAATCCATCTCAGTCTTGAAGAAAATAAAAGTCCATGCATAACTGTTTAAGTAAATTCTGTATTGGACTTGTCCAGAGTGTCTTTAATCCTATTTTCTGAAAATATATCAAATTAATTTGCAGGAATCAGTGCCTCTAAGAACCTAATAGATTTCATGCTCCAATAAGTGAGAAGAGTATATTGTGTTTTCAAAATGATTGCTTTTTAAAAAGCCTCTTGGAGTCTGGCAGTTTCTCTTTTGCTCTTTAGAAGTCTGTTTTCTGACAGCAGGAAGCTTCTGAGAAAGTAATGTCCTACACAAAACTTAGAGGAATTGCAGACTAAGGATTGCTTATCTGGGATCACTTCCTTTTTACATCTTGACTAGTTTTCTGATCAGCAGGGGTTTGTGTTTTGTGGGTTTTTTTGTTTGTTTGTTTGTTTTGCGGTTTTTTGTTTTGGGTGTTTTTTGGGGTGGGTTTTTTTTTTTTTTTGTTTGGTGGGGGTTTTTTTGTTTGGTGGTTTTTGTGTGTGTGGTTTTTTTTATTATTATTTGTTTTTGTTTTTATTTTTTTCATTGTGCTTTCCTAGGTCTGGCAGGTTAACTGTCTGAGTAATCTTTAATCTTGAAAGAATATTTTACACTTTTTCAAAAAGAGTCATCCTTTACATAATTTCCTTTAGATTAATTATTTGTACTCTCAATCCCTCACACCTAAATAAGTCCCAGTGAAGAGAGCAGATGAAAGTAGTCAAACTTCACCCAGACAATTATAGGAAAAAAAAATACTCTATCCTAAATAATATGAAAAGTTTAAAATCAAGAGCCAAAAAAAGGACAGAAAATGCAGAGAAATTTACTGTGGACTATCTTCTTTCATCTAATTCCATACAGTCAAGACAGATGCATTCTGCGTAAAATATTATACTGAAAGTTATTCTCGAACGTATTTATTCAAGGCTTAGCTGAATCTCCAGGGCTTAAGAATTTGAAATCCACTGAGATGTCTTGCAAGTTATGAAACTATATCTAAAAGAAGAGGTCAAAAGCCCAGGGTCATTAAATCGCAGACCAACTTTCTGGAATGACTGTCAGGTAAAAAACAAGACCATTTGCTACAAACTTGTATTTAATACTCCACCAATAAATTAACTGATAAGCATACAGAAAGAATTACATTTTGAACACTGGAATACTTCAGCTTTATTTTATCAAGTTCTGTATGTGTGTTAGCCATTAGACTCAACATTTGGATTAGTGCTATGACACTGACCAGCCAGCTATTCACAAACCTCTACTCCCTTCCCATTGCCATCCCTACCCTAAAACAGGCTAGATTCAGTTACAAAAGTAAATTGCTGAGCCTGTCCTTTTAAATAGAAATTAAAGTACATTTGAATCCACAACATACTAAAATCTAGTCTTTTAACACAACAGCAGCAAAAGCACTCTATTAAACAGCATACCTCCCTGTGAATCAAAATCCCTTTCAGCATATGTTGTTCAAAGTCTAAAGGGCAGTGTTCTACTTACACCCCTACTGATTTTTCACAGCATCTCCCAGAAGTGAGCAAAACCCTCCAATAAAATAACAGTTAGCCAAGTTTACAAAGGTCATTTGTATGGAGGTAGCATCAGTAGTAAAAGGACGGGCTATAAAAAGAATTCCAAGCTCTACTCTTCCTTGGCATCCAAATTGCATCACTAATATTTTATGAGAATTTTTAAGAGAAAAAAAGTTGTAATAACATGTGCTTGTTCCAGGTATTTCTGAACATGGAAATATTTCAGAAAACACTGACAAGACCTGAGAAGGAACTACTGAAAAGGTGACCAGAATATTTTTTTAAGTAGAGCTTTGACAAACAGCAAGCATTCCTCAAACAAAGGATTACATATAAATTCTGGAATGAAAAGAATGCCAACATATTGAATACTTATCATGGAAAATGCTAAGGAGAATTCATCTTCAATTCATGGCACGGAAAGCATTTTAAGAAAATACCACTATGCAGAAACTAGTACACCATAAAATACCAGTGCTTCATTAGCATCAATTTATTTGGCATAACAAAAATTAAACCATGAATGAAACAAAGCTAATTCAGGACTGAGGTGGATTCTCCAGCACTGTAAGAGTCCTAATTAATGTTATAGAGTTCTAGCAGTGTCCCAAACATGTTTCTGCAAGATTTACTGTATTTTTCCTTTGTCCTCATCCTCTTGGTCACATATTTTGCACTTCAAAGCTTTTATTTACTTCAATGCAATCCTCTGCAGCATTATAGTTTCAGCAACTTTATTTCTTCGTTTACTTCATCAGACACAACCTTTCACAGAAATGTTTATTATAGTTAACTATCTCTACTAACTAGCTATACAAGTATGCTGTTTCTCCCTTCTCCTCTTTAATTTGGGAGTTTATAGGGATCCTAAAGCAATATTCTATTCCCCCATCTCTGAAAGTATTCAAAGAAAACATGTAAATATGGTGCTTAGGGAGACAGTTCAGTGGTGCGTCTGGCCATGTTAGGGTAACGGCTGGGCTCAATGATATAAGAGGTTGTTTCCTATCTTAATGATTCTATTATTCATAGGTTTTTCACCAAGATAAGGATTAGCAAAAAATGTTTGTTTCTTGATATTTCCGGAGGCACAGTGACCACTAATATTTTAGTTGATGACTAGATCTAATTCTGTTTTGAAAAACTCATCTGATTTTCTTTCAGCTGAAGGAAAACTATTTGCATAACTAATTTTTTAATCAAGAGTCCCAAGAAAACAATGAGAAAGCATTGAGGAACTATTTTGTTAAAACTTCACTTGAGCATTTTTTCTATTTAGATATAGGCAGAGCCTTCCATAATGGCCACTTTGGGAGTTGCTATCACCTCCTGGATCTTGCATCATTTGTATTTTCTGAATCTTTTTGATCTTTCTGATTGAAAATGTAATGGCAGTGCTTATGATACAGCAACTTGAAACTAATGGATGACAATCTCCAATTTTCTTTCCCAAGTGTTAGAACATCTTAATACACATGCAGTTCTCAAATAAAACAGCTATTCTGTCCTCTCTGTTTAAAGCACACATGAAGTTTAATTCCTGGAATTCTAGTAAATCTAGGGAAATTACTATTCTGTCAACATTATCTTTCATTGCTTATCCCTGAGATGCCTCTCTTGTTTGTTTTGTTTTAACTTTTCCAGTGGGTAGGTGTACATTTGGATTACTCCTGACATTTTAGTAATTACTTAAGTTTCCACTGACAGATTTTCCTACTAACGTGGAAATATAACTGTGGTCACTCACTTCCTAGTTGATCTGGCTTGTAAGTAGTAAAATATAAATCTCCTTACATCACACTACTTTCAACTTCAGTGAAACAAATAAATCCTGGGCATTTTTACATTTACTGAGAACAGCATGGATAATGAAAAATGTTTCATACAATTACCATTTCCAGTTTTAAGTGGGTTTACTTCAGTCTTGTTTGGCTTGCTTTCTAGCTCACATTCAGCAAAGATTTTAGTAGAGTGACAGAATATCCTAAAACTTAATCATTCTGTTGCTAGTATTAGTGATAGTTGCAGGAAATAATTTTTGCTTGTTTTTTCAAGCCCATTTGTGCCAGAAATACAAGTCTAAGGGGCTGGTACATATAATAGCTATTTTGTTACACAAATTACAAAGAAAATTACCAGAAATCTATGTGAGTATTAGAAATTATTAATACATTAACAAAATACATTGAAATAAAGAAATTAATATATAGGTATGAACACATAAACAGAGGCAAGACAGGGGTGTTTAATGCATTCATTCCCTCTGTCTTCAACATGGAGGATGGACCAAGAGGATCTCACTGCCCTGAGCTGGAGGACCATGACTGTGAGAATGATCAACTCCCAATGGATCCTGAATTTCGTGGGATCTGCTGCTCCAGCTGGATCCCTACAAATCTATGGGGCCTGATGGGATTCATCCAGATTCCTCAAAGAACTAGCTGATGACACTGCAAAGCCTCTCTGGGTGATTTTTGAGTAGTCTTGGGAATCCAGAGAGGTTGACTTCCAGCTAGCTAACATTGTCCTAATTTTCAAAAGAGCAAGAAGGAGGAACCTGGAAACTACACGCCTCTCAGTCTCACTTCAGTGTCTGGTAAAATCATGGAAAATATTATTCTATATTGAATATATTGAAAAATGCCTGGAGGACAACACAGTCATCAGTCACTGCCAGCATGGCTTTGTGAGGGGAAAATCCTGCTTGTTGAACTCAACTTCCTTCTACAAATGGGGAACCCACCTTGTTGACCTAGAAAAGCAAGGAAATGTATTCTTTTAGGACTTCAGCAAAGCTTTTGATACTGTCTCCCACAGTACCCCTCTGGACAAAACATCTCAGCAGCTAGATAACTGTGATGGGTGAGCAACACATTCATGAGTTGGGCACAAGGGGTTCTAGTGAATGGGGTGACATCAGGGTGGTCACTAGTGGGGTCCCATAGGGCTCCATCTGCAGCCCTGTGCTCTTCAACACCTTCATTTATGACTTGGATGCAGGACGCAAAGGAATACTAAGTTTGCCAATTACACCAAATTGGGAGGAGCCATCGACTCCCTCAGGGGCAGAGAGGCCCTGCAGAGACACCTTGACAAAGTAGAGAGCTAGGCAATCATCAGCCATATGAAGTTTAACAAGGGCAAGTGTCAGATTCTTCACTTGAGATAAGGCAACCCTGGTTGTGTTTATAGACTGGGGAATGAGAGTCTGTAGAGCAGCCCTGTGGAAAGGGACCTGGAGCTCCTGGTTAATGGCAAGTTGAACATGAGCCAGCAGTGCCCTGGAAGCCAGAAGGGCCAGTGTGCCCTGGGGTGCACCAGGCACAGCATTGCTAGCTGGGCAAGGGAGGGGATCTCTGCTCTGGACTGGGCAACCTCAACTTGAACCCTGTGCGCAGTTTTGGGCACCTCAATATAAAAGAGACATTGAGCTTTTAACGAATTTCCAAAGGAGCGACATGAGGATGAGGAAGGGTCTGGAGTCCCTTATGAAGAGGGGCTGAGGTCATTTGGTTTGTTCAGCCTAGAAAAAAGGAAACTGAGGAGAGATCTCATTTTGGTCTTCAACATCCTCACAAGTGGTAGTGGAGGGATAAGCACTGATCTCTTCTCTCTGGTGACCACTGACAGGATTTGAGGACATGGCATAAAGATGAGACAGGAGAAGTTTAGGCTAGACAACAGAAAAGTTTAACAGGGTGGTTAAACACTGGAACAGGCTACCCAGGGAAGTGGTTACAGCACCAAGCCTGTCTGAGTTCAGGAAGTGTTTGGACAATGCTCTCAGTCACAGAGTGTGAGTCTTGGGGTATCTTGCGCAGGGCCAGAAGTTAAACTCAATTATCTTGATGAGTTCCTTCCAACTCAGCACATTCTATGCTCCTATGATTCTATGAACTACATAGAAACTATGAACTACAGAAAAAAAAACATTCCCATTCATTTTTATCCATGACAAACTACTGAATCAAGGAAAAAACTGAAGAATATTATTATGTGTGCTTGAGCAAACAGATCATCTTTGAAATGGCACATTTTGAAACAGAATCAGTATCTTGATTCACAGTCTCCTGTGACAGCAACCAGACAGAGCTACTACTAAAATGTTCAAGGTCATTTACTTAATTGTACTTATACTGGGCATTAGTTCAAAATGATTATGTAGAAAATTATTGCTTATGTTCTCAAATTATCATTTGCTCTGAAAAGTTGTGTAGAGCAGAGAAGTAATTTCTGTGTCTGTGTGAATCCTTCTATAAATAAATGTCTACATTTCAGTTGCAACACAGTAAATCATCACATAAGTACAATTAAGCTGAAGCACTGAATGCTTTGTTTCAGAATGGAAAAGCACTTCCTAAGAAAACCTTTTACAGAAAGCAGATTCAGGTAGGAGTCCGACTTCACAGACTTCAAAATTTTGTGTCTTGCAGGCTGACAAGAATGCAGAATGACTACTCTATTTCATCATCCTTTTTATCAAATATATTTACATATAATTTTTTCCCTTACAGCTTTACAGAAAGCAGAAGCAAAATAAGAAGAAAAATCTGTTTACTGTGCAGGTGAATAAGCACAGGAACAGGTTGCCCAGAGCGGTTGCGAGGTCTCCCTCACTGGAGATATTCAAGAACCATCAGGACACAATCCTGTGCCATGTGCTATAGGATGACCCTGCTTGAGCAGGGAAGTTGGACCAGGTGATCCACTGCGGTCCCTTCTAAGCTGACCCATTTTGTGCCTCTGTGAGAATATATTTTTTAACAATTTCTGTACTGAGCTTGAGTACACACACCTCCTTATTCTAAATAAAACCATTACCTGGAAGATGAATTATGCCAATAAGGTATATTAATGCCATTACTCAATTATTAAAAATATTATGCACAGTAATATCCTTTTGTTCTAAATAACTGTTTTATCTGGAAATTGGTTAACAAGATTTAGCAATTTTCAGTTTTCTGAAATGTTTTCTCACCAAAAAATCTTGGCCAAATCATTCACCATACGGAGACTGTCGTACTGTCTTTAAGATTCAGAAAGGTAGCTCAGAGGCTTTACAATTTTCCATGGCATGATTACAGTTGTTGGATGGTATCCTGGTATGTACATATGGGAGATGAACTGCTGCGCATTTTCATGTACTACTTTAAGCATTTTTTAAAAAAAGGAAGATAATAAATTTCAATCTACAACAGAAATACTCAAAACTTGCATTGGTAGAGGCAAGGCTACTTGTCATATAAGACATTAAGTAGATCCCACTAGGTATGTTGAGCGATTGACCATGTCTAGTCTTTAAAAAGATATAGATTAACTCAACTGTACTCTCTGGGGCCTAATGGTTTGGCAGGCTGATGATGCTGCAAGAAGCTCAGACATAAGGTAATTGCCTGTTTCTCATTGTTTTGTTTTGCCTTTTTTTTTTTTTT
>VWYO01011480.1:0-18840 GCA_013400275.1 Rhadina sibilatrix
TTTTTTTTTGGTGGGAAAAGGGTGCAAATAACACTCTGAGATTAAATAAATCATGTAGTCATCTATTATCAATTTAAAATAATGGAATCCCGTCTTTTACCCTGAAGAAATTATGTAACAAATGTAAACTATAAAATGCCTTTCAAATGCCAAGATTCAGACTTTGAAGCATGACAGTTGCATTTGCAGCATGGCAAAGCAAAAGAAAGAAGCAGCCCAGGAGATTTCTTCTACTGACAGAAGAAAAGAGATAACTTTATAGAGTATCTCCAAAAGAGACTTACTCCTAAAACAGGATGGGCTGTCAAGCTTAAGAACCTAAGTCTCCCAGAAATGTCTCATTCTATCAAAACAATTTTTATTTCATTATTATGTCTATTAGCCTTCTTACAAAGCTAGCAAACAAACAAACAAAATCAAAAAACACACCACCACCTCCCAAAAAAATCCACCCAAATACACTAAAAAACCTCATCGTTCTTAATTACGTTATTTTGCAATTCAGAGCATAAAGATAAAATGTTGAGGTCCCACTGTTCTGTAGGAAGTAATTTGTGTGGGTATCTTTTGTCATGCACTGAAAGAAGAAGCAGGAATTGTGATCTTTGGCTGCAGCAGGAAGCTTCAGAAGCTTTTCATGACGACGTAAATTGTCTCACTTCATTTAAACCACAAAAACCCGTTTTTCCACAGAGTCCTTCAATGCTCTTTAAATTTTCTTGGCTTTGAATTAAGGACAACCTGGGCATATCAGACAGCCTGGGAAGTTTGTCCTTTGCCTTCCCCTGTTCATTTCAGGTCTGGTTTATTAGGACTCGAGGAATGGGTGCTGAGGGAAGACACAGGGACCAGTTTTCCTGCAGGCTGCTCCCCCCTGATAAACCCACGGAGCCACAACTCAAGAGGTGCCGCCGCCCAAAGCTTTTTTTAACTACAAATTTTCCAAACCCAAGGGCTTTAAACCTCTCCAAACCCAGGTTTTCACATCAGTAGCGGGCACCTCAAGTGGCTTTGCAAAGAGAAAAAGCCCAGAGTGGTTTGTACAGAGGGGTGGTAAAATTAAAACATACTCACACATGCAACTCTCCCCAGGCAAGGCAAACCCTCAAACACAGCTGGGTCAGGAATTCCCTCAACAGGAGTGTCTTGGTTTGGAAAGACAGGTATCTACCAGGGAAACTGGAGTTTCCCTGAGAATGGAGAATGTAACCCCCACCCGCCAAAAAATATAATTTTGCAATCAAGGGCTTTCAGGCAAAGATTTTGGGAATAGGAATAACAGTTCTTTACTAAGAATATTAACAATACAAATATAGTAGAAANACAGCCTGGGGGGGTGCTAATGGCCCATTATCAGAAGGGGTCAGACCTCTCTCCCACAGATGAAAATAGAATACACATATTTGGCTCTACAACCCAGGACAAGGAGCAAGCCACGGCCTCTGCCCATGGGTGATACAGTTCTGCCTGGGGCCTGCCTGGTTTTAGCCCCACCAAGGTGTACCCAGCTCTGAGGGCTGCCAGCAGCCTCCCAGAAATGGCTTCAGAATAATTAGTGAGGGCAGCTTGATTGGAGGTGTCTTGAAAAATCAAAAAGGTTTAATTAAAGAGAAAATAAGCAAACTATGCAGAGCAAAAGAATAAAAGCTGGGCACAGTGNCAAAAGAATAAGAGCTGGGCACAGTGCGGGGAGGTCCCTTGTACCTGCTAAGATGTCCTGAAAAGGCCCCAAGAGTCTCCTTGCTCTCTCTTAAGTATTCAGCGATCTAGAAGGGATTTTTTTGGCAAGCTGCAGAATAGCAAATAGCCACATTCCTTGAGGAACAGCTAAAGAGGCCAGCAGGTGCTTTTTTCTTGGCCAATTACAATGAGGAGACCATAGAAGATTCTGGTTCATCTTCCTTACAAGTCCAGGGGTGAAACCAAAGCTCTTTTCCTAATATGGAAGCATCTGCTCAGGTGTGGGGGTGCACTGCAACACCAGGGGATCTTTAAAGTGATGCCTTGGGAAGTCTGACCTGAAACAGAGGCTGGACAGAGCTAGAGAATAAAGTAGGTATTCATTGAAAGGCCTTTAGGATCCACCTTGGGCAGGACAAGAGCCTGGCCAGGGCTACACCCAAGGTAGACTTAGAGTGGTCACAAAATGGGCAAGCAGTCATAAGATCTTACATTTTTATAAGTTTTGGTCCATTTGCATATTGGGTTTAATTGTCCAATTACAGCTTCAGGTTATGAGGTCTCAACCTTCTTGTTCCTCCCTTCAGTCCACTGTTGTTCGTGCTTTTGGGCCTGAAAATTGTCCTTGGTCTTCAGCAGGAAAAGGATTTGTTTTGTCTCCTTGCTCTGTGAAGAGAGCTGACTGACACTTGATATGAGGCTCAGAGCTGCACCCCTGGGCAGCACAGAATCTGAAAACATGAAAGCTCAAACTTAAGAAATCAAAAGGTCTCTTCCAACCCAAACCATTCTGACCTCCTTTACCTGAGCACACCCAGACTCCCTCTACACAACATTCAAAAGAGCCCAACTGACCTCTTCTTCCTCTCCTTTCCTAAAGGAAAACAACCACATTTAAGGACCAAAGAAGGTCAAACCCAGCCTTGTCCTTTGTAAGAGTATTTATGTTTCCTATACTGGCTTACATGGACAACAAGATTATTCTGGGAGCTTAAGGAGTCTGGTTTTGCAAGGGGAATATTGACTGTTATACTCAGCTTCTCCAAACCCGGAGTATGAGCCTGCTCTCCCAAGACGATGAACTTCAGAAGTGTCAAAACAATTTGTTTCAGTGTTTTCAAGACAAAAACAAAGCTTATTTTTAAGTTTAAAAGACAATGGCTTGTGCAAAACATGAAAATAGGAAACATTTCTAAAAAAGAACAGTTCCAGGTAATATATCACCCATATGAAAAATTCATTTTCTAGTTTTCAACTAGAAAAATAAAGGTTGACTCCTAATCAATGCAAGCAGGTTTTGTTCCCAATTTCAACTAAGAGAGAGTCCTAAAGTATATTATTTGAAGCATTTCTGGTAACTGCAGAGAGCAAACCACACACAAACATCTGTGCTTCAAGGTGATCACGACACATCCGTGCACCAGTGCACTTTTGGGAAATTTGTCACATTGGATCGGAAATGTAATTAATTTGATGTTAAGACATTTGACATTATGAACAAATGCCAACAGATTTAAAGGTTTGGGGCTCTTCTTGATCTTTTGTTTCCTGCCCCTTGTGATGTCAGAAAGTGTCATGGGTTGTGTAACCAAAAAACTGTTTATTCTATTTTTCCATCTGTTGAAAGTGGTTGGGGAGATGTTTTTTTTTCTCTCTTGTATAACCCATTCCTCATAACTCCAGGGGGGAGAGTGTGGGTGCCTNCCGTTATTCCTATTCCCAAATCTTTGCCTGAAAGCCCTTAATTGCAAAATCATAATAATTTGGAGGGAGGGGGTTTAGGTTCTCCATTCCAGCTTTTCCCTAGCAGACACCTGTCTTCCCAAACTAAGAAAGGAAGCTAAAATTATTGTTGTCTAAATCTGAGGAATTAAAAAAAAATCAAACTCAGTTCTCACAGGAAACACACTAGGACACTGCAGATAGATACTATCATAAGATTTAATGCCTTTAGGAGCAAAATAACACATGCTAAAGAGATGAAAATGTAATAAATAACATAAATAGTATCTGATTTCAGATAAGGACTGATTTTTTGATTAATATATACTCATCTGTACTCATATAAAGAATGAGTAATTTCAACAAATCCATCAATGACTATAGTTATTATTATTTTATGCAACAGCTGCAGTTTTGTATCCAATATATATTAAATCTGATAAGGTTTTAATTTCTTTCTTTGACTTGTCTTCTGATTATCTCCCCAAAACTGTGTTCAAATTTAGTGCAACATAATGCCAAAAAAACCTCAAAACCAACCAAACAAACAAATTTTCTGAAACTGGGCAAAATAATTTCAAAATCACAGTTGAAGGGAAAAAAAATAGCTGCAGAAGGCAGCAGATGTCTCTGTGAACAATACAGAAATAGAAAGTAAACAGTTAAAGGAAAGAAACTGTAAAAAAAGAAATAACTTTTTTTTTTATCTTCCCAAAGAGCTCAACTGCTAATTAAATTTTTATGCCAAGACTCATAAGAGAACAATTCTCCTCTTTTTTCAAGCATCACCAATGGGTGAGTGGATATGAGATTTCACTAGCTTGAAGGCAATTCCCTTTGTACTCTATTAAACAATCATGAGGACATACTGGTTTCTAAGCTGCCTGCCACTTGGTGATTTATGTGCCTTTGTCCCAACCAAAAATACAGTCTATCACTATTCATAAGTCAGCACAAGCTTGTTTAAAGGACTAGAAATTATGAGAAATGAATGCAGGCCTTGGACAAAGAAAACTGGGTTTGATCCTTTTGTGTTACGGCCCAAAGTACAACCTCAGTCATGGAAGTGTCCCCTGGCAGCAGGTTTCCTTTGTTTTAGTACAGAAAAATTTAGTCTTAGCTTTTTGTCCTTTCTCTTCACTTTTGCATATTCACCCAACATTTTTAACAGCTTAGCAAGCAAGATTTCAAACGCTTCAGCCTGATGGCATGTCTTTAAGGCATAAAAGGGTTTCCATTAACTTTGAGAGCCTTTAACTGTGACTTTCAAAGCAGCCCAAGGGAAAGAGGAGCCCAAATTCCATTAAAAACACCAGTGAGCAACAGGTGCCCCAGTCCCTGGGGTTGCTTTGGCCATGCCAACACTGCCTCTTACAGCTCCACACTGAGTAAAAACGCTGTTCTTTTCCCAGGTCTTTGAGGTACATTAACTTCATTTCCATTTCACAGCGTGCAGCCCTTCAGGATCATTTCGTGCCAGCACCACATCACAGCCAGAGCCAGGTAACAGCTCACTAAAAGCAGTTTTTTGATGATATGGACTAATAGCTTGGGGTTATGTTTTTATGAAACCACTCACTGATAGTGAAGGAATCAGACAGAGCATAAATATCCTCACAGAGGTTTTGACCTGAGCTTCCACAGTGGTTTTCATCTCCCATAAGCAGCAGCAGGATATCATTTGGCACCTCACCTTTTTGTTTCCACCACTGCTTGGCCCCTAGCTGCATCACACAGCAAGGTTTAAATTTCTGCCTGGTCCTGAGCATCAGCTAAAGGGTGGCTGGTTGGTTGGTTGGTTGGTTGGTTGGTTAGTAGGAGAGGGAGAATTTGGGGGTTTTTGCCTTTTATCTTCCTCTCACAGACAAATCTTGTCCAAATACCAAGTGACAATAACTGAGAGGACAGAGCAGTACATATAGGATGGCAAAGGACCAGGAGAGGATGAACAGGAACTTGTGATTGTGACACCCAGACTTTCATCCCAGACACATAATGAATGACCCTCCTCTTCCTAAACTTCATCTGTTGATAAGCAGATTTGATCCTCAAATAGCTCTGCCTGCATATTCCCATTGGGGCAAACAACAAAAAGACATAGCAGATGTTCATGAACTTCTCTTATAAATCATCATTATAAATTCTCATCTAAAATATATTAAAAAAAAAAAAAAAATTGGCTCTGGCCACCATTCCCTGCCTGCAGAACTCTGTGTGAGCAAACACTGCTGCCTCTCCCAAAAACACAGGTTAACTGTGGTTGGGCTGTTGGAACTCCATTTGGCATGTTTTTACATGGATATTTCCTCTAGTATTCCCCAAACTGGGTCTCAAAGCTAGGAGTAAATGCTTGTCTAGTGTACCTGCCATGTTAAATTGTGCAATCAGCTGTTCTGCAAGGCTGTGAGTGGGGTCAGTGGTGCTGAAGTTGGTAATAATTGACCTAATTGCAGAGTATGTGCACAATTCATAACTCAGGATTTGCTTTAGGGGGTTCCCACAAGTGATCCAGGCTAGAAGAGCCCAGAGTTTGCATCAGCTGGGTGCATGGAACACCTTGTTCAGATCACCTTGGCTCACATTGGAATTCAAGATTTCAATTTACCCTTTCTGAAACCCACCAATAGTGGGGAAAACATTCATGTCCTGTTATTTGATGTACCTGGAGAGAATAACTTATTCTCAAGCCATGACAAAACCTAGGTTTGTTTACTGCCTACAGATATTATTATGGAAAAAAACAAAACAAACCCAAACATAACTTCTCAGAGGTTATTCTACAACATCCTGCAAAAAAAGGATAAAATATGAAAAGCTTGAAATGTTCTGTGGCTGGCATGTAAGATTAACAAAGCTGAAGGAGAGGGGATAGTGATGAGGGGAGATAAGAAGCAATGCCTGTGGTTTATCATCATGATTCTGCTCTCCATGGAGCTGGAGCAATTCAGACTCTGAAATGCTGCTGCCTGTGTGTATCAGCATGATGAGATAGCTTTGTGTCAGCTCAGAGGTTAGCACAAGCAAAGAGATCTGAGCCATTTAATATCTAAAGTAATTTGGGAAATCCACAGCTCCTCAGCCATCAAGAAGGGTTACAATATATATGCCCAAGACTCAATTATGAATGATGAGCAAGGAAGAAGCTGGCATGAATTAAAAATATAACTTCAATAATATAAACTCTGCTTTGATAGAAAAAGGAACGCTCCCTGTAGTTAAGGCACACCACTGGGTGTCAAGAGATTTGATGTCTCCTGACATGGTTTTACAAAGCAAGGTAGGGCAAACCATTCCAGTATCAGCATCAAAATAACTCTTAATTCTGCAGTTTGTTTATTAACTGGACCTACACGTGCCAAGTATGCACTGCTGACAAACACCCAGCTACAGCTCTAACTTCTCCAGAGAAATCAAAAGAAAAGAGTTAATTTTAAGTACATATCTGAATTTATATTGCAATAGGTACTGAATGCAAAAGAAGTGTCCCCACCAGCACAGAACTAATGTTTTATTGGTTCTTCACAGACATTTATGGAAACTTGTTACTGCAAATGTCATTTTTAACTGCACTAAAACCAATTAAGTGCTGTACACTCACACTGACACAGAAACACTAATAAATTATCCCTTTTTAACAGCTAAAAACTAGTACAGTGCCATGCAGTGGATACATCTACTATTTCTGATTAACAATTTGAAATCCCCATATAGAGCTTTATTGGGACTGCTAAAGACAAAGGGCATGGGCAATGTTTTTGGGCTTTTTCATTTAATGTCACTGGCAAGTAGAGGACTGGTTCTGGAGGGCAGCTTTGGCTTCAGATGAGTCAGTATGACTTGATGGAAAATATTTCTGAATACTTTAAATTAGCTAGCAATTGCAGTGTGATATTTAATTTGCACATATGCCTCCATTAGCCCCTCAGTTATACAAGAAATCATTTTGATTAAGAAAAGATGGAAAATAAATTTTGATGTGGTTTTAAAATACACATGAAGTGCTAAAAAAAGAGTTTCTAGTGTTTTTCTTCAGCCTTACTGATAAGTTTCCCAGATTTGCCTCCCATATCTACTGATTTTACAGATTTATATCAGGGTATAATTTCTTCCAAAGATGAATAGCCACCCTCTGTACTCTCCTCCTTGCAGCCAACACTGCACCCAGCAAGGAGGCAACAGCTGTGGAGCCTGGGCTCACTTAAAAGCTCAGATCTCAAACTAAAGACAATGCAGACACAACAGGAGTCCTGCAGCTTATGAAATCACATATAAATGAGATATATTCTTAGAATACCTAAAGTGAAAGAGCAAACCAACAATCTCTTCACAATGCTGAAAAAGAAAGAGCAGCCTGGAGTGGAGTTTGGTTTTCTTTGGTTGGTTTTCTTTGCACTTAAATTATATTGCCCCTGTTTTCTCAGCCCCTGGCATTTGAACTCTCTCTAAGTAAAAAAAACTTACTTCCTGTGACACAGAGGAAAGGGAAAGGATTATCTGAGCAAAGATGAACAGCACAGGAACAAGAGGTTAACATAGCTAGGAAGTTGTTCTTGTGCACCTGAAAGATTTCAAAAACTTCCAGTCCATTCATTTTCCTTGCTAGGGGCTGAGCCTTTGCTAGCAAGTAGAGCTAAATATCCCTGAGCATCATTATTGCCACTGTGAATCCAGAAAACTCCCATTCCATGGGAATAAAATGGGTTTCCAGGCCTTGAAGTAGTTAATTATCTTCCATACAGCCTTTTCACCATCATATCTTCCTCACAGAAGGGGGATATTTGGAAATGAGCAAAGTCAAAGAGGGAACAGTTGGTCATGCTGCATTGCAGCTTTGATTAGAAGAGCAGGAGACAAGGGTGACTATGATGAACCATGAAAAAAAAAAAAATAAAAACTACTGCAAAATGAGTCAAAGTCACACATTTTGTCTTGGTTTTAATTTTTACAACTTTCCTTCACCTAATAATGAAAGTGATCTTTGTGCCTTTGCTTTCTGGTCAGCAGAAAATAAACCACTGTGAGTAAAAAACAACTTTGTTTTGGCATTTAGCTGCTCCTGGGGTGAAAGAGCCACTGAGTCCTTGTGATCCCTGCTCACATGGAGCAGTGCTGCCCCTGGAAAACAAGGCAAGGAGGTCAGAGCTGCTGCTTGTTGTGTCAAGGGGCAACTCTTCAGGCCACCCAGAAACGTACCAGAAATAATCAACAGTGGTAATTTTACAGAAATAGCCAATATCAGCCAAGTGACAACGACTGGCTCCTGCTTTCATTGCATTATCTCTCATCTTATTTATGAAAAAAAAATATTTATGGTATTAGTTGTTGCCTCTATCCTCTATTTTTATTAAATATACCCTATGATACAAGATACTTCACAAAAGCCATTTTACTGTGTGTTTGGGGAGGAGAAAGTAGAGGGAAAGGAAATAATGAGTTCTGCAGCCATTAGAAATGTCAAAGCTGGCAGCTGTACATTATCCTAAAGTGAAAAACAGAATTCATATTACAGGCTTAAATTAACTAAGCACATGTCTGAATAATGAACCCAAACACACTGCAGACAGTCAAAATTTTCCTCTTGATGTTTTTAATGCTTATTTTGATTACATCTCAAACTGTTTTCAGTCAAACTCCCCACAGTTCCCTGCACAACTACACAGCTCCACAGCAAATTGATGGAGCTGAGTCTGGTAAAGTTTCTTTTTAAAATTTTTTTTCCATACCTGCATGTCACACACTGTTGATTATGTTTGGACCCGAAATGAAAGTTGGGGCAAATTCACAACTGTGCTGAGTTTCACTCTGTGACAAAAGCTCCTCCTCTCATTTATCTCTATCCCTCTCTTACTCCTCCTAAAATATTCCCAATAAAATCCACCTGTATTAAAATCACTCCATCCAAAAAACACTTGAGTGCAAACTGCATGTTCCAGAGTATTAGTGATGATTAAAAAAATAATAATATTAAGAGAAGAAGATCTAATGATGGGGAATAGGTGTCGGGATGCACAACCCCTCTGGGCCCCACCCACACAGGCCCAGGGGTGTTCAGAGATGTGAGGGCTGAATGAAAACCTTCAGGGAAACTAAAATACATAAATCCACACAGACATGAGGCAGAAATGCAAGTTTAGTTTTAAATAAGTAGAGAATCTTTTAGGTGCCTTAAATAAATAAGAGCCCGAATTAGTTAGTAAGAAAAGGCCCTAAAACATTGTTTAAAGTTCACTAGCTTTACCTTTTACAAAGTTAACTAAGCTCTAGGCAAAATTAAAAGAATGTAGCCTTGCTAGCAATCCTAATCAGAACAAGGTAGAGTTACACACCTAGGATTTCTGTAAGAATTTAGGATTACTTTCACACATCAATCTCACGTTAGGATAGGTCCAGCAGGACTGTAGGAAATTCCTGTTTGTACCTGACTGGTTAAAAACAGAATAAAAATGCACTGGAGAATGTACACTTGTGGGACACAGATTAGAGTGCTGTCACTGCTGCTGCTGAGAAGATGCTGCCACTTCTGCCTGGGACGTGGGGACTTTATGGCAGGAGGTTCTCTGCATACTGGCACAAACTGCAACACCCCTTGCCTTCACCAGGCTGATTTAGCCGTGCAATAAAGGACATGGACTTTTACAGCTACCCAGCTGTCGCCCTGGTTTTCTAAAGCTCTTCCTGATGTTTACATTTTTGCAATGGAGTTTCTCAGGCACTTTTCAAGTAAATCATGATTGTTTTGCATTCCTTTCTGGAGGAAGAGAGAATTGATGGGACTGGTGGGTTGACCAGTGTGATTGGAGAGGACAATTTTCATCCTCCAATCCGTGGTCACTGTTGGAATTCTATAAATGTCGAAGTCTGTAAACAGAGTGATCTTTTTTTTGCCCTGGACACCTCAGCCTGTGAGTGCCATTCTTTCCTGTCGTGCTGCCACACCCGGCTTTTGGTCTTCAATGAAGACGCGCCAAAATCTCAGGGTCAAAAAGGAACATAACTTTTTGCACCTTGTAGCACTCCCTGAGGTCCAGTAGCAGCAGTTCCCACTCCTGGAAAGCACCTTGGACACAGATGGACAATTATTAATTGCTCTTTGCGGGCTGTGGGAGCACAGACAGGCTGTTTAGGTCTGTTCTGCCATCAGCCAGAATTGGCAGCTAATGGAAATAGAAGGCTTTACATCAGGTGACACTCCCCTCTGTTGCTCTCCCTTTGCAAGGCTCCACAACACTTGGCAGGGAGACACAAACCCTTCAGAGCTGGAACAGTTTCTGAGCCAGCATTTGCACCTCCATTCTGCGTGCTAAAGAAGCAGTAAAACTTCTCACCCAATAAAGGCTGAAATGTCAGACTGCAGGGTAAAACATTGCACCTAATCGAGGATTTCAGTGTTTCCCACAGTCTGGTTAGTGCAGAATATTTAGCACACAAACTTTGGCAGAAGGGACCACCAGCTTCTGTTCAGTGTTTGCTGGAGTATTCTCCAAGTAGTTTCAAACTGGTATCTCTGTTTCCTTTCCCACCCTCAAGACAAGTCAAAAATCTCTTAGGAGAGATTTCACCTCAGACTTTTGCCCACACACTGGGACACTCTCAGGCAACACAAACCTAAGCCAGCTTACAGGACCAGCCAGTCTGTCTCCCCACAGCAAAGCAAAACTTGATGTGAAATGCTCCTAAAACACTTCAGTGTAACTTGCATTGTAAAACCTCCACAGTGGGGACTCTACCCTGTCCTCGGGCAGTCTATCACATGCTCCAAGTCCTTAACATTAGAATTTATTTCAACATTAGAATGTATTTCCTCACGCTCAACCTAAGTTTCCTTCGCTACAAATTTAAAAATCTTTCCTTTCTGTCTAATTCCCAGAGGATGTGAAGAGCAGCTTGTTGTCTGCATGCACCTTTATGGAGCTGCTTACCTGTGAAGATCACTGCCACGTCTCCTCAGATCTTCAGATAAAGTACTGAATTATTTCTACCTTTTCCAGAAAAAAAAGAGATGTTTTCTATATCTCTCTGTATATCTTCCTCACTCCTCCCTGCAACTCTCTGAAATTCACCTGAATAATTAATCTCAGTCAGCTACTTACTATGAAAACACCGGTTGTTACCCTGTTACTTACCCTACAGTAAAACAATTTCCACTTACTGCATTCCTAAGCAAATTTAATTCAAATTCAGTGGTGTTTTAACAAGGAAAATGTTTAGATAGTAGAACTGGAAGTGTTTTGTAATGCAGAGAAACAAACAAATACAATACACAGTGACTGTAGCAATCTGATTTAAAATGAAGGAAAAAAATCCCACTCTACTTTTCTACAGAATCATATCAATCAATCACAGAGTTTTTTACATATCAGTGATTTGTGGTCCAATGATGACAAATTTAACATTTAAAGGCAAAGGAAAATGTGAATGGAAGGTACTTTAAAATCCATATAGTCATGAAAACCATAGTTCAGGTGCTAGAACTGATGGCAACTTTGTCTCTTCCATGCAGTTGGATCTACTGTAAAGCAGCTGTTCTGACCCAGGAACAAGGGAAGCTTTCCCTAACCATCCAAGCCCAAGTCCCTGCTGCTCATTAGTGGATCACAACCAATACTTTAATTAGTATTTAATTAGGGACATGAATGCTGCCTTAAGCTTTCTGTCCTTCTCCACTAATCCTTGCCAATACGGATGCAGCACTCAGGCATCATCCCCTGTTCAGTACCAGCACAGTCCTTCCTAGACAAAAATGTTACAAGACACACTAAATATTATCCTTAATTCATTTTTAGCATCAATAATTCTGCCAGCTATTTCCAACTATTGGCTTTTCAGAATCGCTGACAGCTTGGGAGACCATAAAGATCTTGATTTACTGTGCCAGATATGAGTCCATTCTCAGCAGTAAGACTATAATTTTTATTAAATTCTTTCCCATAAGAATCACAGTTGTGCTCTACCTTGACTGTGCTTAGATCGGAGTATAAGAATCAATTTATTAAAGAAAAAAAAATCCCCCCAGGAACCCCATCAGTAGCATTGTCACTATAAAACATCCTCAATCAGGCTAAGAAGCAAATAAACACAAAGTGCCAAAGCCTGTGAGTAAATGGGATTCAACAACAAGATTCAACGAGAGACACAAAGTCACCATTTACTCCTCAAAAAATCTGGAGCAGATGCTTTGGCATTTACAATAACATCCTCTTTTAGCATCTATTCAGCCGTGAGTTTAGACATGGTGATTTTAGCCATGGAGATCAAGGGGGAGAGAAAATCCATTAGCAGGACAATTAGAATCCCTGCCATTAAATCCCCTTCCCTCTTCCCATCCTTTCACTCCCTCTTTCCCGGAGACTCAGGGAAGACAAATGAAATAACTCAGTTCCACAGTCTAGAAGTATCGATACAAGGGTCTGTAAAAACAGCCTGTCTTTTGCACAGAGCAGAGCCTGCCCAAAAAGACAGGCAGGTACAATTTCTCCTGAATAACTGTTATCAAAGTCGGTAAAACCCGACTCTATTCCAATAAATAAAATACAAAACCAATGGAATCAGAAGCCTCAGCTAACTGGAGCACCAAGTAGGATGAACTGCAGGATGACACTGAGTGGATGCTGCTTCATCACTCCCCTCCTCAGCTGGATGGGGGAGAGAAAATACAGTGAAAGGCACCTGGGGGGAGGTAAGAACAGGCAGAGGCCACTCAGCAGTTACAGTCACGGGCAAAAGAGACTTGGCTGAGGGAAACTAATCTAACCACAGCAGGAAAACGAGAAAATAAAATCCAAACCTTAAAACAGCTTTCCTGCCCTCCTCCCCAGGCTCAACGTTGAATTTTTTCTACCTCCTTCCCTGCAGTGGTACAGGGGGATGGGGAATGCAGACTGAGATCAGATCATCACAGGCACCCCTGCAGCCCCCCCTGCCACCAAAACCTGGCCATAAAACCAAGTTTCCCTGTGAGCTCCCTGGTAATTAATTCATGCACATCAGGACAGGCACACGCTCATTTTGTTTTGTGCCTCACATGACACCAGGTATAATTGGCATTTAGGGCCTTTTGTTTTCACAGTAACCTGTCAAGGACACAGTGCAGAGCAAAGTTAAAATTCAGGTTATTTTGTGGTATAACAGGGAGTTACAGGAGCTCCATGTCATTCCAGCTCTCCCATCACTTCAAAGGCGTGGCCGACTCTGCTGAGCACTGGAACGAGTCTGCTGCTCAATAGACAACACTTGATAGGTGTTCTCAGATCCTAAGCACCAGAAATGCTCTTTGCTTCAGCAGGTCTTTCCCTTAACTCTTCATTAATGCTACTAAGCGATTTAGACTTCAATCTGCACCACAAAACAAATTTTTCCCTCGCATTACTAACGGGTAAATTACAGTTTACATCGATGCACCTATTTTTAAGCAGGTTAGCAAACATGTTGAGGTTCTCATTTTCTATTACCATTACTATTTGTGAAACCAACACTGAAAAAGCTCCAAGAATGTTCAATGTGTTTGGCTACCTGACGACACAAAGAATTTATCTATTAACTGAACGATTAGGGTGAGAAAAAGAGGGATTGCCCTTGTTTTCCTGATGAGAAATTAAGGTACACAGAAATGAAGCCCAAGAGTGCGAGGATCAGAAGACAAAAATCAGGTTCCAAACAAAGTCAGAATTTCAAATCAAGAACAGAGGACACAAAACCACTAAGAAGTGGCGAAATACCTACTTTGAAAGATACAACTAGAGAGCCAAAGCCTAAAAGGTGCTTTGAATTCTTGGTCCAACTGATTTGGGTAAAATCTCAGCATTTGAGTCAGAATGAGAAAATAAATCCTTATGCCTCAGTCTGGTGATTTCTTCTCAATACCATCTTGCTTTTGCTAGCTACAGTCACAATTTTCAGCTCAGTCTATCCTCCAAAAACCCCATCCATATGAGAGAGAAAAGGCAAACACAATCTGGGCGAAGGCAGAAGTTCAGCATTGTAGAATTTCCTCGGGTAATTGATTTTCTGTCTGTGTTAACAAGACAATACACAGTTTCATTTATAAAGGCAACATAAGCAGCCCATCCAGAAGACAACATCCCCTGACAAAGAAAGCTACTTGAAAGAGCTTTGCACACCAAATTATTTCATGCATATTCATAACTCGATTAAAATATTAATACTGTAAACTTGTAAGAAACACAACACGCACAGAAACAGCTTTTGTTTACTTACACCAGAAACTGAACACACACAAAGGATGTCAGCATTAGTCAGTGCTGTAAACTCACACGTGTGCAATATATATCTGTATATATTAACCTGCAGATAAACATTTATTCCCAAGGGAGGCTGCTAATGAGACTGCTGTGGGGGAGATATCCAATTACTCCAAACGACATTTATATTTTAATCACATCACGTGCACTGAAGAGCTCGAGGTTTGATGAAGCAATCCTTGAAAGACTTTGCTTTTTTTTAATCAATTAGCTCTCTAAACATCAGTGACGTGCTGTTGACAAGTCCTTGGGTTAAATATACAACAACACACACAAATCCTCTCTCCCTGCCAAGAGACAACAGCGTGGTCTTCTAAAACTTCTGAAACAGGTGCAAGAAGTTTTTCCTCATAGAAGACACCTAAAACAGAACACTAAGAAATAAAGACACCCCTCAGGCTCATTCTGAGCTACCACTCAGTAAATTCATTTTAGGACAGATGAAAAACTTTGTTTTAAGGGCGTCACTCCTGTGTAAAACTATCAGACTTGCTCACAAATCCTTTTATAATTGGTTTATCTGAGTAAAACCAAGTCAGTCAAAACAATTTGCTTTCTTCAAGCAACCTGGAAGTGGCAAATGCCACTGCACACATGGAGATGGAAGTCTGGTCATTTTTAACACGTTTTAGCATTAATCAGGCACTTTAAGATGTTCCCAGTCATAGAAATAAGTACAAAAATGAAGAAAACCAGAGCTGCAAGACCCTAATTCAATCATTCTTCAAATTAGCATTGGAATTTTCCTGTAAACAGAGTACATCCTCACGGCTGTTATAATAAACAATGGACCACTTCTATTTCTGAGAGCCTTCATGGAAAACCTCACTTTAGAAATCAAACTCAGTTCTGTACTCACAAATATTTCTTGAAAAATAAAAATCTAAGCAAAAATATAAAGTGGGAATTAATCAAAGTCAAGATTTGATTGGAAAACTTTTGAAGTTTCATAATGTAATAGTCAAATTATAGCACAAGAATTTTCTTCACCTTGGAATTAACACAATTAACAATTAAATTAATAGCCATTAACAATAAATTAATAATTATTTTGCATAAATTAATTAACAGTTAAACCACCCATGTTCCATCAGATCAGTTCAGCCCAATCAAAAGGTGCAAGGATACATATTTTGAAAGATTAATTTGATAGTTAAGAAACCGGGAAAAACTGTGGAGCAGAACAGAAATACCACACAGTTTGTAACTTGCAGCTTGAGAGCTATTTTGCTGAAGGTCCTCAATACCTATTTAACTTGGCAGCAAAGTGTGTATTTAGGTATATTTTTTACTGCAACCACTTGTTTTCGGGTTTAGAGTTTGGGTTTGTTGGCTTTTTTTTTTTTTTTTTTAAACTCCTGCTTCTCAATTTCAGGCAGACACAGTCCTTCTAATAAATCTCTTCTAACTAATCCCTCCTTCAATACCACTAAATCCTGAGGGCTAAAATGCCCTTTAGCACAGATCTCTGTGTAAAGGCAGAGAAGCTTGAGTTGCTAAATTTCAATACCTAATCCTGTCTTTAAGTGCTAAGTGAGCTCTCAGCCACTTGCCGTGAACACAACACCTAGAACTGAGTCAGTTGTTATCATTACCCTCCCCAAATGGCTGCTGAATGCAACCAAATCAATACTCAACTACCAAAAATGTGCGTTGCTTCTAAGGGTGCCCATCTGCAGGATAGAAGAGATCTTACATAACAAGTATAGGTTTCTGCCTTTGATGGAATGACTGACGTTGATAATTATGGCAACTGGAGGGGAAAAAAAAAATGCCAGTCTTAAACATAGAAAACACGGTTGTTCTTGATCTAAAATACACTCAAATTGGCAATACATTCAATCTCAGCAATCATCAACAGAAGTTTTCGCACCTCCATTTTTATGAAGTGACATTTATTACCAAGCAGAGCTCCAGTGTGGAATATGCACCTTTTTCTTTTGCATTCCGTGGTGCAAAATACGCCAGCCTATTGCTGAGTGATAGGAACAGTCAGGTTGGGGCTCAAAGACATCTGGGAGGCACAGATGGTTCAGAGCTCTCAAATAGCTGTGGAGCCATTACCTTCAAGGTCAGGCTTCTGACACTACAAGGAGTGGTAATGACACGAGGCCATCAAGGCCTTTTCAGAGAGAGCTCCTTCTCTTCTGTCCAGCTCCTCATTTCCTGGCTCTCACCACAGCCATGAGCTCAGACCCAGCCACAACTCATTTCTGTTAATGGCATTCCTTTCCAAGGGAGGTGGGACCTGTCATTCCTAGAAATCTCTCCTGCAGCAGAGCTCAACTTGCTGCTGCCTGGATTCCGGTCCCAGGGCTTCCAAATTCACCAGTGAATGTTCACTCCTGAAAGGATATTCCACTGAACTCAGTGCTCCATAAAAATCTTTGCACTGGCTGTCTATAAAAGCACAGGAAACACAGCGTTTAAACCTTTGCAACATAAAAGTTTCAAAATGCGAGTAAGTGCCACTTTAGCAAACTGAGAGAACTATTGAATGCTACTGCAATGGCAAAAGAATACTTCTGTGCTAATATTATCTGAGTAGAAAAGCTCTTCTTTTGGTCTACCTAGAGATTGTATTCTTGCAACCATTGTCAGCAAATAAAGTTCAGTTCTTCATGAAATTAACATTGACCTGAATTTGGAACACTACCCTGCTCAGTACTTTCAGATGTCAATGAATGCTCTGAATGACCTATTGAAAAAATCAGAATTGTTCCCCAGAATCCCAACCAGGCAGGAGCTGAGGAGTGTGAAAATATGAGAAATTCTTCAACAGGCAAATTCTTCAACTCTGCCAAGAGCTTTTCAGTTAGCTACCCCTCCTCAGAGGATTTTGGAGCCACAGCATAAAGAGTAGTGAAAACAATGGAATCTTTTAGAGAAGAAATAAAGACAGAAGAGAAGCACAACCACGAAATTGCTAATTATGATGGCTCATGATTTGCATATCATAGTAACGAGCTACATGAAGAGATCTCCTGCAGGGGTGGTGTAGGTGATGAATTACACACACAGTGATAAAGAAGAGAAAGGTTCTGATGTGGCATCAGCTCCTGAGGTCTTTAACTCCACCCTGTATTCCAGGAGGAGTTCTGTTGACAGGAACGGGTCTACTGTCAAAGCCAGATGCAACTGAACTGACAGATATCAAAGGCACCTTACAGGGTTTTGTTGCAAATCAAAAGATTTGCGTCAACATTCAAGAGAAATGAGCACGGGAGGGAAAAAATCAAACACCGGTAAATTGGGCAAGTTATTAATTAACCATGAAAGGACTCATCAAAGCATTCAGTTTCACCAGGTCTAAGTCAATATCGCAGCTTAGCAGATGTCCTGTACTGCCCGCGCCTGTGATCAACAGCACCCATCCTCAGGAAAACAAACGAGCGGACAGCAAACCCTGATCCCGGCTCGGTGGTGCTCCTGAGAGACCACAAAGGCTGAGAGCACTCATGTTTAAACACTAAGCGGTGGAGATGCAAACTTATATCGAGTGGAACTTTTCAAATGCGCGCAGAACACGAACTGCGCGAAGGAAAGGGCTGAAATACACAAACCAAAACAACGCGCGGCTGCTTCCTCCTAAGGAAAGGCTGAGAGACAGAATGGTCCTGCAGCCAGGGCTGCACATCTTCCAACACAACCAGACATTCACGACTTTCCTCCCTGCCCAGCAGCGTGCGGAGAAGCTTCCCAAAGCCGCTCTCACCCGTTCCACGCCCGGCTCAGCCCCGGGGCTGCCGCTGCTGCGAGACCCAGTGAGACCTCACCGCCCAAACTACAGCCGGCCCGACGAAACCACCAGCACCTTTGAGGCTGCGTTGCTTTGGCTGGTCGCTTTTTGCACACTTCTCTGCCAAAAAGCAGCTTCTCCAAGAAAAAAATCCACTCAGCTCTTCGGCAAAACCCCGGGGCTGGGAGAGTTCCTTCAAAGACTCACCTCGGGGGAAATATTCCACCCCCGAGCATCCCAGAGAGGGAAGGGACCGGCGGCAGCTGCCGCTCGCTCTGGCATCCCGAGGCGGCTGCCCTGGCGGGGTTCCCCGACCTCCGGAGCCCGCCGGGAGAGCCCCGCAGCTCCATCCCTCACCTGCATCCTGCAGCTCCACCCCGCAGCTCCACATCCCGCAGCTCCATCCCTCACCTCCATCCCTCACCTCCATCCCGCACTCCT
>VWYO01011480.1:19434-33593 GCA_013400275.1 Rhadina sibilatrix
GGAGCCGCAGCCGGAGCCGAGCCGGGGCCGTCCCGCCCCTCGGGGCCGCCCTGCGCCACCGCCCGGGCCCCGCCGGCAGCGGGAGGCTGTGCCCGCCTAACGCGGGGAAGGGCAGCGATCAGAGCGCTTTTCCTGCCCCATTTAACGCAGCGCTCCCCATCCTTCCCCGCAGAGCCGTGAACGCGTCGGTGCGAGGGGCTGACATCCCCAGGGCCACAGGCTGGATTGCAGCTCCGACCGCGGGCTGGCGTTCCGGGGCTCATCTCTGGCTCGTGAGGAAGCCCCGCGCTTGGAAAGGATGGAGAAAAAAAGAATAATAAATGGGGCCGGCGGGAGGGAGCATCACTGCACACGGGTAACATCGGGCGCTCATAAAGGGCAATCGTGCACCAGACCACCCCTGCTGGCGCTGAGCTTGGCCCGTTCGCTTTATCTTTGCAGAAGGGATTCACAGCGTTTGAACGCGTTCTGTTGGATGTATTTATGTAACAGGCTTCCCACCTGCTCACACGTCCGTGCCGTTTTAAACCTTCCTCCTCATTGTTAATGCAGATAACCCAGCGTGTCACTCCTTGGCCAGATTCTGCATAATATGTGATATTATATCCTAAAGATGTCATTAACTCGGTGCCTGCTCATTCCCGGAGATGAGTTTAGCTAAACGTGCCGAGGTCGTGGTTGTATGGGACCCCAAACTGCTGGAATGGGAGAAAGGCAGCAAAACAACCAACGACTTGGTTTACTCCTATGATCCCTCCAATCCATCCACCATTCCTGTCAATGGCATTCTCTGAGCTGCCCAAATCCTGGTATTGCCTTAGTTCATTGCACTATTGCACAGAGTTCATTTAACTTCCTCTTCCTTTAACTTCCTAAGCGTGGAGAGACTCCTGAATGTCTTCAGTGTAAGGGAGTTTCAGCCTTAAGTCATGAAATGCAGCAAACTAATTCACATTTAAATGTATTTAATTATCCCCTTTCTTGGGGCATTTGAAGGGGCATGTCCTTTCAGGAAAGTGCTCATAGCTATTAACAGTGCACATAGCTGCAGAACAGCCATCAGCACTGCAGAAGGAATCCAATCCACTTTACTACATGATTACTGCTGGAGAATTAATGCCAGAGAGGCTTTGTTACACTTTTCTGCCTAAGATATGCACTGTGCATTAAAGGGAAGCCTTGAACTCTGCATTAACTACAAAGTTGTAAAACTTTTATTGACCGTGTTTGTGGAAGGACAGAGACATAAGATTCTGTACTAAACTCATCTCTCTCATCTGCAGAGAAGGACACCAGAGCTAGATTTGCTGCAAGGAGTATGACTGAAACCCAGAAAACCCAGATGTGTGACTGGCATTGGAGAGAACACAAAATGTTACTTGAAAGAGATCTTTCTCCCTTGTACACCTAATTTCATTAATTTTCAGACAAAGCTCATCAGCTACTCACAGTCTGGATTTTTAAAAATGTGATTCACTCTCAGGAAGCAAAGCTAAATGGTGAAACCTCCACATTAAACTGGTGGTGGTGGTGGTAAAGGACACATCACCTTCCTTTGAGGACACCCAGTTGGTCTTCTGTTGTGAAATACTTGTACTTCCTCTGGTTTGTGCCCCCAATGACTGAATGTGTACCTACACCCTTCACAGGTGTGCAGGGGAATAATCTTTGTTTTTATTCATAGACAGAAATAGCCTCATAATCTGTGTGAATCAAACCAGTCGTGAAACAAGGAGTTTGTCTAGTTACAAATGAAACAAGATTTCTCCTGCTGCTTTGATCTGCTCCCAGCGTTCTGTCTCTCCAACATGTATCAGCTGATGGTGATTTATGAAGCATAAATACTTCAGACTGATTTTTTAAAAAAAAAAAAACCAAACTAGATCCAGCTTGCAGCTGGCTTGCTTTGACTTTTAAACTGAATATGAGCTACAGTGGTAAACAGCAAGAAAAAGGTTTTTTAGGCTGCATTGTGGAATTAAGCTACAACCCAGCAGGAGGTACAGCACAGCCAGTGCACTGCAGCACATTCTTAGAGCAAACCACAGTGACCCTGGGAACATCCCAGTTTTTCCTTCATCCCATCCCTGCATCAGGCACAGCAGGTGCCCTCAAGGCTATTTATGTTTTTAAGAGTGGCTGCAGAGAGGGGAGGACTGATCCCAAGCTGATGGAGGCAGCTATGGATCCTTTTGGGGGGGTGACTGGGGTTCCCAGTGCTTCTCTCTCACAAAGATTAGCTTCTCTTTGAGCCACCTGCAGCCAACTTTCAGTCCTGAAAGAGATGTTCACAGCCAGAAAGAGCAGCACGGCTGAGCTGGCTTTTCTGGAGATTACAGCCTTTTGCCAGGATGTGTGCATGCTTCTTACCTGCCTTGGGGCAAAACCTTGCAGCTCATGGCAAGCTGAGCTTAAAAACCCTTGATTTTTCTATCAAAGCAGGTAAACTCCATCCTGCCAAAAGGCTGTGGAAAATAGCAAGCAGGCAGCAGAAGGGATATGATAAAAAAAACCCCCCAAAAACGGGTGGTAGTAAGACCCAAAACTCTGAAACCAGGCAAGAGTCTCAACACAGCACATAAAAGTAAAATAAATCTGTATGTTTTAAGAAGGATTCAAAGGATGTTGAATAAAGTTTTCGTACCTTTCATTGTTCTGACACAAAATCAGGAGCACCTTAGCAGACAACTTTCATTTCGGAGTGATTTACACTCGGATTTGTCACAGGACATAAAACTGATGTGGGTTCAGATCCACTGAGAACAAATATTAAGACATGTCTGGGCGAACAACATTTCCAGTTTCTCATTGCCTAAGTCTGTAGACAACCAGATGCTGGCCAAAGAAACACTAAAATCCAGCCTGAGGTGACACCAGGGTACCTTTTTATTCTTTAGCAATTACAGTCCACTAAACAACCTGCTTGTTCTTTCAAAGATACAAATGAAGGGCTATTTTAGCTCCTTCTTACACTGTCTTTACTTCTGTCAGTATTTTGCTCTTTTTACCTTTTACCACTTCTTCTCCTGCCTGTTTGAGTATTTAAATGGGGAAAAGCCCTTTCTTCCCTTCCTGCACACACATTTTCCTGCATACACATTCCCTGTGCTGCACACCCAGATGCAGTGCACAGCCCTTGGCTGTAGATCCAGCTCTAGAGGAACTCCAAAGCCATGGAGGGTTTTGTTAAAAAGAAAACAGAGTCAAGACTGGTAATTTTATTTATTTTGTACATGTCTACACAGATTCATATGGCAATGGGAATTTCCCATTATCATTGGATTTGGCTGCTATTCCACATACATTGCTGCTGGTCCCTTTCCTGAGTAGTTATTGGTACTCTGATGGACAAAAGAAACTTCAAACAACAAAACTCCAAGGGAATTAAAACCCTCCATCAGCATGCTGCAGCCATGCACATCTCAATTGCCCTGGATATCATATTTAAAACATTTGTAAAAGCAAATCGTTCGTGCTTCTGTTTAGTTACTGCACAGGTGCCTACAGCTGGCTCCTGATTGTGCCTAATTAAACAGTCCTAAACACTAATGCATCAGCGAGTTTCAGCAGGTGCCCTGAAATGACGTCGTGTCAAATATTTCGTCTGGGAGTGTTTTTTTTTTGGGGGGGTGACTGCGTGTGCTTGGGGCCATCTGGTGGAGCAGAACTACAATGCACTGAACCTGCTGCTCGCTGCCCATCCCGGGGCAGAGTCACCCGGCCACTCCCAGCGGCTGGAGCCCTGGGCACTGAGAATTTCAGACTTTCTGTGCTGACAGGCTCTGACCCCCAAGCAAACACTGCATTCCACCTGAGGCCTTGGAAGAGGCTTCCAAAATTGAGTGATGATACTGGGATTGTGGGTGTGGGGTTTGAATAGAAGTGTGTGATAGCACAGGGTGGAAAACTTGGAGTTTAAGGTTTTAGAATACAGTAATATATATAAAGCAAGATGAAGGCCAGCTCTTTTTCATCCTCTTCTTCATGGGTCTGGGTGGGATTTTGTAATTGGATAGAAAAGTCCACATTGTGGGCCACGAGTGGTTGGTTATTGGGTTAAAAGTAAAAATAATTTAGGTGTCATTTCTTAATTGGACAGTTTGTCCTTAAAAGGCCTTGTAGAGAGAGAGAGAGAGAGATGGCTGCATTTTTATTTTGTTAGCTAGAAGTGCTGTAGAACTCACAGTTTGTGAGAGTGTAATATAGATAGGAATTAATAAACATCTGAGCTTTAATCCTGATTGGCAAAAAGAAGATAAAATGCAACACCCAGGCATCCCATCCCTACAGAACAGCCAGCCCTGTGGGCTCTCCTCTGTCTGCTGTCCATGGAATTTCTCTATTGAACCCTGACCTGTTTCAAAATGTGTCTTTTATAACTCATCCAGACCAAGAATTGACACATTTTCAGCCAGCACACCCCTGCCCCTAATAACCAGCATCCTGGGGAAATTTGGTTAGTCTAAACAGTTAAATTCGTGTACACATGAAACTGAGATAAATTATTTATGAGCCAATTGACATTTGCAGCACTGTGCTGTTAGTACTCAATATACTCTGTGTATTGTTATGGGGTTACAGTTGTAAAAGTATTCATGCTCCCATAATAAACTTGTGATAAATTCAAGTCTTTAACCTTTACAATATTTAGTGCTCTTGTGCAGTGTTTAACAGGAGACTGTGACTTAAAGCAGACATCTGCTATCTTTAATCCTGAGTAACACTTCATGCCAAGAATGGCCTTATTGACTTCAACGAAATTGTTGTGTAATTACTTTTTTCTCTTTTTCTTTTTTTTTTTTTCTTCTTTAGGTCTTCTAAATGTAGTAGAAACTTGCCAACTGTTGCTGCAGCCACTTCAAATTGCTCTTGACTTGAAAGGGAGCACAATGATGCAGGATAATTAAATAGAAGAGAGAAATGGAAGAACAAGCTCTACGTGAGTAGAGGAAAACAAAGTTAAATGGCCAATTTTCTTGGACAGGAGTGAGCTGCAAAACAGACACTCCAGAGTTTGAACATGCCCTTATGGTTTAGTGCTGGTAACAATAAAGGACTGTTTGTTCATGTTTCACTTGGATTCTTGGAAACCACTGGCCATTTCTCCTGGATTCTGTGTAATAAAGAAGCCAGAATTTTGAAGCTGCTCACAGCAGGAATCTTTTCTAACCCAAATTTACTGGAAATATCCCCAGGAAGGGTAAAGCAGGGTGAGCCAGTGTATTAATCCAGTTTCAGGATGCGTTCTCCCTTCAAGCATGCCATTTGTTGCTCTGCCCCAGGAATCTCACCCTGTGGCTGCACAGGATCTGCATCCCCAGCCCTGGAAGAACAAACACTGAATTCTGGGGGCTGTGCTCACTGCAATGCTACCTGAGGGCTCCAAGAACAATGTGCCAGGGGTTTCCCAGCAGGAATCACGTCTTGCTGCTGTTCTGGGGGCTTCCTCAGCCACTGGTCATGAGGAAGGAGAAAAATGGGATTTTCTCGATGAGAATGAGACCAGTTTATAAGTTGTATCTCTGAGCAACTGCAAAAGCCATTTCCTAACCCAGGGAACAACACCAGGGACCTAATTCCTCTTTAAATTCTGTGATGCTGTGAGATTTGGTGCAGTGTGGCAAAAGGAGTGTTTTACTTTTCCCTCACATCAATTGCAGGCTGAAGTGCCTGGTCAATAACTGCAGGAAGTGAATTCCTGAATTCCTGAATTCCACGGCTCATTGGGATCCATGGATCATGTTTTGTCAGACCCACAGTCAGAGGAGAGCTGCAACATCCTGATTTAAAACCAGTTTCCATGAATGCCACTGAAGGCAAATTAAAATCAGACATGAACCCTTCGTGCTGTTTGGAACTGAGGCGGCAAAACTTTGCTTCCCAACTTGAACCCTGGAATTCATTCTTCTCAGCACTTATTAAGTCATAATTTATGTGCTTATTTAAATACCAAAGTCATTTCTGTCTGGCCTATCTGGCATGATGTAGGCTACTGTCAAACGAAGCTACTTGGTTTAATTTGTATCATTTTCAATATATAATGGAGGATATATTTTACCAGTGCTCAGGAAGATGAAGGACAGAGAATGCACTGAGGAGTATTAACTTCTGGATGCCTGGAAAATGCATTCACAGTTCTGTTATTTGCTGAAAGATAGGCTTGGTGCTCATTTTTGCACTCTGACAGCCTCATTTTCTTTGCCTTCTATATTATCTATATTTAAAAAATCAGCAGCTCTGCAAGCTGAGTAGGCTAAGGAGCTGATTGAGTCTGTGTGTGTCACTGCTAATTTTGCACATTTTGCTGCAGTTCCTCAAAGTAAAGACTACTAATTAATTAAAGGGTGATTGAATCCCAGCTTACACCACCAAGCAGCCAGTCAGTGTTCCAAGCCAGTTTTGATATTAATGTTGCCTAGCAGGGGAAGTGTACAGCATTCCTGTAATAATCCTACAATTTTGGGCACCAGCAGCTCCCTGAGCTGGCAGATCCAAATGCATTTCTCTAGGTGAGCCAGAGATTGCCCACCATACCTAAGTGGAAAATGATAACAGCTGTTTATCTACACGCTGAAATCCAAGCACAGGCAGCTGATTTAAATTATCTCCCCTGAGCTTGGTGCCATCAGTGGATGCTGGTCACTGGGTATGTCAGCAATATTTAAGTTTCATTTTAGGAGGCAACTTTGTCTCCTCTCAGAAGTAGAAATAAGGAATTTCTGCTAGTGGGCAACTTCCCCTCGGAAAGCCAAAGGCAAATATTAAATATTTATTTGAGTTTTTAAACATGTTATGCAATTTTATGCATTGATTTATAAGTAGAGGTGCTCGAATAATTGTACAAAATCGGTTCATGCATATTTTACTTTTTAAAACTGCAGACAGATTTTAATCAACTGGTTTTAAATGATGAGCTTTTAGGCTGTTTGGGGGCAGAAAGGAAGCTGTTTAACATCACCAACACTGCTGTGTGTAAACATTGATCTGCAGAAGTACTTTTGGCAAAATGATGCCTTTCTGCTGGGCAAGTACCCACAAAAGGATCCTGCTGTGGGTTCAGCCACAAACTACCTGGTTTTGAAAGGGATATAGACCCGAGCTAAATGAAATGGTGCAATTCCTATAGAATTCCTGACTGGCCCAAATGAGTTCTGTGCATTTATCATGACCAGTGTGGAGTCACAAGGGCAATGATGGTTAGCTTGGTGGGGTTCAGGGAAGAACCTGCCATTTCCCTGAATGCTTCATTTCTGCAGACAGAAAAGAACAGGGCTGGCAATTCAGCCCTCAAATAAAACAGACTTTCTGTTGAAGTTTCCAAGGGTTTTAATGGAAGGCTTGACATGTTCTGTGCTCTAATTTGTTCTAGAGGGAATATTTAACTCAACCTCAGTGGCAGTGGGCTACAAGAAAGCAGCAGGTTCTTAGCAGACTTAAGTTAGAGGCTCTTTAACTGGGCTGCCACTGAAATTGCAGAGATATACATGAGCTGAAATGCTTTAAAATCTTCAGGAAGGCATTTAATTAAGCACACTGAAAAATAAGGAATAAAGGTCTGGGGGTTTTTTTCTATTAGGTTGACTTCCTGATTATTCTGAGGTATTTTTTTTCCCCATTTCCCACTGAATTTTTAATTTAAAAGAATGGTACAAATAAAAGAGAATTACTACTTCTAGAGAAAGACATGAGAAAACCCAGTATCTTCAAGCATCTATTTATAATTTCTTTTTTCTTGAATAATTCATCCTTCTTTGGTCCCCAGTGGAGTTAATGATAATTTTTAAATCAGTAACCAGTTTTACTAGATTTGTGTTGGATATGGCAAAAAAAAAGGGGAGGGGGGAAACAAACACATCTGACTACTTTCTAAGTATTAAAATTTTTAATAATTTTCTTTTTTAGAATCCCAAGTCTTCTTATTTTATCTTCCAGTCCTGTAACTTTTGATTCTTAGGACTAATTTTCTCATGTCCTATTTTCTCACTAGTAAAAAATACTGAGTATTTTCTAAATAGTGGACATGAACTATCCATCATTTGTATACACCAAAATGGAAGGTTAGCTTTAGCAAAATAACAAAAAAACCCTGAAAAAATAACTTTATTTTTTTTTTTTTAGGTGGTTCCAAAACTCTGGATCCCCATTTTGCCCAACCATCATGAAATGTGGGCGTGGTTTTTTTGGGAACTGGCATTCCATCCAAGTTTCCTACACTCAGGTGGAATAAACTGAATTAATGCATCCTTGGAGCCAAATAAAAAGTTAATTTATGCTTCGTTTTCATCCTCTGTAATTTTTTTTTTAAATCTCTTTTTTTCATGTTTCTTCCTCTTCCTCCTTTGCTTTTTTAATCCCTTCAAGGAGTAAATACTTTCCCCCAGCCCCATTTTCTTGCTGTGGAAAATCAAATCATATTTACTGGGCAGCACTTTAGGTCTTGGTGGAGAAAGGGGATAAATTGCCAGCTGATGTTTCAGTGCTGGTATTAACACAGTCAATGGGAGTGATCCTCTTCATGCTCAAGCACTGGAATTGAGACAAGTTTAGATTTACACTGGTACAAAAATATCAAAGCATTCTCCCATCAATATAATCCCAAAATAACCTCAATTTCTCATTACTTCTGAAGGGACTTCTGACTTGCCCTCAATTGTAATTTTCTGCAACTGTAAAGAGCAGTTGAAAGGCTCTGTCTCTAATTCCTGCTGGAGGCAGGGGAAAAAAGGAGTTCTTCAGATTTAGAGTTGCAAACAAAGGTTTTAGCAGTGGAGTGGAGAAGGCCACTTTTGAATAAGGGAATAATCTTGTGATTTGTTTCAATGCTGCTTTCGATCCAGGGATTTGGGCTGAAAATTCCCATCCATGCTTTCAGGACTAGGTCCTTTAGATCCTGGCCCAGAAAACTTGTTTGGGTTTATTATTTCCTTGCTTTTGAAGGAAGCATCTGGTTAGATCAGGAAGAAAATATCACATGGTATATTTGTTATGATGTAGAGATATATTTTTAATGGAAATCTTCAGGTTTTAACTGCAGTTTTTAGCTTTTAAAAGCTGTTCATAGGCACAGCACTGAATCCTCAGTGGACTCTGAAGTACTGGAATATTTCCACCTATTAGTGCAGTTTTATGACACAACAATTGTAAATTTTAGCTGGTGACTTTTGAGAAGGGCACTAAGCTCTGAGTTTACAAGGTTTAAATGTAAATGTACATAGGTGGAGAGGTAAAAGAAGCATGACCTCATCTGAATTTAAACTGTGAGAATAGAGTGATGCAACTTTAAACACAGTGATGGAAAGATTTAGCTAATGTTATAGAACAAATTCATAATTTTATAGGTATAAAAGGTACTTTTTTTTCATCTATGAGTACTTATAGGTTAGGAGCACTGGATATTTGTTCAGAATTTTCCTTTCAATAAATGAGGACACAATATTTTTCTGCAATTGTGTGATCTTCACAGACCTGGCAGAAAGAGAAATTTGTAACTTTGGTTTACCAGGGATTGTTTGAAGGGGAAGTTCTGTGCTGGAGGTCTTGAATCTTCAAAAAAATTACGAGTGTGCTACCCGTTGTAGTAATGATCCAAACCATGAAATCATTTAGGCTGGAAAAGATCACTGAGCCCACAAATTAACCCAGCACTGCCAGGCCCACCATTGACCCCTGCCTCAGACTCAGGATGGAAAGGAGTCCAAGCACAAGATCCTGCAAGGGAGAAATCCATTTTTCCCAATTGTGGCATAGAGCTGCATCTCCTTTTGAATTTTCCGTGCCTTTCGAGCCATCCAAGGAATCAGAGCAACATTAAACTCCTGTCAAGAGAATGGAAAAGTAAAGCTGAAGCTTCAGGAGTTTTCCTTCTTGACAGTAAACCTATTACAGCAACTTATTTTGTACCTAGAGATGGCAAATAAGGCTCAGGAAATGTATGAGCAGCCAGTCTGGTTGTTTAAAGTGTCTGATTCACTCTCTGAAGTGTAAAGTGCCTTGAATGAGGAAATGCCAACAGAAAAATACAAAGGAATCAAAATCGGGTATTTCTTCAAAAATCGTAGCTCTGTGTAGATGATAATGATACAAGCAGATAATAATGAGAGTGAGAGTGAAAAAGGCTTAAGTTCATTTCCTGAGCTGTAACTGGATGTTGCCATTATGCTTTATAACTTTAATTGTGTCATCCAGCTCTTTTTTAAAACCCCTTCTGCAGCAGTCTGATACTTTTGATGTTCAGGAGATTAGACACAGACCAAACCAGCCCTGTGCACAGTGGGCACCTGTGTTACACCAACACCTTGCAGTATTTACATCAATATTTTAAAATGTAGAATGCTTTCTTTACTCAAAATAGAGGTGTTTTTTTTTTTTTTCTTTCAAAACAGCTACAAGATGAAAGGGACAAAAAAAATACAAAAAGCTCTTTTCCCTTTGAAGAAAATATCGATTTCAAAGGCACACAAAGCCATCAGAGTCTAAACTGAGATGAAGATAACAGCTCCTAACCAAAGCAGCACAGCCTAAGAACAGGAGTTGTTAGGAATCATTAAAAGAATTGCATAAATATTAAAGAACTTGAATATTACAGAATGCATCATACACACTCCCTTGCATATGCATTCATTATGAAAGTATTAGCTCAAATTGTTGAATGAATCCAACCTTGTTGTTGCCATATGGGAAAGCTACCAATTATTTCCTTTACTGTTATTTCCTGCAACTGTACTAAAATCACTGCCAGAGCAAGTAATTGCAATATTTTCTCTCAAAAACCTGGATTTCATATGGCCACTGCTAGAACAAAGGCAGCAATGACATTCAGTGCTTTTTCAAACCATAATTAATATCCCTCAATTAAAATTCTGTAATAATTCCAAAAGATCTGGGTTCTCTCCCCAATAACTTATGTGTCCTCAAAATAAATCAAGCACCTTTAGTGATAGCCAAGAAATTCCCAAGGTGATTTTGAGTTCTGGGTGACTTTTCCCAGCCAGAAGTTTGACCTGTGAAACATGCACAAGAATATCCCCATATTTTGAAAGTATTTGCTCCTGCTAAGCAACTGTAGAGCTTATGTCACCAGTGGAGGTAATTTTTCATAAATTGAGGTGTCTATTTAATAGATATGTAAAAATGTAAAGCAGAAGTTGTCATTTATATGTGGTCAACGTATCATTTCAGTCATTTTAATTGCTTTGTTTTAAAATTCTTCTCTCTTTCAAAAAATACTTGAAAGAACAAGTTGAAGTGTCTCTATGAAAACTGGAAAAATTAAGAGTTTTCATTCAATTAATTACTTCACTGAATTACTTCACTTCCAATTTCTGGAAAATCTACTTTTGTTTTCCGTGCAAGGCCGAGCAGTAGAAACAAATTTTTTCTCAAGGGAAAACAAACAAAAAAAAAACAAAAACAAAAACAAAAACAACATCCCACAAAAACCAACCAACCAACCAAACAAACAAACAAAAAACCCAAACCCAAGAAAAAAAAAGAAATAGTTTTCCACAAAAATATAGACTTTACAAAAACAGAGAACTACCAGCTTCTTCCCAAGCTGGCAGGTCTTGGCACAAACACAGGGAATAGGGGCAGCTCCTCTGCTTGCACATCTAACAAAGGGAGATTACAGTCAAACATTCAGCTTTCCCTCCCTTTTTTGACATCCCCAGCCCCTGCTCTGTATTTTGCCTTTGAGTGCCAAAAGCAAAGCAGATGGGAGGCTGCCTCTGCAAAAAAAGCAGAATTTTGAGTCATGGTAAAGTGATAAAAACTCTGAAGGTTGGCATAGGATGAGGAGAATAATGTCCCACAGAGAGATGGAGTTGCACAAAACACATTTTATCCCTGCAAAACGGTGCAATTAAATGTAGGAATCACCTAAAAAATAAAAGTGAGGATGCTGAAATGATTTTGTGTTTCATAACATTTCCTGAGGAGGAAAGGAGGAGATGGCTCAGAAACTTACAAATTATTAATTTCAGGATCAGACAAAATTGGAAAATCTTGGTGCTAAGGTGCTGTGCTTTCAGCTGTGATTATATCAGTGGAGCCTGGAAAAGAGAAAAACCAGGTTCTGTGGTAAATAAAGGGGATCCCAGCAGAGCAAAACCTCGGTGTGACATCTGTGTTTATCTTCCCTGGAGTTCTGTTCATGAGCAATGCCTGGGGGAAGGTTTTTTGCAAACAGAGCAAAAAGTTTTAAATAAAGAGAAAATAAATGGCATAAAATTTCTGGCATGTGTTACACATGGATTTGTGTTTGTAGGGAGCACAGCCTCCCAGGAGTGGGGTCTGAGTGTGAAATTGGGCTGAGCACTGTCTGTTTTATCTGGGGGTTGTTCCAGACTGTGTCTAAGCTGGTTCCCTGGACCAAATGTCTGGGAGAGCACTCATCAGGTGAGTTTTTTAATTTAAGAGAAAAAGATCAGTAGATGAGCATCTAATTTACGGATTTATGGGTCTTCCTCTTAGTTTCATCCAAACAAAACTCGTTTTTCTGTGCTCTGAGACACAGAAGACCATCAGACACCACCACAACGTGGTAATGGGGAGTGATCTGGGGATTCTCTCCCCAAGCTGGTGCCAGCACACTGCTGAGGGCACAGCTTCAGGCACTGAGCAATAAAAGATTCTGTGCTGTTGCATTGTATCCCCACACCCAAGCAAATGTCTCCAAAGAAGGAAAAAGGGGGTTCAGTTTCACCTCAGAACCTTTAATGGGAAAGCAGCAGAAACTTCTGTGTTTCCTTCACTGTAACTGGCCCAGTGCCAGCACAGGGGCACTGTTGGGTCTTTGGGATGTTTCTCAAAACCTGTGGCTGTTTCTATTGGGCACCAAGCCCAAACACCCTCCTAAAACATTAAGTACATGAGAAAGAGCACAGAGGTGCTCGGGGCTTTTTGGGGTGTCTTACCCAGGTGTAAAGGGGTTTCCCTGCATCTGTGCACAGCTTCTGCTTTTTTGTATCATTTATTTTCTCTTTAATTAAAAGTGTTTTGCCCTTCAAAACACACCCGATGAGCCATTTCACAAATTATTATTAAGCCATTATTATTATTATTATTACTATTATTGATCCATTATTATTATTATTATGCTCAGAGGTTGCAGGTCAGCCCTCAGAGCTCGATGGACCCTCATGGAGCTGATAACACGCTGGCCCCATGCAGAATTCCATCACTGTCACCATTCTGGGTTTTTGCTGCTCTCCTCTGTCTCTTTAAGAAGTNGAATTCACTCTCTTGCTCTTGCTCTTGCTCCCCTCCTCTCTTGCCCTCCTCTCTTGCTCGCTTGCTCTCCTGGATCACACAATTTTACACAAACAACCTTTCCTTATTGTAACCATCCAACCATGTTTACATTCTTCTCATAAAGTGGAGACTGTTGATGGACTGTTGGGTTGCCCAGTGTGGTTGAAGAGGAAGATTTTCTTCCTCCAATCCATGGTCACTGCTGGAATTCTATACATGTTGAAGTTGTAAATAAACCTCCTCTTTTCTGCCTTGGACTTCTCAATGTGTGGGTGTCATTTCTTTGTGTCCTGTGCAATATTCAGGCTTTCAGCTTTCCAAACCTCAGGGCAATTCCTGCCCCTGCTGGTGTGCCCAGCAGATCTTCACTGCCTGGGCACATTTCACACCCTTTTCCATCCACCCTTCCACATAAAGCAGGCTGATTGCATCCACCCTCCCACAAAAGGCACCAGAGAGGGAGATGATGGACAGTCCAGCAGAGCTTCTTCACTCACAATCTACTTCTCTAAATCCCCTTCCCTGTATTGATCTGTTGACCAAATGAGAGTATAAATGCTAAAATGGGACAGCTGGAATGGTGATTTGAAGACTGTGAAAAACAAATGTTTCTCCTCATTTGTATTTGGGCTTCCTGTGCTTTGTTTTTACAGTGGTTCAATTCTGAAAGGAGAGACCTTCACTGGTGGAGAAGAGCCAAGATGCAGACCAGGAAACGGGATATTTCAGTGTTGTGTACAGCTTAATACCTATTTTCCATCTAACCTTATGCTAACATCTTGGTTAGTGTCTGGCATTGTATCTGCACCAAAACCTGAGCTGAATAACAAAAGAGAAAGGAGTTCTGAAGGAATTATACAGATCTTATTGATCATCTAGTTATTGAAAAAAAAAGGGGGGGTGGGGGG
>VWYO01011481.1:9886-38798 GCA_013400275.1 Rhadina sibilatrix
CCCCCTCCAACTTTGCCAAAACAAAATAGTTCCAGTATAAACCTGCTTGCTTTCCTGCTGGTTCATGTTGTAAGGAGAGGAGTTTAGGGGCTGACAGTGGTAAATTCATTCCCTGGAGCCTGTTGAGGATTTATATCCTGGAGACAAGGAGTGGCTATACTGGGCTGGCTTTGCCTCCCCAGCGCTTTGCCTGATGCCATCAGTAACTGTTATGGGGAAAAACCCTGCTGGTGTTTCATTGTCAGTGGATGTTTATGGAGGGTGGGGAAGGAGCGTGCTGTGTGTGCGTGGTCCTCTGTGGTCACAGTGTGCTTTGTGGAGTTAGGACAGAGTAAGCATGGCTAGATCTGGGTTGGATCCAGACTGCCTGCAAAAGGAAGAAGAAAAGTGGAGTGAGGAAAAAGGGTGAGAAACTCAGAGGCAGAATTTCTGATTACTGTTCTGGCTCTTAGGGCAGATTAACATATTCCACTATTTTCTCTACTTTTGTGGAGAACTTGCTTCCTCTGCAGAAGGAGGATCTCTCATTTGGCTGTAGGATGTAGTGTATTGTGGTTCTCTCAGCCATCTGCCCAGGCACACACGGGGCAGCACTTGCATCCCATGCATGACTATTTTGCCCTGTATATCCCAGTTTGTTCATGCTCCCCTCCATGTCCAAACCAAGAGTTTCAAGGCAGCTCCCACTGACCTCACTTGCAGTGCAGCAGCACGTTGGCAGCAGTGCAGCCCTGCCAGCATGCCCTGGGGCTGAGGCTGTCCCTGAGCCACCCACAGCTGCTGCTCAGTGCAAGCACCTCCACACCATCACCTGTGACCAGCAGGGGCATCTGCTCTGCACCCGTGCTGAACACATCCCGAAAGGACGTGGTTAGTCCCTTTCTGTAACTATTTTGGCAAATACTTTGTTCCATGGAATAAGAGGTTAACAGGCATAGGGAACAACATATTTCGTGCTGCCTGGCATGTGATGTGAGGCCTTGTAAAATGCCCAAGTCCATCAAAATCAGCGGGACTTTCTCTGTTGATTTCACTTGAGCTTTAGATTAGATCTGTAATTTTCAACTAACTTACTTTTTTGTTGTTTCAGCCTGTTTGATTTTGCTGTCTGTATTTAATTTTAGGGTTTTTTTTTCTCTCAGCACATAGTTTTTCAAGCCCAATGTAGAGCAACTTTTTGAGGGTCTTTTAGAGATGGTGCACCAGGCACAAGCTGATTCCAAACCTGGCTGTAAACTCCAAATATTTCTTGGTCTTAGAAAAGAATCCTGTGTGTTCCTTTGACTTTCCAGCCCTTTCTGGGCCTGAATATATAGTTATATGTCGGTTGGGGATGTTGATTTGAAGAGGCTGTACCGAGAGGGGTTTTTCTTTGTATGCAGATGTTGAATGGGAATGTCTTCTGAAAATGTCAATTCAGAAATTTGCATGAAACCCAGACATGGATTTTGTGACTTTTAACTATGTCTCCTGGCTATAAAACTTTGCCATCTCTGCACATAAGTGTAAATCAGTATTTAGATAACTTACTCCTTAACTATAACTATAACAATGCTCTCAGGAAGCTGATGTCTGAATGCCTGTCCTGGTTTACAGTTGCTAGTAAGTTACCAGCACGCCTTGTTCAGTTAAGAAGGTTGTTAGTAGGTATGCTAAGATCTGGTCCAAGTTTCATAGTGTAAGTCAGTAAAGCTTTCCTCTGCATTTCTTGTTCATACCTGCCCTGGAAATCTTTGCCACTGCTTAAGTTAGCATGCAGTTTAAGAAGCTGCCTAAGGATAAAGTTCTGTCATCTTGGCAAAACTAGCTTTCCCTAACAAATGTTTAAGGCATTGTAAAATACCATTTTAATTTAATTATGTTTAAACGTATCTGAGATGGCTAAATGGTTTTTGGCTAACTCTGCTTAGCCAAAGTGGTTAGCTTGGGGGTATCACCTTAATCAAACATTTCTCATTGAAGTCCTTAAATAAATTAAATTTGGAAACCATAGTTAAACATCATCCTTTTTAAACCACTTTATCAATGAGACTATGTTTCTACTTTGCACTAAATCAACCCAGGAAGATAATTAGATTAAGATACTCTTTCCAGGCCAGCGGTGAGGCTTCATGCATCACAACGATGAGCTCATATTATCTTGGCCAGGATATTTCATTAATGTATCTGAAAAGTTTTGTATAGTCTGTTCATACACAGCTGTGATACAGGAAACACAACAGGAAAGCAAAAATATATAAGAACAGGTTGTGTCTTTTCAGTGATGAGTAAAGCATTTGAAATGAAGACAACAAACAGTGCAAATGGATTTCCTGCTGGCCAGGGAGTCTCAAGGCTTTGATGGTACAGACAGTCCTACAGTGCATTGCCACAGCACCTCTCACAGTGGCCTCTGATTCTTGGGAGGGCTGGGAGAGGCTGGAGTAAACAGGCATTTCACTTAATTTGTGTCATATTCATAAAGGTCAAAAATACAACATTCTGTGACAATGAATGGCTTGTTTTCTGAGCACGTCTATTAAGCAGAGCAGATGCATGGCACAGTTTAACTAGAAATTCTGGTATTCCAACATATGTTTCCTTTCATATGCTCTAGGGGAAAAAAACCCGCCCTGAAATGAAAAAAAAAAGTCTATAAAAAGGAATATCTTGATAAAATTTGTTTCTGCTGAATTCATTGGATTACCTTCCACCCTACTTTTATTTCATTTAAGCTCAGTAATATTTTTCATTTACGGAAAACTTGTCTGTCATATGGCATGGCTCACCAAGCATTGTCCCAAGGCAAGTCCTCTGGACTTGCAGGTTAAGTTGCCTGCAACAGCAAATGCAGCAGAGGCAGAGCCCACAAGCCCCTGTACTGCATCGCTGCTGAGCTGTCTGGGCAAGTCGTCCAGGGGCTGGGAAGTCCCCCAGAAGAAGGCTGGGCTCAGTGCCATGTATCTCATGGTTTGAGATCCCAGTACCCACATTCCCATGTCTGACTTTGCCCTCCTGTACACATCACACAGCAAAAGTGGAGAAAAGTGCAATGTGACATGGGAAATGCAGAGTGGATGAGGAGCCCAGCTGGGCAACAAGGCCACTCCATTTTTACTGTAGAACTAACTCAGAAGAAAGTATTTCGGATCAATTTATCAGATCAGACTAGTTTTCTCAAAGTCCCATCCAGAAGGAAATAACATGTTTGTTGGCTGTGGAAGATACCAGCTTTGCAGAAGCTGTTTATTCTGTCAGAGGTATTCTCATGGAAAGTCCTGTGGTCACTTTTATATTCAAGCAATGTTACTCAAGTGTTGTCTTAATTTGTATTAGTTTTTTAACAATCATTTTCATGGAACTTTAATTCCAGAAGGCAAGAATAATAGTATCTACAAATTAATTATTTTTGTAATTATTAAGGAGGAACTGGCTGCAGGGGGATGAGCAGAACTGGAGGGGAGCAGATTAGTGACTTCTATCATAACTCTTGACAAAATCTAAAATGACACATGATCTCCATAAATGACAGAAGAAGGCAAAGTCCACAGATGTTCCCAGGAGCAGTTACAAATCCAAATGAGACAAAACTTTTCTCTGTGCTCCTGCCTGTACAAATTGCCTGCAGGGTGTTGAGAGAGAGAGCTGGAATGTCTTTTTCAAACTGTTCACACTCTACTGGCTGCGTTCAAGAGATGGGCTTTAAACAGAGATGAAAGAGGAAAAGCACATGCTCTGAATCAGGTTGAGATTTTATTCTATGAGGATAAAATACCTACAAGGTGAGCTTTGGAAAGCTAATTTCGGATCAGTCTGTCTTAGAAGTGGTTGCTTTTCACTTCATAAAACGGTGGGGGAGGTTCAGCCATCTATTCCAGCTGTGTTAGGGCTGGTAAATCTGACATCATGTCTATATTTTGCAGCAGATTAGTTGCCGAAGTTAGTATTCGGGATAAAATACGGGAGAAGCCTATAGTTCTTTTTTATTGATATAAAGGAAATCAAAGCAGACCAGTGGGCAGGAGTCAAAACTGAAAAAAATCCCAGCTAAAATGCTACTTACAGTTTGCCATCTAGGCCTGGATTTAAGGCATAAACACAGAATGTTAAAGACACAAGGCCCAGTGTGTCAGCTGTGGAAGCCGAGTCAGCAGCATTATAGCTGCATGATTTTGGCATAGCCTTAGAAGCTGTGCTATCATACATATCACTAGTAATTAGGCCACAGCTGGGGCAGTAGGGGAGTTTGCTCAAGCTGTCTTTACAAGTTCATAGGTTTATTACCAGCCTGAATACTGCTGGATGTACTGAGATGATGCAGTCTTGAGTCACAGTTTGAGCTGTACATCCCTGGCCAGTAGATGTTTCCCACTGTGGGAAAGGACCGGCAGTGCTGCTGTTTGTGCTCAGTGTCCTTTGTCTGTTTCAATTTAAGAAGAGCCAGCTTAATGTAGCTGCAGCTAAAATGGGCTCTGACACTTGGTGACAGCCCCTGGTTAGGTATGTGACGTGGACGACGGCTGAGGCATTAGCCAGTGCAGACTAAGAACCATCTGTGGATTAGCAAAGATGCCAGGGACTTAATAGTGCATAAACCTTCAAAAGATGAAAAGCTAAAAGAATGCTTTATACAAACTAAAATGTTTGCTGAAGAGAAGATCTGTGAGAAAATAATAGCTTATCCAAATCAGAAGTGTTGTAAATCTCAAGGATGCCAACACTGCCACAGGGGGACAGTAAGTTCCTAAATGTGGATACATCAAGGACACAGAACAAGTAAAGGGTAAAGAGAAAGACAAGCTGTTTATTCTATGTTTCCCTGCACAGAAGTGTTTAATTTTGCAGTATGATGAATTCAGCATTGAGTTTTGAAAGAGACTTACATGAAAATCCAGTACCCAGAACAGTGTACCAACAGAGCAGGTTGCCTGGTTCAGAATTGTCCAGCCAGCACTGGCATGTATGTCACATCTCCCTCCTCTTAACTCCAGCCATACCAAACCTATGTGGCAACGTAATGTTTCAGTGGCAATGTAGGGTTTTGGAGTGCCACCTGACAGTGAGGGGACAGGTGAAATCTTGTAGGGATCCTTGGCAGAATGATGATGGCAGTAATTCATAGTTACAATTAAAGGTTTATTTTTTAGCAGGGTGTTATGATTAGTGTAGCACGGAATTTATGATTAGAATGGCACAGAATTTCAGCAAGCAGAATGACTGCGGTACAAACTGTAAGTACCATAATACAGAATTTTTAGTTTGACTTACAATTTGACTTACAATTTCTAGTCACCTGGATCCTCAGCAGATGGGGTCAGATCTTAATCTGTGGTTTGTTGTATCAGTATACAATCATAATCTCAACTCAAAAATCATGTAAAAGAATATAAGCCACTCCCATAATCCTTTGAGGATGCAGAGGACAGGGGGTTGTCTCTGGCCATTGGCAGCTGCAGTCCCAAGTTCCCCACTTAGGACTTGTAACTGCCTGATTTTATAGTCAGTGCCCAGGATGCTGTTGTGCTTTCCTCTTCTGTGGAGATGTCATCACCACTGCCTGGTGGGCCGTGTGCCTGGGACCTTCCAGCCTGGCAAGGCAGGAAGTAATTGAGCTGGTGCCCAGGAGTCTTGAGGTTGATAGGGAGGGGGAGAAGAAGTCTGTTTGGTTTCTTGTTGTACTTGCTTCAGAGGACCTTCAGGGCCTGATAATGAGGGAAAGAAATAAGTACAAACCACTTGATCACAGAATGGCTGCTTGCCTTGTAGAGTGGTGTTAGTTATGCTCACCCCACATGCAGGGCCTGGGAGCAGGGGGCTACTGGTCACGTGTGCCCCTGCAGCACCCTGGAGAAGTATCTCATCTTAGCTTCTATGCTAACAAATTACTTTCCCATCCACAAAATTGGTTCTGCTTCTTTCCTAAATAGCCTAAAAGACCATTTTGTATATGCATATATTTTGTATATATACACATTTTTTCTGATCTTGTGCTGATGTTACCTTTATTGATGCCCAATGTACACTGCATCAGTGAGGCATAATCTAGCTCATTGAACAGTTATGAGTTTGACCTCTTCACATACAGTTTTTATACATTGTATTGTATTTTGTAATCACATGCTGCTTATGGAATGAATGTGTTCATATTTTCTAAGCCCTTGCTGGAAATAAATCCTCTTACATCTTTCAGCAAGTTTATTTCGGATCGAGAAAGCAGAAGAAGTCTCACAAACAGCCACCTTGAGAAGAAGAAATGTGATGAATATGTAAGTCTCTCTCACTGTTCTGTTCCCTGTCAAAATGAACTGCATGTTGTGTGTATGAAAGTCCTTTAGACATTGTCTTCAAAAGTGCTGGGCACACACAACTACAACTAAATTCAATTTCCAGTAGGAACTACCTGGGATCAGCACTTAAATAAAACCCCAAAACAAAACCCCTAAGCAATATTGGTTGGGTTGAGGCAAGGGAATCCCTCTGGCCTCTGTTGGGCAGGAAACTGTGGTGGTTCCTTATGGCTTTACTGTATATAAATTACACATCCGGGATGTTTCTCAGGTGTCATGGAAGGTGGGATTTAAAACTGAGAGTGCAGTATGAGCTGTGTGTTGCCTGTACCATTTAGGTCAGTCTCCAAAATCTATCGGGTAGTGAGCAGTGTGGCTGTGACAGAGTTCAGCGACGCTTTCTCCTCTTTCAAACTGTTTTTATTAAGTCGTTTCCATAGCAGTAGTTACTTACATCAGATACATCACAAAACACGGGGTTTGAAGCAGAGGTGCATTTCCCTGCACTCTTCCAAGCTGTTGCTGACACATCTGTCTTTATTTCTCCAGATCCCAGGAACTACTTCACTGGGAATGTCCGTCTTCAACCTTAGCAATGCAATTATGGGCAGTGGGATTTTGGGTCTTGCTTTTGCCTTGGCCAACACAGGAATTCTCCTTTTTCTGTAAGTATTCATGTGGTGAGTAGCTGATCTCCATGGAATTTCACTGTGTTTAAAGAATGCATGCACTGCCAGCAAGCGGAGGGATTTATAGTCCCTGTGTAATCAAGTACAGCATTCAAGCCTGAAAATACTGGCTACAAGTTTCAGACACCTTTTTTCAGTCAAATGTTTTTTGTGGAAAAAACCACTGCTTGTAGTGCTAGAGAAAAATTAAGTCTATGTTATTTACTACAGAGCTAGACAGGGATTTTTCCTGTGCTCTGCAAGCTACATAGACATCAAAAATATTCAGTAGTACTGGTTGCAGGGGGTTAGTACCTAGTTCTTACTTGTGTCACAGGATCTCCAGAGCTTTCTTCAAAGCATGGTGCAATAAACACTTTCTTTAAACCAAGAATATTTGTATTCCTTTGTATGTTACATATAATATTTTCATCTCACTCCCACAGTTTCTTCAGTGAGAGTCCTTGAAAGCCAACATAAATATAGACAAGATTTTAGTATAGAACAGAATTGAGGTAGACTACTTAACTCCAGAAAAAAAAAAAAAAAGGCTTTTTATAAAGGTGAATTTAATAGTTTGAAAATGAAACAGTGCCATTGAATGACTAAGACAGTGTTATGTTATTCTGGATCTCAGTATGAGAGGTTTCGTTTTAAAAAGTGATTGTTAAGAAATCAGTTGGGAATTGTGTGCAGATTTCAATGATAAGTGTTCATTGAGGGAAGAAATACAATAATTTACAATATTTGAGAACTATTCAACATAGTTACTGAGTTTACAGATTACTCTAAAGAGATGTCATTTCTTGTATGTCACATCTAAAAATTTAGAACTTTTGTCATATCTTAGGATTTTCAGAAATACATAATTTGAGCCCTGTGTAAAGCAGAGTAGATGGCCAAAGTGGTACATATAGCCATCTGCTCTGGAGTTTTGTGCCAGGACAGCTAGATCCATGCTGCTAGCTTACAGTTTGCTCCAGTTGGGTAAAATCTAGGAGTCATCAAAGGAGTTAATCCATTTACTTTAAGAACATAAAATGTCTCATTATTGTGTTGTCACTAAGCTAGGCTGGACTGTAATTCACGTCTTTTGTTGGCAGAGTTACAGAGTTGAGTTTATTTTTGCTGGATTTTTTTACTCTACAGTACTGTAACCTGTACGTAATATTCCACCCTGCTCCATTGCTGAGAGTATAAACTGGTGGTTGCAGTAACTGCTGTTGATGCCTTAAGGCCTCTCTAGAAGGCATCACTGTAAGGAGAGGAAAAGAGGTTACGTCTTCTCAGCCTTGTCACCTCTTCTGTGATAATAGGCTCTCAGCAAAGGAGCAGCCTCAATTTCTCCTTACTGATTTAGTTTTTTGTAATCTCATCCTCTTCTCATTGTTTCAGCAGTTTTTATGAGAGTTAAGTGACATGTGTTTGTTCTAAAGGATGTAAAAATGCAGTTTCTTTTAAGTGACATAGATCAGACAGGTGACCGGAACAGCAGAGAAATTTCTAGCAAGGTGTGTTGGTGACTGAGCTCGACCTGAGTAGTGAGCGTACTAGATCTGTAGATTTGTACACATTGTACAAAAAACTGCCAAACATGAACATGGAGATCTCATACAGTAAATGACAGCATTGTTCTCTATAGAACTAATTGTGTGTATTTAAAAGTGGATAATAGTTTTTGTTAGCTTTCTGATGCCTTTAGATTGGTTGGCCTTGAGATAGAGCAGCCAGCTGAGATCAAAGGAGATAAGTTAGTAGGACCTAACTGAGCAGGTTAGTAGAGCTTCTCTCTTTGCAGCCTGGAGATGCAGGACGCTAATGTGGTGTCTGTAGTTATGCTTGAAAGTTGAACTGCTTTTAATGTTCTGCTCTTGTGCCATAATCTCAACATTAAACCTGGTCCATTAGTGATAGATTTTTTTCTTACACTCTAATTCAGTTCATTTTTTCCATAAATGTATAGTTCTGCTGTCACTGTCACAGGTAGATTATTTCTGCTTTGCAGGTGATTAGAGTCCTAACAACACTTTCACTGCTTTTTGCACATATGAAAGATATTAAATTCACTACTTTTGAGTAGCACAATTCTGGAAAGGTTCTAGGTTGCTTTATCCAGTATTGGCATGCACCATCTGTGAAAATTCTGCAGATGCAGAAAAATTAAGGGAGCGTTTTCAGCACTAACAAAGTAGACCCTGCCTCATTTCCACTCTCACAACTTTTTGGCTCCGGCAGTGTGAAGTGTGCACTGCCATGAACATCTGGATCACTTCAGATCTGATATCCTAAGCATAAGATGTGCAAAATAAACATGGCAATGACACATCTTATTTGCTTAAGAGTGCCATAACAAAGCATTATACTTTCTAGGCAAAATTACTGAGGGTAGGAACTCAGAAGATCCCAGTTCCCAGTGTTATTGATAACTACCTAGACCAAAAGAGAGCATAATTTCCAGTATGCAAAAGGAGAGAAAACTTTGCTGTGGAAAGATAACACAAAAAGTTTGGGATATTACAAGATGAGCTGCCACCTGGGGATGGCAGGAGCTGTTGTTGCCGCTTGTAGTTTCATCCTGGGGAGCCAGGACCAAGGTGATGGATCATGTTGCAGAGAAATATGGGCTGGCCAAGCACGAGGTGTTTTCAACCTACATTTAACCCAGCACTGCACGTGATCTGAAAAACCTTGCTGAGGCAGAGGGGCTTGTTAGACTGGGAGTAGTATGAGACTAAAGCTGAAGTTTCACACTGCAGCCACTTCTGCTGGGTGTGTCTGGAAGGGGTCAGGAAGCCGCAGTGTAACTCCTGCAGTGTTTTAGGGCAGCCTGGCAGACCAGCCCACAGTGAGGCTGTACGAGAGCAAACCCTGTGCACTTCCATCCTCTGCACCTTTAGAGCGTTAGGAACTGCTCAGTGAAATAATTCTTGTAACTGCATAAGCCTCACAGGTCTTCTGGCCCCAAAGCCTGGGATTTCACAGAGGGAACCGACAGCACAGGTTTCAGTTTACCTGGTAAATGTGGCATCTGGGAGAAGACAGCAGTGGCATCACAGAATCACTTTGTTCTTCCTGACAGTGTATCAGTCCCCTGGCCTAAAATGTTTATTCTTTTGGGGGAAGGTAACTTTTGCATCTGCTGTTGGCTTCCGTAGCTACCAGCGCTCCTTTGAAAGCAGACAAAATAAAAAGTAGGGGAGTGCTTTTGGGACTGCAGCGCAAGCTCCCCTGCTTCTGTTTTGAATTTGTGCAGAGCGAGTGGCATGGACATTTTCATTCCTTTCCAAGGGGTGGTTCTGGCATGAATATTCCTGTCCATACCACAGTCCTAGCACAAACAAGTTTTTCATACAGTGCTAATGAAAATGCCAAGTGTCTGTAGGAACCCTATGGGGAGCTAAGGACAACAGATCAGATAAATACCTGGCTGCTTGGGAGTGTTATTTTTACCACTGCAAAGGCTCCATGAGCTCAGTGCCTGAAAAACAGAAGCTTTTAATATTAAGACAGCCTGGATGCTGGCGTGCAGAGTTGTAGCCATTTGGGGCTGGGAGTGAGTCAGCCCCAGCAGCTGAGCACTGGGGCTGTGCGCCGTGTCTGTAGGCAGACAGGGGCGGAACGGCTCAGCAGGGAACATGGGCAGGAGCAAGGCTTAGCAAATCCATAAAAAATGGACCAGAGTGACCTCAGCCAGCACAGTCTTCCCTTCTCCACCTTCTCAAGGAGAAACACCCTTAGGGCTGTACAAAGAGTGTGTTGTTATTGTCAACCATCATTCTTTGCTGGCAAAAGGACAGTTCTTCCTATCACCTCTTTGTGTTTCTCCCTGCTCCTCTGGCCATAAGAAACTAGTCGGTCATTATTTGGCACTAAAGTATTTCCGGTCTAAACTAATAAAAAAGTTGGGGGAGGAGGCTTCTCATTCTGTTCTTTTTATGTATTCCTGTGAAAAAGATGTGTTGCTGCCTATCTATGGCAGCAGTTTGTTTTCTCTTGAATTTTAGCCTTGTTTTTCTCGGTGTCCGGAGGGTAGTTGTCATAATAAAGGGAGGAATTGCCAACAGATTGTCTGAGTGCTCTTCGCACACATCATGAAAACATCATCAGGTCTTTGTGTGTCAGAGTGTTGGAGAGGAAGACACACATGGTGCTTGGATTAAAGACATTGAGCAATGAGAAAATGTGCTTTTATGCACTTGGCCCCCAGCAGTGACTAATTATTATTTGTGCCAGCAAGTTCCCTACACAAACAATTTGGTCATTACTTCCTGCAATTCTTCTGTGTGAAGTTAAATTATGGATCATGTCAGACCAGGGCTGACATCAGTCACGGAACATGAATCCCTACCTGGACAAAGTACATGCCTTTGGCTGCAGCCTTTATTCCCAAGGGAAGCCAGTCCAGCCTTAACTCCCCACATCCTCCTCCTTGGGTACTGTGAGGCATATAAAAAGCCATTTGGGCATCCCTTTGGTAGTGTATGAAACATGTCCTGGGAAAAGATTCTTCCATTTGATATGGAAGTCCTTAAATACAGGACTCTCCTCTAAATTTTCACTCTACTTCCACAAAAAAGAAAAAAGCCTTAGAAGTGACATATCTGGCTTGTCTGTGCTCTGATAAATCTTCATTCCTATCTGATAAAACATCTTTATTCTTTCTTTTTTTCAATATGGGAAGGTGTAACTCACTAAGAGACTGTGCTCTGCAGCTCTGCTTAATTTTGTTTGGTTATATCCCTCTACATGCCGAGTTTTCTACCTCCAAGGTGGAACTGCAAGCAGGATGTGAATCACATGTATTTTAGGGCTTTTTGCATTGTCAGAAGAATAAAAAATTGTCTCTAAGTCAATAGGAATGTGACCTGACATGAAATGTTGCTATGTCAGACCTCATCTCGTATGGTAAACTTTATTTTCCATTCTTTTTTAGGCTGCTTTTGGTTTCGGTCACACTGCTGTCTATTTATTCAATACATCTCCTGTTGGTGTGTTCAAAGGAAACAGGTAATTTAAGATGTTACACCATTCCATAGAATGTAAAAATCAAGAGGTGACAAGTGTTCAGATGAGGCCAGGTGCTTTGTGTAAGATGGAGTTTCTGTCACTTTGCTGACACAAAAGGAAGGCCTGACACAATTTGGGTCAGAAGCCTAGAATTAACAAGAATTTAAGGAATATATGGCATGGCAATGGAGAACAGCATCACTGTAAAGAGAAACACAACAAAGAATGAATTCTGCTGCCCAGAAATGTTATGTGCATTGAGCTAGAAAGAACAGCTCATATAGTTTCTTTGCACTACAAATCAAATTGCAAATAAAATATAATGAATCTTTGCCTGTGGTAAAGCCTACCTGGAAATACAGTTTGTCCTTAGTGGTTAGTGTGAAACTCCTGATAATCTTTGTGGTGGAGTTTTCTTGAGATAAAAGGGAATGGTTCCTTCACAGAGAGAAGTGTAACTGTAATGCAGATACATTGTCTAAACACAGGAATTAGAAGTTGCCTACAGTATTATGTCAAATGACTCTGTTCTCTGAAGTCCAAGGGCCTCTTTCCTTGTTAACAATGCCTAAAGCCATATTTTAAAAATAATCTGTGCACAAGAATACTGTAATGTTTAAACATGCAATTTGGACACACATGATTACTGTTATAGCAATGTATAGTGTCAGCAACTACCTATTTAAACTAGGTACAGGTGCCTCAATGCAAATACATTTGTACCCCATTACATCCCAAAATTTAAGTCCTGTTTTCTATGTTGCTGGCACATTTAAGTTTAAACTTACTTTTCACACAAACTTCAAAGCAGAAATGTATATATATATAAGGTAATATAGAAAAAAAACAGATAAAGGATTACCTTTTAAAAATCATCTGTCCAGTGTAACATCTGCAATATTTCTCTTTGTGTTCCTTTGTATATCACTATCTTCACAATACCCAGTGTTTTTATCAGCCTACATCACAGCCAAGTAAAAAAAAAAATAATAACATAAACACAAACCAATTAATAGAGGAGTTTCACAAGGTTGACAGATATTTGAAAAGAAAATTTAGTTATATTTTACACCTTAGCCTGCTTTACCAAAAACATACAACACTGAGAATTCACAAATTCAGACTTTGTCATTAGAAGCCATACATGATCCTCTAAACCAGTGGCTGTCCTCATTTAATCGTTCAGTCAGGGCAAGCAGAACTGCAGAATGGCAGTAGCGTGTGTCCAGGCTGCCAGGGCTGACTTGTGGATCCTGCTGTGCCGGGTTTTTTCTGGAGAGGAGCCTTTCTACATTGCTGTCATTGCAGGTGCAAAATTTAATGTGCTGGGATGGGGATACTGAAACTTAACATGTCACTCGGGGTATAACCGGACTCACTAAAGGGGTGTAATACTCTCATTAAGAGCTTCCATTTCAGAAGTGACTGGTAGCCAGCAATAACATTTATAGAAGTCAAGAAAGCATTCCTACATAATTTTCAGCCCTAGAAATTACAAGAGAGCTCTCTATTTTCTTGCAGAGGATAGGTTTGGCTGCATGGATAGGTGCTTGGCTGAAAAGGAATTATAAGTGCTTCGACTCAACATCTTTCAGTAGTGTGTTTGTTACCTTTCTTCTCTTCTTCTCATGCAGGCTGCATGGTGTATGAAAAGCTTGGTGAGCAGATCTTTGGTACCCCAGGGAAAATGATTGTCTTTGGATCTACATCTCTTCAGAATGTTGGAGGTAAAGGAAATAAGGAATACTGAAAACCAAAGCCCAGGAATATCTCAATAATTTTACAGCTATAAACAAGTCAGGTTCCTTCTTTCCATGACATCCAGGGAATTTCATGCTCTTCAGTATAGTTGTGGCTATCATTTTGCATGCAGCCTTTCTGCATTACTGAGTGATCAGTAATTTACAGTCAGTCATAGTCTGGGGTCTTCTATCATCAGACACTGATGTGGGAAAAGGTTAAGGACGCTTCTCGGTACTTCTTCCACAAACTATTTTACCCATTTTCTAAAATTATCTTCTTCTTTCTCCAGCAATGTTGAGCTATCTCTTCATAGTCAAAAATGAGCTGCCTTCTGCCATAAAGTTTCTAATGGGAAAAGAAGAAACCTTTTCGTAAGTTGAATTAGTTCTGATACTTAGACTGTAGAATTTAACATTGTAAAGTTTAAGCATATGTTTACAAAAGCTCTGAAGTATTGGATCCCCTTTAGGTTTGTCAAAGTAGATTTTCACAGGAATATCTCAGGGGGTTAATAAAAGACAAGACAAATTTGGGAAGGAGAAGATGGATAGAAAATGAAAGCTTTAGTTGCCCTTTTTTCACACCAGCTTTTCATGAAGAATTTTGTTATATACAAAACTTATCGTAGAATCCAATATTTTACAGTGTTAGGCAACACTTGAAATATTTGGAACAATGCAAGTTAAAGATACTATGTGTTTCCCTGAGTTCTCAGCCTCTGACATGATTTTGCCCCTGAAACAATGTCCACAGAGTGAAATTCTTCGATACTAGCATATGACAACTGCAGAATATAATGCTAAGATTTCTGCCACTCACCACTCCTTGGCATTTTACCAGCTACTTTAGTAGAGGGGTGGCATTTCTTTATACTAGTAAATACCCCTTGCACTGGATTCTATGGTGTGCTGCAGTGTAGGAGAAGGTGGTAGAGATTCCATTCTTCAGGCTTTCCTACTGTACTGGACCAAGCAATGGAAACAGGTCATGCAAAACATCACTAACACTGCCTCTTCTCCTCCTTCTTTCTTTCCAGTAGGATGCATAGCACTGGTAGAGGAGGTGCAGACTTGGGCTAGCTAGTGCATGCCAGCCTGCTGGAGCCTGGTTTGCTGCTCTGGTCACGTGCCTGGGTGGTTTGGCAAATGTCTGGTGGTGGCCCCCCAGCCGCACTGTGCTCTATGGCCCTTTGCGTGATCTTTGGTCATCCTGGCAGGGTGGCTTATCTCAGGTTACAGAGGTGGTGGTTCTGCCTTTCAGACCCACACACTGATCTCCATGGTTGGGTAGTACTTTGGTGACTCTGGAAATCTGCCCCACCTTAGTCAGAACAGTGCCACAGATACTTAATGAGTCTACAAAGCCAAGATGTGGTCTCTTCTCTCCTTTTGTAGGAGCTTGTAGGGTAAGGAGACCAAAGATAGTTTTGTAAGTATAACAATCAAGGAGGATGACTGAGTAAGGAAAACCAGAAAATGTTTAAGCTATGCTCACTGTATTTTATTTTAATGTTTTATACAGGGAATGGTACGTGGATGGGCGGATTCTTGTTGTCACTGTGACTTTTTGTATAATCCTCCCTTTATGTCTCCTGAAGAACTTAGGTAAGATGAAAATGCCATCACGAGTATCAAAAAAAGGAACCCAGACATTGTGCCACTGATGACCAAACTGACAATTCAACTATAATAAGAAAAATATGTTCTCATTGTTATCTAAGCAGCCTCCCTGTTCCAGGAATAATCTGTGTTCTGAGCATTTTGAAACAAGTATGCCTAAATTATCACAGCAATTAAGCTCAGTATAAACCAGCTTTATACATACAATTGTGAAAATTGATTTTAAAAATCATAGTTAAAGGTTCTTAATTTCATAAGGTAATTCAATTTTATGTGCAGTCCTTAAAAACAAGTTCACAAATGCTGAGCTTACAAAAAATAACTTACTTTTCTATCAACATCAAAATTTTTACTGGTAAGATTAATTGGAAGTATTGGACTTTGAAGTAAGATATGTACAGAGAATTGCATTTTCAGATGTGTTTGGATCCACTGAGATGCCAGTAAGTACATAGATATTTTTTTTAAACCATGCTGGTAACATTTGGCACCAAAGTTCATTTGGGATCTTCCTTTTGAGATAAAAACCCAAACTCTGCTGATGTGACTCAAGGAACCTGCATCACACTCAAGATTACAATTGCATACTTCCAGATTTTTCTCAATTATCACAACCTCTTTTAAGAGTAAAGTTAGTTAAACTGATGTTAAGGTGACTCTGAGGATGTCACAACAGGTCAGAGCAAGGCTAAGGCATGCCCAAAACTTAGGAGACTTCAAAGACTTTGGGACACTCCCACACCAGCAGGATATGCTTTTGTCCTGCCCAGAAGTTCACAATACATATTAAGTGTTTAATACATTTGAACTCTTCATTAAAGAAGCAAAAAGCACTACAAACCAATATAAGACTAATAAAATTATTCTGTATGAGACTTCTTAATTTCTTTCAGGATACCTTGGCTATACCAGTGGATTTTCATTAAGCTGCATGGTATTTTTCCTGGTAGTGGTAAGTACAGCTTGCTTTCTTTGTTTGATGAGTCACTTAGATTCATAGAATTGTTAAGGCTGGAAAAGACCTTGAAGACCATCAAGTCCAACTGTCAACACAGTACCTTGTTCACCGTTAAACTATGTCCTCCAGTGAAGCATCCACTTTTGTGTTTTTTGAACACTTTTAGAGATAGTGACTGCACCAATTCCCTGGGCAGTCTTTCCAGTGCTTTACAACCATTTCCATGAAAAAAAATTCCTGATGTCCAATTTGAATGCAACTTAGGGTCATTTCCTCTTGTCCTGTCACTTTTTACCTGGAAGAAGAGGCTGAGCTCCACCTGGCTACAGCCTCCTATCAGGCAGTTGTAGAGAGTGATAAGGTCCCTGCTCAGCCTCTTTTTCTCCAGGCTAAACATCCCCAGCTTCCTCAGCAGCTCCTCTTAAGACTTGCTTTAGGCCCTTCAACAGCTGTGTTGCCCTTCTGGACTCACTCCAGCACCTCAGAGTCCTTCTTGTAGTGAGGGGCCCAGAACTGGACACAGCACTGGAGGGAAAGCCTCACCAGCGCTGAGTATAGGGAAATGATCATTTTCCTAGTCCTGCTGGCCACACTATTGCTGATACAGGCCATGATGCCCACAATTCCACTGATATTTTAATTTTGCTTTTTATTATTAGTTTAGCAATTAGCTGTCTTCTGCTCTTATTCTAGGTTATTTACAAGAAGTTTCAAATTCCCTGTGATGGACAAGGGCTAAATGCAACATCATCTATCCTATCAAATAGCTCAGAACATACGTGTAAGCCAAAGTATGTTATCTTTAATTCCAAGGTATGTTTCTTTTTATAATACTTACTTTTAATTCACATAATATGTGCACCTACACCTCCACATAATATATGCACCTACACCCCATGTTCTTATTCTGATCAGCACCACAAAGGGCTTGATTCTCCATCACAAGGGTTCCACTTGTGATCCAATGGTAAATGCACAATGAGTCTCCTTGCCCAATCTTACAGAGATGCCATGGTGAATGTGCTTCCTTGCAGTCTTGTCCTGCCCTGGTAGTAGATGTGTTAAGGCAATGAGCCCAAGCTACCACTGGACAATAACTGCTTTCTTTAAGAGATTTTTCCTTTCCACTGCTGCTTACTATCCATGCTGCAGCTGTGCCTTTAGGCTGTTGCTCAGTAGAGGCTGAGTAGGCCACACTTGCATCCAAAGCCCACAAGCCCTGTCCTTTTGCACACAAACCACTTCTTTGTAACAGGATACATGTTTCTGTAGCCATGCGGTGAACTCGATTGTGAAAAAGATATGGTTGAAAGATAATCCAGCAAAAATTTGGTTGCCTTTCAGCTGGACACTTCCCTCCATCACCACACAGCTGCAGAAAAAGTTGGTCTCAGAGAATGTGAGAGGGCAGCTGTCTCTAACTGTGGGGGCAGGAGGATGGCTCCTGTCAGCTGTGCTGGGATGCAGTGCTTCCAGTGAAACAGCACCTTACCCATCAGGGCATGTTTCTCAGGGCCTAAGTCGCATTCCTAGGGAATGCACATTTTTAGCAGAGGTGTGCAAAACATTTTTTTTTTTTTTAATTTTAATCCACCAGCTTCAATTGAAGAAGCCAAACGAAGCACGTTTCTTTGGTTGGGGATAACCATCATCCCAGATCCAGCATGATGGACCAAGAATTAGTTAACTTGTTGTGCCATGGCAGCATTGAAGGGTAACCTTCTGCAGTGAGTGTCAGCATTTGCCTCAGAGCCAATGGAGGCAGCTCAGAAGGATCGGTCCATCTGAACTGAACTCCAGAGGTTTGCCCTCAGAGCCAACAGTTTGTCAGTCATTTTAGCAACTTCAGTGTATGAGAGGAGAGACAGGACAGTTTCACAGAACAGAACAATATCTGAGGTTGGCAGAGACTTGGATGTCACCTGGTCAAACCCCTGTGCTGAGGCAGGGCCACCCAGCACTGTGTGCAGGCAACTTCTGAATATCCCCAGAGATGGAGACACAACAGTGCTGTGCTGTGAGTGAGGGAGAGGTGGTAAAGGCCTGGGCAAGGAAGGACCTCCAGCGAGCAACCCGCACATTTACTCAATCTGTCAGGCCCGGGTTGCACCATACGATGTCTTCTGGGGGAAGGGAACGCCTGTGACCAGCACAAGCGGATCTCAGAGGGCAAGACAGAGCTGCATGTAGAATGGACTCATGTTGTCCTTAGAGGAGGACCTATAGTTTTCTGTGACCTCCGCTCATACCTGTTCCCTCAGGAGAATGGAAGTGCCTGAGCACTGATACCATTTCTGAACTTTGGCTGAGGACTGAAACTCACTTGAGTTCTTAGTGGAGAGGGGGCTGAGGTCCCATTTGGAGGCCTCCTGCACTCTCTGGTGACATAATGGTCTTTCTCTTTCCCCAAGAAAAAGCATGTTCCTTCCAGAGCCCTCCTAGTCCTTTTGTTGGCCTGGGAAATTAAGGGATTCAGTCTCATACCTTGAAATATCCATTTATTTGTAAGTTCTGCATTCCTGTTCTCTTTTCTTACAGTCTGGATACGGGCTTCCTCTTCAGGACTTCAGCCTTAGCACCATGGGTGCGCAGCCCTCTCCATGCCAAGGCAGGGTAGCGTAGCGGTGACCCACCATACGTCCCTTTTACGCGTGGCACTGTGCTAGTGACGGTGGCAGTAGCTGGGCAGGCAAACCCATCCCAGGGGGCAAAGCCGGCGGCAGCGTGGCATCCAGCTCTGTGCTCTGCGAGCACGGTCAGTGCTGCACTCAGCCACCAACGCAAGGACTTTGTCCTCCTGTTGAAAGCGCGCTGCTTTCCACATTTCATTAAATACATGCTAATTGACAGGTCTTCTGCCTTCTCAGAAAGGCTCTCAATGTTTGGTTAAGGAGTCCAGCGAGCTGGGAGCTGAGGTAGTTGAACATGGAACATTTCTTCACACCACTGGGGGAAATACCTCTTAACTTATTTTCTGAAATTCTCTCTGAACAGACCGTGTACGCTTTGCCCACCATTGCTTTTGCATTTGTGTGCCACCCATCAGTCCTCCCGATTTACAGCGAACTTAAAGAGTAAGCCCTCCTTTTTTTTTTTTTTTTTTAATAGTTTATTGGTTTGAACCATTTTACATGGAAAGTGTTAGCACAGAGGTGCTCTGAATCATTTGTGCCACTCAGAGGTGTGCTTTAGTAACACCCAGCAAACGTGGCTGTCAGCTAGGAAATCTGGCCTTCCAGGCGTGCTGTGCCTCTGGGACAGGGGTGACGGAGGTGGAGAATAATGCAATACTTGGGAGTTTTCCCTGGAAGTACACAGCAACCTGGGGAGAGCCAAGTTCTGTCAGTTGATATTTGGCATAGGAGAGATGTGTGTTCCGCTAACAGTGACTGCTGTTCAGTCGCACAGCATTAGTGCGACTGAAAATCTGTTGCAGTACCAGGAAAATAGAAGTGCTTTCAGCCTTACTGATATTAAAAGATCTTTGTTGGTACTGCTGTCTCACTGACACCTCCAGCTGGGATGTGCTGTGGGGAGCTTGAGACCAGCCCTGCTGTGACACTGCTGACAGCCCTGGGCAGCCACAATGGGGTCCTGGGCCCTGGGGAAGCCGCAGGGGAGAGGTCAGGGTCAGTCAGACCCATGACTGTCCTCAGACACTTGTTGGGTGCTTAGAACTTCAAGTGCCTTGAGCAGGTTCCCAGGTGCCACATATCCTTGTGTGGATTTAAAAGTCTAAGTTTAGGTACTGGAGTGTGAATATTTTAGAATAAATATCTAAAGGATTAAATGTTTACACTTAACCTATTTTACAGGCTAACATAAATCCAGTATCTTCTACCCATGGGGACACAAATATTTCTCTGCAGTCATTCAGTACATTTTTGGGGTTTTTTTCTCTCTGTATTATTTTATGCTTCCTTCATTTCGACCTTTTAATTTAATTACCAAAGTGTTTCAGGGTCATCCTTTCTCTACACGGCTTCACTGTTTAGGCAGGTACAGACATGTAGCAGACCCACAGGTCACACCCGCTATTTTTTCACTTAAGCCCCAAGTAGGGTCCTTTTCCTCAGTCCTTTTCTTCCTTGTGCAGCTGTCAGTGAGTTTCTGTTTTAAATGAAAATGCATTCATGAGTCTCCCCAGAATTACTATGCTTATGCAAACACCTAATACATTTTGAAACAGCTATGGAAAAATCCAGCCCAACCATTCTTATGTGTTCTTTTCTTGTTCTTTCTCCAGCCGTTCACAGAAAAAAATGCAGTTGGTTTCAAATATCTCATTTTTTGCCATGTTTCTGATGTACTTTATGACTGCCATATTTGGCTATTTGACTTTCTACGGTAAGTATGCAGTTCTTTATTGATCTGAGTGGAAAGGGGATACATGTAAAATCAATAGTGTATCCCAGCTGGAAAGGAAAGTCTCATCCACTTATATTAAAATACTTTTCCAAATAATTTTCCTTGAAGTTCCCATACTGAAGGTATAAATCCTTTCCTCCTTTTCCCCTGTGGATGAAAGAACAAGGGAAAGTATTATTTGCAAAAGGCATTTTCAAAATATGAGGGAGAGATTTGTTTTGCAGAACCGGGGATTAGCTGGGCCCCACTAAGATTTTGTTCCAACGTTCTCACCTGAATGATGTGTGCATTGGTAATGGCTGAAGCATGCATATTTGCAAAAATAGAGACAGATTTGAGAGCAGGTCCTAGGAAATGAGTAACGAATCGGCCATCACAGCTTTTTCACTTTCTTAGTAACACTTTTGTCATAGAGGCAACAGACCAAATGTTTTCCCTGTGTCCCTAGAGCTGACCTCTTTAGGTCTTGGTTAAACAAACTGGCAGTGAAGGTGGGGAAGCTTTGAGCGTTATTCCAGCTCAGCCACCGAAGGATGATTATCTCAGTGTTTGAGACTCCCACCCTGTTTCTTTCCACACGTATCAATTTAGTTAACGAACAAATTATGTTTTATCACTAAAGGATACAATCAATATGTATGCCTTAAAGGCACAATTGTTAAGTAAAGTAGTATAAAATATGAAATGTTGCCCGGGAATTCCCATGTTCCATTATCATGAGAGTGTTGAAAAGTAGTGTCTTTTCCATGGACAGTTAAGGAGTTACAAGACATGTGACAAAGCTGATGTTTGCCTTTTTCCTGAGAGTCACCCATCAGTCTTCACCACCCTATTCCAAGTGGCATTTTTGTTGCAATCTACTCATTGATGATACTGTCCCTTGTGAGCCAGCAATTGCAAGAGAAAAAAATAAGTAAATATGAAATGTGGCTTTTTTTTTCTGAAGGTACCTATCTCGTATTTGCTTTTTCAGACTCTCATTCTGATTATGAGGCCTTGAGTATACATGTGTTGAAGTAACTTGAGGTCATTTCTAATTTTCCCAATAAACCCACAAATAGGCTGCAAGTGACAACAGCATCAGCTGTTCTCATCCAGCTGCTCCCATCTAACACATTTTTGTAGAGATGCATCAAATTAGCAGCCCCAGGGAGCAAGTGGGTGTAAATCAGCATGGACCCCTTCACTTTGGCAGGGAGGAGATTCTGATGTGATTGCCCCAGGGATCTGAGGAGGCAGATCCGTGGCGCTCCTCTCTGGGAATCTCCCACATCCCTCAAGGACGAGGGTCTGGAGTCCATGGAGGAGGTAGGGGCTGCGTCCTTCTGGCCCTCCTGAGGGGGAATGGCGGAGGAATCCCTGGGGTGTCTTGTGTGCCTCTCCCCACATTAGGCATCCCTGCTCTCCAGCACTGAGAGCCCACAGGTGGAAGCTGTGGGGAGCTCTGCTGGGGCTTCTGCAGTGTCAGTGCAGTGATAGGCTGCAAAAAAGACACTGAGGGAATATAGAATTCCTCCATAAAATTCCTTCCTTCTTCCCTTTGAGACCAAAAAGCCCTTACCTTTCATATGTTCACTTACAGTGTTCTAACCCTCTTCTCTACCCTTACCTGGGTAAGAACAGTATTTTTATTGTGACCGTTTCTTCTTTACACCAATAGTACTTGTCTGTTTGCTGTGTTCTCAAAAGTGTTGCAGTGATGACTATATTTACATTGCAGAATTACAGAAAAGAGGTGTTTTTCTTCCCCTAAAAGGTCACAGTGTGGTTGGGCTCTGTGGTGTATCTAGCTGAAAGAAAAACAGACCTTCAACTGTAAGCCTTGCCCTTCACTTCCTACCTGGCTGCAGCCCGTGAGCGGTACAGAAGTTGCAGTCTGTGCTTGCAGGAGCAGAGTAAGCTCTGTGTTGCAGAAGCTGTGCATGTGCCCGGCTTGAAAACCCCACTCCTGATCTGCAGGGAGGTGGGAGAGCATTTTCTTTCTCCTGGTGGGGATTCAGGCACTGCGTAGGTGGCGTTGACTTGTGGTCTCTACCCAGAAGGGCACCCTGGGGGGAGTGTAGGCATTTTGCCACAGGACAGATCCCTCTGCCTCCAGGAATACATGAGGTTTTACCAAGTGCCAAAGATGGTAAATTAGGCGTGGCCACTGAGTTCCCTTAAAGAGCTGTTATGTTTTACCACCAGCTTTCTAAGATTAGCAGGCAGAAACAAAATGTGGGCCTAAAAAGGCGCAGCAAGTGTGTTTGGTGGCATGCTTAACAGCCACTCCTTTAGGCTATTGCTCCTGGATATTTAAAAGTTACAAAGCAAACACATAGGTCCCTGAGCAACTTGGTTTTCCTGCTGGTTAGTACACGCAGACCTGCTCTGCACTATTTATCACAGCTTCAAGGAAACATTTTGGCAGGAGATTGTATTAAAATATTGCCAGCACCTCCCCATTAAGCACCCCTTGTGATTTGTCTTGGCTGCTGGGGCTGCTGGCCAGCATGGAGCTGAGCTGCAGGCTCTGCTGGCAGCCCTCAGAGGAGCTGCTGAAGGATTTGAGTGCAAATGTCAGAGCGTCTCGCTGAGAACTGACCCGAGATAGGCTTTGTTCTCAGTTGAGAACAGGGGCACTGCTTTTTGCTGGAAGTTTATTTGCTGTTTAGGCTAATTCAGCTCAAGACCTTGCAGTTTATATTAAGTTCAGCCATTGCAGTGCATGTATTTATTTTTATATCATTTGAAACTTAAAAGTCAACAGAACCAATTAAAAATAGCTGGTTTCATTTTACCTATTTTTGTATATATGTATATATGTAAGCAAGCTTTCATGTATGTCTCACTGTTGTCTTTTCTACAGTGAAAATGACCTTAGACTTAGGCATGTGCTGTCATGAATTAAGATGCATTCCTAAATCAGGCCTCCAAAGGATTAATCTGGAATAATGGGATCATTGGGATTTTGTTCAAAGTGTTTTAACTCAAGGATGTTTCATTCCATACTCTTTTGTTTACAGATAAATCACTTGTTGTTCAAGAAGGCTGTTGTTAAGCAATGATTTTTGTGGACTGACTGCCTTTTTGCAAGAACACTTACCTTACTGTCTTTCCCGTAGAGAATGTGCAGTCAGATCTGCTTCACAAATACCAGAGCAAAGATGACATTCTCATCCTGACCGTGCGCTTGGCTGTGATTGTGGCGGTGATACTCACTGTGCCAGTGCTGTTTTTCACTGTAAGTAAAAAAGTCTGCATGGTTTGGAAGTTGGTAACAGCTGTACACAGCAGGTTTTTTCAAACCAGAGTCCAGTGGTGGCTGAGACTACAATGTTGCAGCTAAAAAAAGAGCTTGAGCTTGGATTAGTCTTTTTTCATGCCAGACTCCCCCTAACTTCTGGAGAAGTGCTCTATGCAGTTAATAAATAAATAACTTTTGGTCTTAAACCTGTTTTAAATTGAATCTACAAGGGTCCTCTCTTACATCACACCACTTTACTGGAGCAGGCTCAGAGGTGAAGTTCCTTTTTAAGTGCAGAAGGATTCAAAAAGGCATGTTAAAAAGAGGAATATCCTACTGCACATGCACATGAACTACAGTTCTGAAATAACAGATTAATTTTAAGGAAGCATTATTTAATTTAACTTCACGCAGCCCAAAATTTCTGACAGATCTATGCAGCACTTGTCATATGAAGAACCAGTTAAAATAAACATGGGAAGCTTTGAATTGGCTCATACACTATTCTTGACAGAAAACTTTTTCTCTCTCTCCCTACAGGTGCGTTCATCGTTATTCGAGATGGCCAGGAAAACAAAATTTGACTTATGCCGTCATGTTTTGGTTACTTTTGTTCTTTTGGTTATCATCAACCTGTTAGTCATTTTTATCCCATCCATGAAGGATATTTTTGGAGTTGTAGGTAGAGTATCCTGGTTTTGTACTATTAATAAAAAAACAGTTGCTAATCAGCAACGCAATAATTAGCTGTTGCTGACAGTTAACAAAACTCATTCATTTCAATTTTGCAGGGGTCACTTCAGCCAATATGCTGATTTTCATTCTTCCTTCGTCGTTGTATTTAAAAATTACACAGCAGGATGGATCAAAGTTGACTCAGAGGATTTGGGTATGCATTCCATTCCCATCAATGCAACACTTCCATCTTGTCATTCTCTTTAATGTGCTAGGTGCAAAGCAGACCTAATCTGAACATATGTGTGAGCTTCTTTACATTGCATTCCCTCTGTGCTTCAGTCAGCTGGCAGCTGTGCTCCTCTTCTCCTCTGCTTACCCTGGGAGGCCCCTGGTGGAGGGACCATGCCGTGTAGGGCATCTTGTGTTTTGGGGAGGCCCTTCTCTGTGGGATGAGGTATTTCCCTGGCTGGCAAGCAGCAGCAGCCATCAGCAGAATGCAGGAGGCCCTCCAGCCCACTTCAACAAGACTTTCAGCACAGCAAGCTCTCTCTGCTTCTATGTGTTGATCCAGAAAGCATGCAAAGTGCTCCATTTGCAGTATTCCTCATGGTTTTAATGCACCTGAGTCAGACTTGGGGTGGTTCCACATGAAGCAGCCAGCTGAAGTGTTACGTTAGCCAATTGGCATGCATGAGCAGATAGGAATGAACCTTGGAAAGATTTCCTGTGAGCCCCAGAGAGTATTGCAGATGAAAAGATGCAACGCTCCTGTATATTCCCAGTCTAACGGGGCATGCACTGGAAGCATTGTACAGTCAGATCTTTCTTCTCTGAGCAGGCAGGTAGAAAACAAGTTTCACTTTGGCTGCATCCACAGATCCCATGACGAAAGGGCTGACCTTTGAAGAACACATATCCGATGGGAAGAATATACTGATTTCTGTGAGGCTTTGGAAAGAGCAGAGCTGATCAGTCCTAAAAACAGACTCACTTAATCCTCTTTTGGGATGATCAGTGTTTAAGAAGTGAATTGAAAGGAGAAAAAAAAATTAGTTTGGGTTTCAGCAAGTAATTATTAATGGTGCTAATCTGTTTAATTATCTGTGAGTCTTGTCTTTACCAGAAGTGCTAGCTCATTTTACCTGATAACTTTGATACATCACTTTATACGTCTCTTAAAGAGAAGTTAATATACTTGAATTAATTGTCTTTTCTTTCTATTCGTTAATCTTCTCTCCTTTTTTTTTTTGTTTTAGGCTTCTCTTTTCTTGGCACTGGGGGTATTGTTTTCCCTAGTGAGCATTCCCTTGGTCATCTATGACTGGGTGCAATCAGGAGGCAGTGCTGAAGGCCACTGAAGCTTGCCTTCTTCTCAAGAGAAGATACCCCTGTTTGCTACACACCAAATCGCAACCATCCGTTCTGTTGTCTAGTCCACTTTTTGTGAGTTTACTCAAATCAAATCCAAATAATGATTATCCAGTACTGAAAATACTGTCATGGGAATATTTTCTTGCAGAAAACAGACCCATTCTTCCAACAGGCATGTCACTCTCTGATCAGCAAAAAGTCTGTGTTAATTGTCCATGAGATTATATAGCATCGCTCAAAGAAATTCATCACAGTTAGTTTCCTCTCTTCCACCCATGAATTGCATTGTTCCATTATTATCCTTAGCCCTCCAGCCACAAGCTCTGCTCCTTTAGGGCAGCAGTGCCTGTTGCTATGAATTCCAACTGGAGTGTTGTCCATTCACATCCTTCCCCCACTCTTTTAGCCAAAACTCTGCTCTTTAATTGTATGCATCTGGTTTGTTGGTTTGTTTGTTTGTTCTGTTGCTGTTTCAGGCACCATTTGCCTCCCTGGGTTAATTGTAGCATTCTGGATACAGGGATGAAAAGCACCACGTGAGCATAGCAGAGCGCTGTGTAAGCGTAGGTCCTAAATCTGGTGCTTCTCTCTGATGCTTTCGGGGGGTGAACCAGCCCTAGGGCTTGGCCCATTCATGGCTCTGGGGAACAGACTCTGTGTGTCTGTGTGTGTGTCTTTGTGATGCGGAGCAGGGAGCAGGAAGACAGCCACCACTACCAGCCACTATTCCTCTGGCACACTTGAGTTGGAGGTTGACTAGAACTTGACCCCAAACCATGAGTACTTGAGTCTGAAGAGAAGCAGACATTTGGAGATTTCCATAAGAAGTCTGCATTTTCTTTAGCATTAAACTATTTAGTAATGCCCCACTGCTCTCAGAAAAAAAAATACCAAGCTCCAGTTTTATCAAAACCTACGCATTTAGTCATACCTCACGCTTTTCCATACCTTGTAGGGACTGGCTCCTCTCTTGTGTCTTACCCTCCTCCCACTGAAGTCGATGGGGTCTTTGACAGCAGTGGGAGCAGGATTTGACTCACTCTGCCAAACTACTAGATTTCTAGTGGTAATTGAAATCAGCAACATTTCTTTAGATGAACAGAAATACTTTTTATATTAAAAAAAATGTCATTTACATTTTTCATTAGTTCTCCATAACAGTTAGAAGATATTCAATTACTACTAGCAGAAACACTGTAACTTTCAACAATTGTCCACAGAATAAGCATTTGCCTAATGCCTTATAGCTGGTGTAGAGAACCACTTGTAGAGACTCAAAAGCTAAGCAGGTGACACTCACCGTCCTGAGCAGATATCTTTTATTAGTGCGCTGCCAGCAGCATAAACGTGTTCACTTTGTGTCATTCACCATGTGAGCTAAAAAGAATATGAATATGGAGAAAGAAAGAACTGATGGCTAAAGGGAGCTCTTCATCGCTCCCATACCTGTCTGTGTGCAGTGACCCTCTTGTTTTCAGTAGCTGGTTCATTGACAACTCCCTTTGTAACTGTGGAAGCAGATCATCATCAGCTGTGAGGAACCTGTCATTGCAACTTGCTCTTATTAAGCTTAGGGATAGAGTATTTGGGATCTTGGGATTTCTGTGAGCTACTGAATTGCCACAGTTACCATTGCCTTGTCCTGCATGGCTTGAGAGTTGAGAGCACTGAGAGCTGAGATCACAGAACTCATCTCAGGACCCTGAAAGTTGGTTTTTCTAAAGATAACATCCAGAGAGGTTAGTCTGGGGCCTTCCTAGGAATTTGGGCATTGAGATGCAGATTGTTCATGCTGCAGAAACTAAGCCTACTAAGCCCAGACTTCCAGATCTGTACCTTAGCATAGGCAGTGAGGTAGTGAGGGTGCTTGCCTCTGATGATACTTCACTGTGATCCTGAAATAAGGCAGAGTGGATACCACAGGCTGCCCGAGTACTCTGAGTAGCCTAGCAGCAAGAACAAAATGGAAAACCTTCTCCCAGCAAGGTCTCTGGTGCATCATACTTTCTCCCAAGCACCCCCTAGCCCAGCCTTTAACATACAAACTGCTGAGCTACCTGGGGCCTCTGTGCTAAGGTCCCTTTTACTTTCCTGTGGCTGGTTTCAGACCCTTGCCTGTAATGGTGCAGGTCCCCTTATGGGACTGATCCCTGCCCTTATTCACAGAGAAGTCCATACCTTAGCCTACAAGACCAAGTGGCAAGCTCTGGGGAGAAGAGCCTGTGCTTTGTCCCTATCTCTTTGCACCTCATTCAAGGCATCTTCTCAGCTTGGGATGTAAATTTGTGATTTTCCTTTTGCAGGCACCCAACCCCCAGTGGTCACTGCAGGAGAAGCCTAGCATCTCACTCCATTTTCTGACTCAGCTTGCTGAGGTTGCATTTCAGGTTTTGAGGTGCCTTATAATCTCTCTGGATCTTATCCTAAAAACCTGACTCAGATCTTAGAATGCTGTACAGTATTATCCTTAAGACACTACTGGGCTCTCGTGCTTTCCTCCCCCTTTATCTTTCTTCTGCTACTGATTAATGAGCAGCACAGCTCTGTGCACTGTGGGTTGTGAGAGACGAGATCCTAGGAATGATTTTCAGGTATCCAGGTATGAGCTAGAGATCTGATCTGCTGCACAGGGTTCCAGCAAGGTCACATATTTCCTTCCTCCTTCCTCCCCCCTCCCAAGTAATATGTAGTCTGCTGTTTGAAATACGAACCATTGAGTTTTGGCACCCAACTTCCTTCGACTTGAAGGGCTGTTGGGTCACTGATTGTTCATTCCCTGAATCTCCTCCATCACTATTCCTCTCTCTCCTCTTTGCTATTCTGCCTTCTCCTTTTCCCCAGTTTATTTGTATACTGGAGTTTTACTGAATAAATAGGGAGAATGAGCTGAGTGTGCATAGAACTGAAATTACCCAAGGTACTGAACCACCAAAGCATGTCTTATATACTGAAAAATAGATACCCAAACTATTAAGTCTTTAAATAGACTTTGTTTCTGGGTCTCTATT
>VWYO01011481.1:38851-66030 GCA_013400275.1 Rhadina sibilatrix
AAAAAGAGGGAATTTTGCTTAGACTGATTTACTGGCATCATATTTATAGATATTTATGGAAAGGAATCATGTGTTTATTGATGTCTGTGGTAATGAACGTGAAATAACGTGCTTTTTGTTTTCTCATCAGGTTTATACATTCTTAACAGAATGCAATAGACCCTGCTGTAACTGTCAACATCAGTGATGGATGACAATATTTGTATGAGGTTATCTGTGAAATGTACTGCTGTTATTCAGTTCATTTGGAATAGTGAACCTGTAGCCACGATTGTACGAGTCCCACATTTTAGTTAGGATTTTAAGAGCACAGTGAAATGCTGTAGGAGTTTCTCTGTTGTAAAATTAATAGGATCCAGAGTACCATATCTACTTCGTAGGTGATAGCATGCTTTCTTTTCATAGAGAGTTTATCACTTTTGTGAGCACTGCAAGTGTCATAGACTGGATGCAAAATTGCTCCTAATAACTGCAACAAAAAACTTTAAAATTCTCATTTGTGTAGTAGTAGCAACAATCAAGTGGTGAGGGACAAGGAAGGACTAATTAGAAGCAGGGATTGTTAATAAGATTGTAAGAGTTAATCCTATACTTAAAAGACAGCCTTGCTGCCTCTCCTAGTCCACAGCACATTGCAAAGAAAATACTTACAGGCTTAAAGCAACAGTAATACAACTGCCCTTCTCTGTCCAATGGCAAACATGCCTAGGTAGTAAAACACAGTAAATTGTTATTTGGGAACAGTATCTCGGGACAGTGACCTCTCTGGGTGATGCTTGCTCCTGGTCAGAGGGCCAATGCCAAATCTGTGCACCAGCACAGACCTTTTGTAGAGCTGACATGGACCAAGTGGTGCCTGGCACATGTGCAAGCCTAGGGCACAACAGCTGGTGTCATCCTGTGAGGTCAGGGATGGGGATGCTCATCCACTCCGAGGGCTGCTCTTCTGAGCCACATATGAACCCAAAGCCTGTGCTCCACCTGTAATAGGTCACACATGCAAGTGTGGGTTGGATGATGTGTGAGTTTTGTCTGTACATCTGCCTTACAATGCATAAGCGCAACACAGCTCTCTGATATCGAGTATTAAACAGTAATAATTAATGGTATGTCTAGCTTATCTTTAAATTTATACATTTCTTTGCTTGAACCTTACATTAAGGCTAAAGAGCACCTTGGTCAAAACAAAACTTTTCATGTGGTGGTGTCCCACCTCCAGTCCTAATGCCCCACCCTAGTGCCTGTAGGAGAAAGGCACCACAGAATGTACTCAGCTCCATCAGCAGCTCCATGAGATGGCTTTATCAGCTGGCGCCACGGTGCTTTCATAAACAAATCCCCAGAGCCTTTGGCGTCAGAAAATCCTTATTTCCTATAACGTACAGCAAAGAATGTTTTATTTGTATCTAATGTAAGGATTTCTGTAACAAACTGTGAAAAAAAAAAAGATAATGAATTAATAAAAGGTACAGGGCTGGAAAGTCTAGAATTCACAAATTGTACACATACCTATGTTTCTGAAGACAAATCTATGCAGTTGTGTTGTATTGTAGGAAAGTTCATTTTTATGTACATATATATTGTAAATAAATAGGATGCTGTATATTTTTGCAGTTGTTTATCCCCTATGAATAGAAGTGTTGAGATAGGCTCTGCATATTAAGAATAATTTTAATAGAAATACAAATACTTTAGCTTCTTAGCAAAATGTATATCCTTTTCTTTCTACCAAGAATTCACAAGTTAAATCCTAAACTTGAAATTATAATTACATCCCTAAAGTAAAAAGAGAAATAAAAGGTCCAGTTAAATTGCTAGGATTAATTCCAGTGCATGACTCCCTGTTTTCTCAACAGCAAGTTTGCCAGTCTTTCTGTTGGGTAAAATATCTCCCTTGTTAAAGGGCCCCTTTGGTACCCAGATACCTCCTACTTCCTCAGCTGGGGTCAGTTGGTAGTAAAGTGCTGAAAAGGCTTTATGGAAGAAACTGTGGCAAACTGCAGCCAGCAGTTTGACCTAGCATTATGCTGTGTTGTATCCAGGTGTGTATTTACCCAACTAGTACAAACAGAATTCAGGGCAGAGCTTCTGCGTTTCCATTTTCAGCCATCAGAAATGTCAGTAGTTCAGAAAAAAAAAAGTATGACAAGCCAGGCATGGGCAGCTACCAGAGCAATTGGTGCCATTTCCAGCCCCCTCCCCTCCTGCAGAGTCCTGTGGCTGCTCTGCCTTAGACCCTCCTGCTCTCATGCGACCAAAACACTGGCACCTGAGGCTGCCAAGAGCTTTCCTGGCCAGGGACGGCTTGCATATCCCACCCTGTGAACAGGCAGAGGTCATTGGACAGCTGCATGTCCAGGGGTGAGGGTGATGGGAAGGGAGGGCTGGGTATGTCCTGAGAGTGCATCCATCAGAGGCCTTGCATAGATTTTCTCACTGGGAAAGCATGGAAATGTTTTTTCAGGACTGCTGAAAAATTGAGGTTAAGAAATGCATCTAAAAATAATGTTGGGTTTTTTTCCATGTTTACTTCATGGGCTTGGATGAAAATGAACTTGAAATAACATTTGCTTGTATCTTGAGCACAAATTTGAGGGAAAAAACCCTACATACAGTCAGTTCTACAGAGCTTTTCAAATTAATATCAGTGTATGTTTTGTTTTCAGTGTTATAGCCAACAAAATATAAACTGTAAAGGTATTTTTCCACTAGACTTGAACTTTACATTGTTTATAGAACCTGTTTTTAGTGTCCCAACATATGTTAAGGCTCACACAGATCCAGTATAAACAATGTTGTTTGAATGATGTATGCTTGATACAAGCTCATCTCTAATAGATTGTTGAAGTGAGTCATTGCACCTGTTAACTTTGTGCTGCTCATATCCAAATAAACAACACAGTTTTTCAGTTTCTATGTGTAAATAAAATGTATCAAGTTCTATGATCTCTCTGTTACCTTAGTTTGTAAACATTAAAATTGTGATCTAAATTAATGTTGGGGCCATACTCATTCTTCCAAAGGGATGATGATGTATCATTTTAATGGCTTGAACAGCAAATACTCTCTTGCTCTTTATCCAGGTATTTTCACTGAATTTAGGGCAGGCAGCTCTTGCAAAGCCAGCTACATTAGATTTGGTGCAGTATATAGAGCAAAGCATCAACAAATGGCTATGGAACATTAAGGCAAAGTTTCTGATAGTTTTAGAGGGGCCTGAAGCTGGGGCAGATGGTTAACACAGCCTGCGGTTGCTGAAGATGACAGCATTCCTCAAGGCCAGTACTTGTTTCTGCCTGCTCCTTGAAGACTGTCTGAATGCTTGCCAGTCTGTTTCAAGGTCAAATCAGGCAATTTAACTTAAAGGGCTGCTGTTAAGTTGGGTATGAGTTAAGATGTCAAACTGATGCCTGAAGTGACTAAACCCCTGCCAGACTTTTCTCAGCTATGAAAGCAGAAGCCATTAGCAGATGTATGAGGAGGATACCCAAAGACAGTAATGTCTTATGCAGCTGTTTCTGCCAAAGTACCTCTGTCAAAGCTTTAAAGGGTCTAGAAACTACTAACTTTTTGCCTTTGACTACTAATTTTACTAATGTTCAGATTATAGTGACCACCTACAAAAAGACGTCTTGGCTAGAGTCCAAACAACTAAAGAGCTTACATGGCTGCACGGGATGAGTACAGCTCACCAGGCTCCTCTGCAGGAGAAGTGGTGGGATGATTTGTGGACCAGAGGATCCTTAGAAGCCATTGTCTGGTCTCCAAGCCCAGGGACATATCTTAAAGCCAAAAACTTGGGAGCGCAGAGGTACAAGCTTCTGCACTGGACTTGTCTAATAGCTTCTTCTGTTTGGCATACATTTGCAGACACTTCTCTACCCAGCCAAACTTAATCATTGCATAGTTGTGTCTTCAGACATAGCAACATAATTTATGGACCAAAGGAAAAAAGAGAAACTATAGTTCTTTTTTTTTCCTTGCTTGGAGAGGCTACCACAAATTCTGCAGTGCAGTCTGACAGCTTCACCTGAAGTTCACCTAAAACCACAGAGCCAAAGTTAAAAACACCAATCTCCTTTCCAGTCACAGGCTTCTACTTTTGGCTTGTATCCCCAAAGTCAGGCAGATCTAGAATACATCTGACCAGTCTCTCTTTGGGAGTGAAAAAAAAGAGATTAAGTATTATTTCCTAGGGCAAGGAATGCTTTTATCTGAGGGAAGACATTCCTCCATATGGCTCAACTGGGGTCTTAGTTTGACTTAAATTCATGTGAAATTGCATTTAGTCTTGAAGCTGAAGCCCAAATTCAAGCCACTGTTGTCTCATTCTTCATTACACTAAAAGCTGAGAGTAAGAACTCGTGCCAACTTTAGGAAGTGTGGAGAAAGTGGAGATGGCAGGAACAGGCACAAGTGTTAAGTCCATTTCTAAGACTTTCTAACCACAAACTGACCATGGGCTTTGTTTCCTGCGAGGAAGCTTCCTTCCCTGTTCTCAGCCCCATGTAGGAGAGCAGCACCCTTTTTTCTGCAGTCAGTTGTGTTAAGGATCTCTTCAGTAAAATACCAACTTCTTAACACAGATCCCAGTGTGGTTAGAAGTTTTCAAGCAACACAGCATCTGCGTTTTGCAAATATTAAGTGCCATGCATTTCTCTTTCAGTTTACTGTTATGGAAAATAGAGACTCTTGAAGCTGTCAACATTACTAAATATCATGGCACTGGCAAGGGACAGTCCTGCTGCCTTAGTGTGCCTCAACCTTGTCAGGGCTCACTGCTTGAAAAATGTGAGGTTATTGGTATTCTTAGAAAATGGTGTTGATCAGCTGAGGTTTAGACAATATGGCTGGGAAAGTAAACCATGATGGCTGGGGTGGCACAGGCCAGCCCTGTCTTAGAGTCAATCTGCAGATAAAGCCACATTGGGAGTTCCCTGAGCTATGGGCCCACAACAGCTGCTGTCCTGGAAAAACGGACAGAAGTGTATCATCAACATGAGTTGGAATGTACCCCGGAGACAAGAACCACATCCCCTCCTTAAAAATGCTACCTGGCTTAAAATGTCAGGTCCTTTTCCCAGAGATAACCAGATCCCCTTCCTCCCACCTGCTACGTTTTCTTGGTTTAAGACAATTTAAAGAAGTGGACACTCTAAAATGAGTTACCTCCCCTTAGTTCCAACCAATCCCTTTCCACCAATAAAGAACTAATACCAGTCGATACAAGTGGAAAAAATAAGTTTACTAAGAAGTGAAACAGCAACAGGCAAAAAATAGCAGTGCATAATCACTAAATACAAAATTGCTAAATCTCACAAACTCCACAGGAACAAAGAGACACCCAAATTGGCAAGGTACTGCCCCCTTCCAAGATAGCAGCCCCCACTGCCAACTGCATATAGGGAGACAAAGGGAAAACTGTGTGAGATCCGAACCTTTTAAAGGGATTGGTGCCTACTGACTGTCCAGCCATTGCCATTCTGGCTGTGCTGCTGGGCTGTAAACAGACAGTAATGATTTTTTGGACACGGATGGATATGGAATACAAAAGCATTTTGGGTTATCTAGGTCATGTGTACCCTTGGGAGAATGTTTGCCCATTGGGCAGCAAACCTTAAGCACTGTCCTTTTGCCAGTTATGGAAAGCTGGTGAAATTTACCTTGTTTTTGGTGGAGATCATCACTTCAGACTAAACTCTTAAAATGTACCAAATACTGGCAGTGCCCATGACACACTCTCATGTGGTCTTTCTTCCTGGACACTTTTTGGGACCCATGCTCAGGTAAGTTCCCAAAAATTATTCTTTCCAATCCCCACTATTTTTCCAGCAGCACTCACTTTAAGCTTTGCAACAGCTGGACCATCCTTGCTAATGCCTGCTATAGATCTGCCCCACAGCCCAGGCAAACCTGCCAACTCCCCTCACCTTACTTAGGATGGGTTTGCTTAACCATTCCCCTTGCACAGCACTGGATGGCAACAACCCTTGCACAGAGGTGTTTGACAGTGATTACAGAGTTGAAAACCAAGTATCAGACGTGGGAACATCTGCAGCTGCCATTTCTCCTCATCAGGCTCATGTCATGAGCTTATTCTGGTAAGCAGCAGATGAAGTCTGTTGCCTGGATGTCTCCCTGGCCACCGGTTCCAGCCCATCAGAGCTGGATGTGCAGTACACTGCAGGAGCCAAGTGCATTGAGGATAAAAAACCTGTTGTTCTACCCCAGGTAATTATAAGGGATCACAGCAAGTTAGGCATCAAGGTACTGGAAAGTTACAATAACAAAGAAACTCATGAAGAGGGTGGAGAAATTTTTACAATGTGGGATCAGATTAATGACCTGTACAATGGCTGCAGTAAAAACAGCAGCATACAGATGCTACAACATTTGTAGAACACATTTCTTCAAACCATAACCAAAGCCTGTAATTTACTAGGATGTTGGAAAAAAAAAAAAAAAAAAAAAAAAAATATGTTCACTGACAAAGCCAGTTCTGGCAGTCTCTGAGTCTTCTGCTTAGTGCAGGCAGCAGTTCCCTGTAGTACTTCTTACATAATAGCTAGATTTCCTATTAATTTTCAGATACTGTGTGTAGATAATCAGAGAAGTACCAGATGCTGGAGAAACAACTTCCCTGACATAACAAGGAATTATATATCTCTTGCAATTAGATCATCACAAAATGAAAGGAAAGCAGGCATCAGTCTGCCACTCCTGCATCCAGTGGCACTTAAACAATGAGCACAGCTTCTCTTACTATTGCTGGCAGCCCTCCAGCAGCACTTTGAAAAGGCAGTGCGGCCTCACTGTAAACTGATAAACAATCTTGTAAAGCAACAGGCACAGGAACATTCAAGTCTTTGTTGAATTTTTACTTCAGTAGAGAACTAATTGGCATCTTTCTGTGTAGAACAAGCAGGGTCAACTTCTCCATTTCCAGCGGCAGATTATTTTAACGGCATCTAGAGTCCCTGTAGTTAATGGAACAAACCCTAGGAATGCGGGTACTGGGTACTCAGAGATGGAGAAACTATTTTGTCAAAGAGTTCTGGTTGTGAAACAATTAAACTCAGTTGAAAAATAAGATGAAATAAATGAGTCCTAGCTGTGATGGCTTCAAAACACACTCATTATCACTACAAAAGCAGATGTGTCATCTTCACATGGGAAGCTGATGTCCTAAATTAACATGTGATTACTGGCTGTACTATTCAGACCAGTCTGACCCAGAGAGAGCATGATATTCTCACCCCTGCTCTGGGCCAAAAAAGAAAGAATGGCCTGAAGTCTTTTGTACAATGCTGCCAGTACCCACCAAGATGCAGAGTGGTCTCTAAGGAGTGGGAAATGTTGGGTGGCTCAGATAAATGCATGCCACCTAATTATCTTCTTTCATGTAGTGTTCTGGCACATCCCTGCCTGCTACAAATTACACCAGGGCAAATTCAGCTCTTGGTAGGACTCATGCTCAGGACAACTGAGAGGACAAAGCTTGTCCCTGTGGATGACCAGAGTATGAGTTTAGATATACCATGATGAGCAGGTGTACCAGAGCAGAAGATGTACCCCATACAGTCTGCAAACTCGACGCAAGCAGCTAAAGCACTGAGCAAGTGAGGCTCCACCTCAGCACATAGGCAAGCACATCACCAACACCTTAACCTCTCTGGGGACAATTTCACTGTCCTAAAAGAGAGCACAGTAATAAATCAGCTCATTCAAGCAAGAACATTTCTATATTTACATTACAACCCTCTATCAAGCACAAGAGACCACTAGTTATGTTTACTGCAGAAATAAGCAATACCTTCTCTCAGGCAATTGAACACCACACCACACTGAGGTCTCAAAAGAGTTGTCTAAAATTGGAAAGCATCTTTTTGGGGGTATTTTTTTATTTTACTCACATCTGGACAAACAGTCCAAATACCAATAAACAAAATAGGTCAAAAACTAATAGCTAGAAAAGAAGTCTTGCAACACATTCTTTACCTACTCACCCTTGAGGAAACAACGTGGTTAGCACAGTTGAGACAGGAAAACATTACCACAAAGAGCAGGATTTGTCAAAGCCAGCTCTGAGAGATACTTTTCATAATGGGACAGACAGGAAGAGAGCATTTACCCACAAGAAGAACATGCAGTGTGTCCAGTCCCATGGCTTTAGTGGTGCTGCATCAGTGGACCTCCAGCAAAGGCAGCATTGTCCCAACACACAGCTGGTAACACCTCTGCTGCCTTGCTGGTAAAGTACCAACTTTGGGATGTTCTATGGCTCAAAGCCACAAAACAGATTTCATGTATCCTTGCTATGGATCACCTCAGCAAATTTTCAATCCAGAGGCCTTCCAGGAAGATCTGGATGAGTCCAAGACAGAAAGCCCATAGTCTAGTTACAACGGACCAGATTAGCTATATAGCACCCATATACAAATGCTGTGCATTTTTTTTAAGAATTAATGAATGTCTCGCAAAAATTTCAAGTGCCAAGTTTTATGAGCAAAGAAATCTAGCCACAAATATCTTGAGTTGGTACAGAGCTTATTTCACAAAAGGTACTAGCAAGCACTACTAACTAGTAGGCACACCAGACTAATTTACTAATTAGATACACAGAGCTATTTCCAGGCAGTATTTCCATAGACTTTCCAAGGTTCACACCATGCTGTGAAATGGTTGAGATCCACTGTGATCAATGTAATTAGCCTTAGATTTATATAACCTGATAAAATGTCTTAGACTTCTGAAGAACTGCCTTAATGGATTTCTACTAAGTTATATATTAATTGCTTTGAGGAGTTGGAGGGTATAAGAGAAATGCTAGATAGGTTTCAAGCCTTTGTATCTTTTAGAGCTGATAAAGGATTTATATTTTATTTGTTTCAATCTTGGTAAGAAATTAAAAAGTATCTAAACTGACTGTAAATGATGCAGAAGGTCAACAAAAACCCAGGAAAACAGACAGCATTACGAAGGAAAATATCTTTTGGAATGAAAATTCACTGGAGTTGTATGAGCTCCAGGTCTCTTAGGACAATATTACTTCAAATCTCCACTGAGAATAAAAAAAAATTAAAGGCAAGTGCAAATGTGGTAACAGAGCTCAGTGAAATGCCATCAAATGCACAAGGCCCAAGCTGTGAGGAGGTAGCCAACATGGCTAGTGATGGCTACTGAGAATTGCACAACTAGGCACAAAGTCTTCTCTGTTCTTGTGGCAAACATTATTTTGCATACACAGTCATATTTATCAGTCTGTCCTTAGCTGTTGCTGTTTTCACTTGTCTCCACAGTCAGCAGAGTAAAACCACCACTGCCTATAGGATTTGTCATTGCAGGCTACACATGAAAACTAATCCCTAACACAAATTTGTCATTCTTATCCAAGTCAGGAGGCAAATCAGCACAGACACCAGCAGTTTAGCATTTCACCACTTTGCAGCAATACTGCATGCTATAGAAAATATATCTATTTATTCTCAGCTCCAGGGAAATTGGGTCATCAGAAGTATTTCCTCCTTCACCACTATTTTACATCTGAACACACAGAAACTGAAATGTTACTCCAATGTCCAAACTTCTGATAACCCATGAGACAAATCCACCTCACCCAACCAAGTTAATGAAGGGCAAACACAAGCCTTGCTGGGAATAATTTTTCAAATTGTTAGGGCTGGGATAAGACAGTCACAAGTTTGGCTTTAACAGCTGGGGAAAAAAAAAAAAAAAGCCACACCACTGCACTAATATGTGCATGTCATTTAGCAGCCCAGTTGACATTGCTTGTGAGAGCCTTAACTTCTCTGCAAGATGCTGTATGCCTACTGCTTTTTCTGTTTCAAGTCAGAAGATACTGCTCTTAGAAGGACCACTTTTTCTGTCCACTGATTCACAGCCAAAGAAGTTTGGTAAACTCTGTAAAGAGATGCTCCAGCAAGTTGCACCTCACCTGCAAAACCTAGACGGGGAGTAAGAAGAAAAGGTTGCACATACATAACTTTACTACTGGCTGAAGTAAGGAAAGATAGACAGAGGGTCAGAAAGCTTTGTGTGCCAATATAGGTTTCTAGATGAGCCATGCTTTTATTTTTAGTAATGTGCTGCTCTCTCATCCCAGTATTTTATGCTGCTGGTTCTCATGAGAAAGTCTTCAATTGCCCCCCAATACACAGTCAAGGTGGTGAAGTCTCTGTTCAGTGTACTCTGAAGAGAGGCATAAATCACACTGCAAAGGAAGAAAGTCCCCCAAGAAACCCAATATTTCCTCAGAGCTGGCCAGGCAAGGAGATGTTGGCCCAAAGGCTTTTTTGACTGTGGTCCTGTGTTTGACAGCCTTGAGGAAGACTGGGGAAGAGAATAAGGCAAATCAGTTTATTTATAATCCCCTTCTTAATGTTTCTGTCCTTTTTTGTCTGACTCAGTCTCTGTCCCATAGCTGGAATTCTCATGTCAAAACATGAACCATTTGAATGAATTTTAGTAATATTGATACAATTCATAATATTGTTACATTATTAGGATAACTATAATAATTCAGAAAATGAACATTGTTTATATTTTTAAATGTTCATTCTTTTTAAAGAAAATTATCTTTTTCTTTAGTTTTTACAAAGATCCCAAGTATTTTCAAGTGTCGCCTGCCTGCCTGCTCTCAGAGGCTGGGCTGGAAGGGCAGAGACAGCTTCTGGGATGCTAGATTTGCTCACAAACCATGAAAGCAAAAGTAACTCACTGCATGTGGCAGACAGGCTCACTGAACTGTTCCCAAACTCATGGGGTCTGTGCTAGGACTGCTGTCCTGCCTGACATTCTTCTCTTGCCATAACAAACCCACAGTTTTCAGTCACTGTCCTTTGCTTTCAAGGGCCTGCAAGCAGCCTAGCCCCTGTAATGCTGAACGAAGCGAAGCGCAGGACAACGTGCTCACACCACAACCAACTATGCTGCTCTTTTGCTGGTACTGAGCCACCCTGTGGAGCCAGCGACCCATTTAAGGGTTCACATTGCTGCACTGTAACCCAAGTGACATCAACGATGCTCCCACCTGCACTTATGGTATCCTAACATTAGGATAGCAATAACATAAACCAGATCTCTGCAGCTTTCACAGCTCCTTCGTAATAACTGAGAACTAACACAAACATTGCTCTGATACCATCCAAGCAAAGTCACAGTAAGTTTTGGACCTGTATGGAAAATATTTTAATAAATGAGGTCTACGTCAGTTTTCTTATTGTTTTACAGAAACAACCTTGTTTAAAACATTTTAATTTTAGCACGGTCGATTACTGATACTCAGTGTATCATAGACCTAGCAAAAATCACCACCTATCATATTGTTTCATAGACCTACCAAAATCAAAGCAACCTAAATTGAGGTGTGTTCACTGGGTAGGCATATGCAAGAGAAACCACAGAGGGTTGTTAGTCCCAGGAATGTAGAAGGTAGCCAATATGGCTTTCCTGGTATATTGCTGGAGCCTATGACAACACAAAATTGATACTAGGTAGAAGACCAACAGATCTGCAAACATCAAGAAGGAGTTGGCTCTCTACATTTGTCTTAACTGTGCCTCCTGCAGTTTGTTATAACATCACTCATACATGGAAGCAGATGGTTTGCCACATATCAATTTACTATGCCTCTCTTTCACTGATTTTTTTTTCAGCTCCGTCTGTGCATTTTTATTCAAAAGGAGACCATATGGTCCCTCTGAGGTAGTTTATAAATAATTGTATATTTACAGTAGCAATTGAAACCAGAGTCACATGCTTGCCTTCAGGAAAGCAGCTGAAAGTAGCTGGGTAGGATTTGGAATTATTTTCTCAATACACCATAGAAATATGCACTGAATAATTAAATAAAAATTGATTTCACATGGCCTTCCTGATTGTGTTTGTTCTGCTACTGCTGCAAAACACAAGGTTCCTAATCAGAACTGGTCGAAGAGATGGGGTCATGCATGCTCTGACAGAATTGCTTCCATCTATCATCTGCTGGCTGGAACAATGATCTTGTGTCCCTGCTTTGTCAAGGGCTAGATTCAGCTCTAGGTGAAGGAGGGCCTGGGAAAGATGGTGCTGTGTTCCCAGGAGACCCTATTTTACTTCATCTTTGAGGCCTGCAGGGCTGGTTTGAACACCTAGTTCAGCCCTTCCCCAGCAGGGCAGTTTTCCAGATGCAGATTGTTGGAGGACAGCCAATATTTTGCTAGCACCACTTCCTCAGACAGTGAGGATTAAAGGCTCCTGTGAATGACTGCCACCTTAGTGCTTCTTCTGCTCATCCTTCCCCTTCCTCCCTGTAGGGCTGTTTGGCCATACCCTATCTTAATCTCAGCAAAGGGCAAATTACTCTAAGAAAAAAGTCCAACTGTCTGTAGAAACAAGACCAAAGTTACTCATATAACTTGGTGACTGAAGTCAGTCAGTCTGAATTAGGGGCCAGCCTTGCCTCCCCCTCTGCTTCTGCCCCATATATTTTCAGCACTGTCCTTGTTTTTGCACAAAAGAATGAAAGACGAACCTGCACCTCCCCAGTACTAAGGGAGGATGCACAAGGTCAGATGTCCCAGATACTCTGTCTTCCCACTGGGAATAAATTGCCAGAAGAGTTCATCTCCTGCTTAGATCAATAAAAAGGAGCATGTTTTTAAGTGCCTCACATTGATATTATTGGCCAAGATATGTGAGTGGGAGTGCTATTCTGGAAGGTTCAATATCTCTTTGTAAATCCTGCCGACTTACTTGAGGACTTAACTGGGGGCATTGGAATAAGCATGGCCCCTGGCCCACTAATCCCACACCTTCAGCCTAAAATCTGGGCTCCTCTAAAACAGAAAATCCTGTACTCCAATTNATACTGGATAAAAATGAAGATAAAACTAATTCCACCGAAGTGGTAACATTATAATTCTCTTTATTTTTCATTTTCTATGTCTTGCACTGCTGATGGGTAATGAGATTTGCTTTTCATCATGATCTTCTGGGTTGATGCCTAAGCAGAGCACTGCAAGCTGTGATTTACCAAGCTAGGAGACAGGATTAGGTGGGTTATGTAAGCAAGACAGTAAAATCGATCAAGAATGAAATCTAGACTCATTCCAGTGTTGTGTTGAACCCTGCCCTCTTGCCTTCAGCTTGAGGAGAAAAATTGCAGAGATTTGTACAATGATCTGCACTGTCCCTTCTACTCCTTTGCATCTTGGCTATTCACACTGCCAGATGTTGCCATCATCCTCTACCTTGGTTATCCAGCACAATCACCGCAAGTACCGCATGCAGTAATATGTGCTGATGTGTTTCTCTCATGCAAGTATGAAAGAAAAGTAGTATAACATATACTTGCAGCTCCAGCTGATTAAGTCTGCTCCTAGATCAGTTATCAGTAAATATGGACAGAAGTAAAGGTGATGGTTTGCCCACAAAGAACATGGTGACCCTGGGGACAAGAACTGCCAGCCCTAAGCTTCCCCAGGCAAAACGGTGAGGATGGCATGCGGTGGGCAGTGAAGCAGACTGGGTTTGCAGGGTTACAGAATATCTCCTTCAGAGACGTTAGGTCTCTGTGGTGCTTCAGTTCTTTGCCTTAAGAAAGCTAAAAGATGCATTGCCTGGAATTGCTGCTTTCTTGTCAATTTGTGGTTCTTTCACTGAGAGGGTGAGGAGGGCTGCCCACCTGCATCCCCACTGCAGCTACTGACTGTTCCTTTCCACCCTTGCACCTTGGGTAGGTCACCCTGAACAAGCATCTGTAGGAACATGAGCTTCTAATTGGAAAGCCACTCACCTGCTGTTGTCTTCTGTATTTCTGGATGGAATTTTTAAGCCCTCTTTCCTTATTTTAAGAGCAAAAAAAGAAGTTTTGGTTTTCACTGTTTTTCTTTCTAAGCTTGACAACCAGACTGTTCACCGTAACAGAGTAGGGTACACATTGATGTGTTTCCATTAGCAGGACCTCTGACTCCACAAAGTTATTTAGGCTCCTAATAATAAACACAAGCAGCAGGTTTGCCCTGGATTTCCAAACTGAAATGCCTCTGAGGATCTGGGTCTAAGTGGCCATATCAGCAAACCCATGAAACTAATTTTACACAGACAGCCATCAAATCCATAGACTAATCAGCTAAAAATTAGAGATTGCTTTTTGCTAATGGCTTTCATTAATAATTATTTTGCTGTTATTTGTAATAATACTTTAAACTGTTTTTCTCCTGATAGGATCCCCTTAAGAGTCCCAATGCAATGCTTGATACAAATACAGTGTATCAGTTCTGTGATTCTGCAAAAGCTCCAGATGATAAAACTGAAGTAAAAATGAGAAATACATATTTCTCTAAACTAGTTCACTGTGATGAAAGGAGTAAGCAAAATACCTAAGAAACCTGAATTTTTAAAGTGTTATTGTTTCATGCAGTCTACACTGTTATTGGTTTACCAATTCTACCTTTAAATGTATAGACCTATTCTAAATATACCAGACCAGATAATACACTGATGCAAATAATAATTTCACTGATTTGATCAAAGCAGATTTAACTTTTGTTAAGTGACAACCAGATCCAATCTGTACTCTGTTTATAGCTTTATTCCAGAATTCCCAATGGTCCCTGACATAATAAAATGACACCTTCCACATAGGCAAGAAATCCATTGACTTCATATTCCAAACAAACCATTGTTAAAATAAATGGAAGTCTCTTTACTCTTAACAACAGTGAGTCAAATGGACCTGACCTCTGTGGGTGGGACTTTAATTATGCCCACTATGTTTAAGAAAGTACAATATTGTAATAATATTATTCATTGCATTCCAAGAGTTCCATCAAAGGCTTGACAATCCCAGGAAATGATGCACATCCTCATTTACAGTACTGCTAAATTGCTAAATATATCCGGTCATATAGAATCTGATCCTGTGAAGTTTGGGCATTGCCACTTAACAGGAACTAATAATATCTCTGGTTGTCCCTTTCCTTAAGTGAATCATTGTTCTCAATCACAGATTTTAGCCCTCTCTAAAAAAGAATAACCAGAATAAAACTCCATCAAAATCCAGTGGCATCAGTGCTGTACAATGAAGTGTTTGTGATGGGTGGAAGGAAGAGGGTGAATAAGTGGTTGCCCGGTGGGGAAAGCCAGGGATGGGTAATGTATAGAGGCCAGGAGAGCTGCTGGGGGGAGGGAGATTGCAACGTGACATAAAAGTGGCGTCTCCACTGAGTCTGTGCTTTCTGTTCACCAGCTCAGTTATGAGTCAAAACTGCCCAGCACCAGACTGCCCTCCTGCAGAGTGCCATGGTGCCACCTACAGCTTCTTCTGCCTGGCTGCTGGGAACCTCCATCAGGAGAGAGAAATTCCATAGCTCCTTCAAATGGTGTGGTTAACTGATACTTAACATGACAATTAATTTTGAACTGATTTCATTGCAGTGAACAGAAAAGTTGTCTGAAAAGAGTTGTGGCAGTAATCCTTTTTTTTTTTTTTTCTTTTTTTTTTCTCTCCCTGGAAATGCAGAATGCTACTGCTCAGTTAAACCTCTCAGTCACAGCCAGCAGCGTCCACAGAAACAACTGCAGCCTTATTCAAAGTCATAGGCTGTGTTTTAGATCCTGATGAAATACAGTTTCTTGGTGGAAACTCCTCACGATATTCAACATCTAAGAAATTAAACTTCTCCCCTAATCTTATGTTTCCATTGCAGCAGTTAGGTGTGTAGCTGGGGGCCTGTGCTCACTGGCACTCAATCTCACTATTTAGCTTTCCAGAAGAGCTTGCTAAACCTCTTCCCTGTTGACAACTGCTTCTTCTCTGTGTGTTTGCCCTCTCTTTTGAAAGACTACTGATCATTTCTATCTGGAAGACAGCAAGCAGGAAACCTGCCAGCACTCTGGGAAACAGCACCTCTCCTCCCAAGCCAGAAGGAGCATCTCCTGGCATGCTTTGACATCTGTCTCCTCAAACCTAGCTCCACCACGCGGCTGGTTGTGTTAATGAGCATCTTGTGCGGCTGCAGGCATACAACAGCTGCTTGCTGCCTGCTTTACAGGAGCTGCCCCAGGAAGGTTCTCTGATGCGGGTTTCCAACTGCTCATCCTGATGCTCAACTGGGAAGAGATCCTATTCAAAAAGGACTTTGCATCGTTTCCCACAATTATCTAGGTAACTATAGTTTGAGAAAATATAGACAATTGTAGCTAGCATATGCAGTATTTGTTTCCATTTAAAAATGTCAAGGATTATTAGTCCAGAATCAAATGAAAATCCACATTTTCCCTCTAAAACTTAGAAAACTGCTTTACAAAAACTACACCAGAAATCCCCACAAACTACTGCCACAGGAAGTGTTTCCAGGAGCTGGGGGGAAGAAAGTGGTGGGGAGCATGTACAAGCTGGCTGGCAGGAGTTTTCTTCTTGCCACCTGCAAGTCCACGGGTCCAGCTTGCTCCAGGGCCACCTGATGAACAGCCTCTCCAGAGAGTTTGCTGCATGGCTTCAAGCAGTGGAACAAGAAGCCATCACTCCCACTACAAAACAAAACAAAACAAAAAACAAACAAACCAAAAAAAAAAAAAAAAAAAAAAAAAAAAAAAAAAAAAAAAAAAAAAAAAAAAAAAAAAAAAAAAAAAAAAAAAAAAAAAAAAAAAAAAAAGGCATCCAGAAGCCAGCTGCTGTCATCTGAAAATTTCATCTCAGCCTTAGAATGGCTCCCTACCTATTCTGGAAATATTTTGGAAAGTAGGGGAAGCAGAATAATTACTTTCATGGGCAGCAGTGCTCTCCAGGCCACCCCAACACCAACCTCCCATATGAGCTAGTATTTTGATGCAGTGATAGGGAAAATGGCATCAAGGAAACACTGAGTTTGCAGAGCTAGAGAATGTTCAACATATCCAACATTCTGGAGGGGTTGGCTGAACTCTGCTGGAGAGATGCAGTCTCAGAGCTGGATCTCAATTTTGTTAAAAAGGTAAAAATTTTATTTGAAGTCTCTTTACCACTTGTATTATAGACTTTAAAGCAGCTGGAAAGAAGTTGGCAGGCAAAAATAAATAGCCTTACTCTATGTGCTTAGAATGTTAGTGGACAGTGTACCCCAATACTTGAAAACACAAAGTTTGTCACAGATCAGGTATAGACTCAGCCACAATTCTAATGCTGAATTGAACACTGACTCCCCTTAACAGTTCAGTATTATTAATTGCTACAAAATACATAATATACGCCCTCAGCAGAAATGTGGCTATTCTAGTCACACTTTATAACACTTCCCTTTCACTAAACTGGGAAGATGCCATTCATAGGATCTAGTTAGCTCGTTTGGAAATTTGGAAATTTATAGAACTATTCTATTTGATTGCCTTTTTTTTTTTTTTTTTTTAATATTTTTCAAGCCGCTTGGTAAAAACAGCCTTGCTGCAAAGAAGGCAAATGTTAGGAACAGTATTGCCAGCAGGTTGAGGGATGTAATCCTTCACTGGGGAGACAACACTTGGAGTGCTGTGTCCAGTTCTGAGCTCCCCACTACAAGAGCGATATTGAACTACTTGAGAGTCTAGCTAAGGACCACATGGACAATGAAGGGACTGGAGCACCTCACATAGGAGGCAAGACCAAGGGATCTAGGACTGTCCAGTCTGGAGAAAAGGAAGCTCAAGGGGATCTCATCAGTGTGTACAAACACTTGCAGGGAAGGTGTAAAAAGGATGTAGCCAGGCTCTTTTCAATCCGTTACAGCAGACATCACCTGAAACACAGCTTGTTCCCTCTGAATATCAGGGCACAGATTGCTGTGGTCTCCATCTCTGGGATATTCAAAAGCCATCTACACAGATGATCTGGGTAACTGGCTTTAAGTGGCCCTTCCTGAGCAAGGTGAGGTTGGACCAAATGACCTTTAGAGGTCCCTCACAACCATAAGAACTCTGTGATTCTGTGAATTCTGTCTGATAAACAAATGGATACATAATCATCCTGTGTAGACATACCACAAGGATATATCCAATGTAAAAAAGAAGACACAGACCACGAAGGACAACATCTCACTAAGGAGCTGTGGACAACAAGAGCATTCACCTGCAGTCACTCCACCTAAACAGGTCTATGGTAGCAGCGAAGTGTGGGGGGAAGAGCATAACTAAGACATTCTTTCCTTCAATAGTTGGCTAATTGGTTTTGATGATCAGATCCCTTCTGATTTCTGACATTATATGATAGTTACAACCCAGTCCCTCTTCTTATTCACTGGGTTTATTGAAGAGATTATGGCTTTTCCTTTCAGACACTACTCCAAAATTTGTCTTCCACATCTGTGTCCCAAGAACCTTGCTTGGATGATGGGTTCATACCATGGCAGCCTTGGTGTTCTGTCATGCAGAGCTGAGAGCAGCAGGGACAAGGACCCACAGCATGCAGTATGCCACACAGCTCTGGCACCAAAAACTGCAGAAGAGGCGGTATCATTCTTTGACTTGAGCAGAGGTGCTCAAGTCACAGAACTACTATTGGGAATGTTACTTCCTTATTTTTAGTTAGTATTTACAGGTGTGAAAGTGCTTAGATTTTTGGCTAGATTTTTCTGTCAGCATTTTAAATACAAAGGACAAGCAAAAAAGGTGGAAAAAGCTTCACTGCAAAAAATCCTGGCTTAAGTGACAAGAATATTTTTTAATGTAACCATAGAACAAAATCAATCAAAACAGCCTAGAAAAATCCCAGAGCATGGGATGATGGGAAATAATTATATTTCTCCTTAATTTTATAACTGTAGGTAATCTCAGCAATTCAACTAAACTCTTTTCAGAGCATAAAGCTAACACTTCCTCTAGTCCAGCCTTGATGGTTGCTGCATGAATGTGAGTGCCGTAACATTAACAACTCCTCCACCTAGCTGCCTTCTTCCATAATGTCAGCTGCAGACAAGCAGAGGCTTGTTAAAGTGTTATTTTGGGGGAAATGTCAGAAATAATTAATTTCAACACGATTTTGAACATACTGTTCTCCGAGTGTATTAAGCGGGGTGTACTTTTAGTAGAGTGGATGCTTAGTTCTTTTGAGTAAAAAGATTGTTTAGTGCACACTAAAAATACTCCAGTGGTATTATATATGATATAGGGATGTTCTTTTTAGTAGTAACCTTATTAGCAAGTGTGCTATGAACAAATGTGTTTATTAGATAGCAAACAGCATTTCAGTTTGTATTGGACCATTAGCTAGCAACCTCTCGGCTGACTCTACTGGGTGATCAGCTGGGGATTACTGTCTAGCGACTGTAATAACATAGCCCAGTTTGGGTGCAGTAAATGACTAATTATGCTGTCAAGACAAAGTATTTGATAATAATACAAAACTAAATGACTGTTTGGAAAAGCTGATGGTGATGGTGTTGGCAACTGATGTAATTCATGTGAGCTATACAGCAAATAATCTGAAGCCTGAAATGATATTTTAAAAAGTTATGGCCAAGTTTTGGTCTTATTTTAGTCACTTGGATTATTGCCTGCTATGCTTAGGACGTGACATTTTCTGAATGCATTTAAAGAAACAAACACAACTCTAAAAGTAGTTAATAAAAGAAATGGCCTGAAAGTCCTCCAAGAAGTTACCCAGCCCCTGAGAGCTGCTGCCTCAGAGCAATTCCTTTTTCCACCTGTGAGACACTGAATTACATTTCTTTTTTCTGCCTTCTGTGAAGAAGAGCCATACAACCATTACAGGGAATCAACCTGGCTGACTCAGACTTACTGAAAAGATAAAATTAACAATCTCAAAATCAAAACAACTAAGTAAAATAATTTTTTTTCTTATCATCACATCCCCAAAAACATTACCAAATGTGAACACGGGTTGTATTCTGCCCTCTCTGGGTACTTTGTGACAAGCTTGACATGTGAAACAAGCAAAGAGGATATTTCCATCTCTGGTTATCTGCTTTTCTATTTTGCCGATGGTTACCACCTCACAGCAGAGAGCAGAAACAATGTTTCAAACTGCATGGCAGATTATTGCAAACAACCATCAGTTTGGGATTTATTTATATTGGGGGGCAGAGTCCGAAATGGAAATCTTGGGAGAGGGGCAGATTAGGCAGGAGGGGAAGGTAATGCCTCTTGGTATGAAAAGACAGACGTTTTCTGGAGACACTGTTCTGTATCACATTCTTTAGCCTCTCTTGCACAACAACTTGATGGCACGGTAGGTTGGATTTTAGAGACTCCTGTTCATCCTGCTACTGCCATTGCTAAACCACAAAGATATGCATACATATTTCCTCAACAGGAGTGCAAGTGCAGGAAACTTCGAGAAATCTGGTGTATTCAACATATCAAGGAAGGGCAAAGGACACTACAGGATTCAACATGCTGGACAAGTAAGGAAGAAGAAGATTTCAAAGCACCTTTGAACTGTAGTAGTTAATCAATACTTTAGAGAAAATAAATCTGTGCTAAAGATTCTGCATTTTAAATAAAATATAAGGAGTTCTTCTATAGTAGAACCAGCAAATGCCAAAGAGTGTTCTTAATATCTCAAGGTTAAATAAGAAATTTCAGAAAATCAATTTGTCCATATCTGTCATGTAAAAAAATCAACTAACAGACATTTTGCATCTGTTGAAAAAATAAAAATCTTTTAGATATCCATGTGAGTACAAAAATATTGATTCACATGAAACAAGGCTATTAGATTGCAGTATTATAATGTTTTCCAGTATGGTTGAGATTGCATAAAACCTTGATAAAGATGTTCTCATCCCCTGAGGTAAACAAAAATGAGAAAAAAAAAGATAGGGAGGAACACTGTTTTCTAAGTCTGTTGATGTCCATGAGTGCTGGGACACAATAAAGAGCAGTTCCTCTGTCTGTGGAGTGCAGCTGCCTGGGGCTTGGATGCTGGCCTGGCTTAAACCATGACACCAGTTAACTTAATTCCCTCTTATCCTCCTCTCACTGTCATACACAGTCCCAGAGCAAAGCCTTTTCATCCAATGAGTTCATGCCCATATGTGCCTTTATTTTAACTCTGCTTTCATTTAGCTATCTCCTATAGTTCTTCTACGATAAAGTACTTACACCAACACTTCAAACAAAATTTATGTCAACCTGTTGTTACACCAGGTTTGAGTGAAACCAGTAAGCCAGTTCAGGGTGGTGAAGAGAATCATTATGTAATATGGTTGAGCTTAAGTTCAATGGACTAAATTGGTTAGACAGGTTATCATACCACAAATTAGAACAAATAACTTGGAACAAGGAAAGAATGGTGGCTATTTTTTCTAAGGAGTGCACTGTTGGATTTTTGTTAGAAATTGTGAGGTATGTACATACTAGTGTTAAAAGATCCAAGGATTTTTTGTCTTAAGACTGTGAATAAATGTGGTTAGTCACAGCACAGTACTAGGATGCAAAATGCTCTTGGGAACTCTTGGAATAATTTAAGAATGATGTCTCCATGACAGGATAACATCTACCCCATTTCTTGCCAAGGAAACTATATGGCTATATAGTATAAATTATGGCTAATTATTTCATATGCTGTTTCTCAGAGCCCTTAACACAGGAAGCCTTTTCTTCTTCCAGATATTCAATACTACTGTTAATAGCATCTTTCATTTCTACAGTGGGATGTATTCCAGAGAATTCCAGTCTATCTCCATGGAGCACAGTCCAAGTGTGACCAACAACCTGGCATAACAAGAGAAAAATTCCAGCCAAGACCATTACAAAATTCCTCTGATCCTATACAAAAGGGTTGCTGCTACCCACAAAGAACTGAGGAAGCCTGATATCCAAGGCTTTTGTCCAAGACCTTCAGCTTCAGAGCTAGACCATACTGTATTTGAACAGGAAACTCCTAGGAAGTAACTTGTGGATACTGAACATGGAAATACTGTGAATCTGAAATGTGTGCTGTCAAACTTCATCTAATCTGATCCCGTCCACCTTTTGAAACTCGGTTTTCCCAAAGATCAGGCCAACAGGGACAATTGTATATTTTAAAGTAATAGTAAATAAATAAATAAAAGTAATACTTTACTAAATGGCAAACGTGGTCAGCTCAAATGTGAATAGTAGAACTAGTAGCAACTGTCCGGTATCTTTGAATGAATCAGAGGACCAAAAAAAAACTCCCAAAACAACCCAATCAACCAACCAACCAACCAAAAATCCAAAGCAGAAGCTTAATAACTTTGTTTCCAACATAGCAGCTAGCATTTGTGATTCTTGGGTTTGTCCTCTGTAGGGCCAGGAGTTGGACTTTGATGATAGTTGTGGATCTCTTCCAATTCAGAATATTCTGTGATTTATTAAAACAAATACAAGAAAAAAAAATAAAGATGAAGAAGAAAAAAAGAAACAGAACAGTTGTCTATATTAGACTGACTATACTCTCAAAAAAGATTTTTTTTTTTTTATGTGTTAGACCATACTTTTATACTCCCTTTGGCTAAAAAGAAGTCTGAAATTCCTCACTAGTTTGTGTTAATTCATCCCACGTATTTTTATTTATAGACTATCGTGCTGTATTTCTAAACAATGAAACTTGCAAGCAAAGACATACTGGATATAAATAAAAAAAACTAGTCTCTCAATCAAATCATTTTTAAAACAAGAAAAAAAATTAAAAACTCTATCACTGAAACAATGTTCTCTGTGCAGCCAAGTATTTGAGGCATCTTGACAAAGAAAACACATAACCTACTTACTTATATATATATATGTATGTATATATATCAGAATTTCAAAATTAAAAATTCCCTAAGAAGAAATGAGAATGCCAGTACCAAAGACAGAGACTTCAGGACACCACATAATTGGAACAATGAGCTAATTCACTTAGCTTATTTTCAGTTAATTGGTTTTGGGGGTTTTTTGCATAATATATAAACACAAGACAAAGTTGAATTTCAAATTAAAACAATAATAAAAAATTATTGCTGGGAAAAGGGAGAGACAGAGCCCCAAAAACAAACTCTCTGAAAAAATTATTAACAATTTTAAATTACTTCAAAGTTAAGAAGAAGACAATGTCCAACACTAATTTTTCAAGAACAATTGCTGCCAAAGCACTTTCATTTCCTTTTACAGGAAAATATCAAGCCCCTTAGATAGGGCAGACAAAGCACTTACCATATATTTGATTTTAGTAGACCTTTCAATGTTGTTTAAACTAAAAGAGAGATTGAGAAGGAATTAAAATGGTAAAAGCAAGTAAAAATCTGTTTCAAAGAGAAAGGGGACAATCTGATACCAGCACTTATGGTAGATAGGGATAAATTAATGGGTTTTTGATGCAGTAGGGAGGATCACAGATATGAATCGGAAGAGCTTTTCAAAAGTATAAATTTTGAACTAGAGAAATGGCCTGCTTGAGGAAGGAGACTTTAGAAGGAGAGTCCACCACCAGAGATCTTGAAGAATAGACTGACTGACTCTGCATGGGCAGAGGGGGTGAATGAGCTCTGAATAAACTCTCGGAATCCACCTTTTAAATGCCATTTGCATATATCTACACTCTTTAAAAGCTCAAAATCCAAGAGCCCAAGAGATGAATCATTTATTACTTAAATAAACATCTGAAATTTGACAGCAAAAGTATTATATCATCAATAGTTCTTCTGTTTGCTGGGCATAGCATATTTCAGTGGCTTAACTGATGAGTGCCAACAGTGTCATAGCAGGAAGAACAACCCACTATGCTAAAGTTTTTCCACCTCCTCTCTTCCAGAGATAGAATGTAGTACTGGCATCTTCAAGACCCCAGAAATACCATTTCAGGCTCATTACACTGAAAAAGTAATAATAATAATAATAAAAATAAAGTCACTCACCTGTGTGATCATTGCAATGTTGTGTTAATGGCAAATGGTGTAGGATGGCACAGAATACTTCCAAGTTAAGAATTTAAATTCACAGCACAACTAAGCAGTTGTCTCCATCTTCCCCTCCATGCTCTATGACAATTCCAGTTTCTGCTCTCATGAATAACTACCATTTTGTCCTCCAGGAGTCCCATGCTTGACTCATCCCTACTTTTATCAAGCATCACCTCCCCTCCTCTGCTCCACCATCATCAAAATCTCTCAGTCAGTTCTGCCATCATCTCCCTCTCCCCCTCACCCTAATACCAATCTTATTTCTAGTATCACACTCCCTGTTGCTCCCCTCTCCAAATGTCCATGCCCTCACTCACACTGTTCTCCCTGCATGTGTTCCAGTTTTTCTCTGGCATATCTGGCTTCTGATCACACTCAGAGTTGTGCCATGAATACAGCTTTGCTTGTGCTTCCACACCATGCTGCCATGCCAAGAGAAACCCAAACTAGTGAGAGGCTCCACTTCAGGGAAGTTCTCAGCTCTCATAGATACTGGGCAACTCTGAAAATGTGTAAATCTCCCAAACAAAACACAGGGCACACACAAAGAGCATCCAAAATACTGCTAAAGATTGTGCATCTCCTACAGCCTGAGGTTTACTCCTGGTCTTTCAGCAGAACATTCTGGATCTAGCTGGAAAATGAAGAAACAGCCCTACTCATACCTACCTAGAAAAGACAACAGGCAATAGTAATTGCCTCTAGTAGTCCTGTCCTTCACCTGCAAAGGATTTATTGGTGTGGTATCCACCTTGACTAAGGACAATCTCTGCCATCAGTCACTTGAAGAACAATTGAAGAAGCTGAAGACTTCAGAACACACTAAGACTAAGGACTTTATGTTTCTACCACTGTAAAGCATGAAAACAAAATTATCAAATGTCAAAAATCACAATTGGCTCCCAGATCTTTAGATTTTGAATATAAGATTGTCCTTTCAGCAAAACTAGGTGGTGCTGACAAGTCATCCACTAATTCAGAAATGTTAACAATTTCTGTATCCATTCCTATCAACTTTGCCTCAGCTAACACTTCTTTTCCTGCCATCTTCATCTCAGTTTCTGATGATGATATTTCAGCTATCCCTTCAGGTCCAATCATCCTCCTGGTCTTAATTTTTGAGAAAAATACTAATGGTTGCATGAATGACCAATACATTCATGAAAGTGCCTATATCATAGGATTTGCTGAGATTAGTAGAAAATCAGAGTTCATGACCCCCTTTTTCTACACCCCTGTACAAAACCTAAACTCTTCACTCCCCCTTTCAGCAGGTACAGAGCTCACAGAAGGAGCTATATCTTGTGCTCACTTTTGGCCGAACAGAGCAGCTGCTCATCCTTGACAAACTGGTTCTGGGAGCAGACATCCAACTGGACAGGACTGTCCTTCAGCCTTGATTGGACTGGAAACCTCTGCAGCCTGGAACTTCATGTACACATAGGAAAACTAAAACCATATTTGCCAGAGCTGACAGGAGGGAAGTCACAGATGTCCATCGTCACTGCCTCTCTCCATCATAACCAGTGTACAAACATGTCCATCTCAAAAGGTGAGCGAGAGAGGGCCAAAGCCACTTGACTGTTACTACATATCTTGAAGTTGTGTGAGTAGCGATAAAGGCCAGTGCTAGGATGGATGTGAGATAGACAATCAGAGGAAAGTACAGACAGCACATCAGAGGTGATGAGTGCTTCTCTTCGCATTCCTCTCTCACACAGATATTTCTCTTCAGCTTGCCTGGCTCTTCTGTGCAACATGATCTGTGCACCACGAGTGGGTGACAGTAGCATCTTCACGACTTGTGACAGAAACAGAGAATTCCAAGCTCTCTCTCCATCTGTGAGCCCCAAGTGACTTAGTAAACATTTTAGTTACAAGATTCAACAGTAACAAAGAGTAACATACAGTAGATGCGTATAGTATGCTCTCCTTGCAACAAAACCTTACCCCTGTGATTGGCTAGGCAAACACAAGGCTGGTTTGCTGCTATGGTTCTCCCTTCCTAATCGCTTCAGCGCCTAGTTCTAGGGTCATTCAAGATCTTAATGTAGTCAAAACACAGCACTTGTGTTCATAACAAAGCTTTCTTTAAAGCCAATTTTCCTAACACCTTACTTCTTTATTTATATAATCCCATTGAAGAATTTGAGCAATTTGTTAACCTTAATCGCCTTTAAGTCAGACTTACCTTAAACATTTAATCTCCACTCCTAAACCTATGCTTTCCAAGTTATGGAAGTAGTCGTACTTCTTCTTACATTTCCCTGCAGCCTTTCAATAAATACAGTCTTTTCCTTCCTGTCAATCTTCTTACATTCTGCCCCACAGCCTGCTCTTACCTAATTCAAGTTCTTATGAGTTGATCCTAAATTAATACTCTCTCAGTAATCACGGCAACTAATAAGGTATTATAATCCTTGACAGACTGACTCTGACATACATTTTACTCTGTTCAGGCTGTGACTCCTTTCTGAACAAAAGGAGACACTCAACCAAGCCTGCGTATCTGGGGGAGCAGCTTCCCCTTCCTCTCGTTAGTTGCTGTGGCAGGAGAGTTGCCCTGGAGGTTCAGCTGAGGGCTTGGCTCTGCACGGCGCTTCCCAGCTCTGCCTCGGAGCCCGTGTGGAGGAGCCGCCAGCAGGCGGAGAACCTGGCGGTGCTGTGATGCAGATGTAACAGCGTCAGCGCACAGAAGCGGCTGCTGCACTGAACTGCTTTCCTGTCTGGAAAGGACATAATCAGGTTGTACGACACCATGGCAAAGTACTTTTAAAATAACTGGTTATGGAAATGTACGAGGATTAGACGTCACTGTGCCACAGGCTGCAGAGAGCACGAACCACCGCTGACCCCGCGGCTCCTGGGGGCCCCGCAAGCACTGCCTCCTCTCCCTGGAGGCAGGGCCGGACCCAGGCTGCCCCGTCACACACTCTTGTGGTCACAGGGCTTCGTCCAGCGTGCCTGTTGCCTAACTGTATCAATATGCTACAAATAAAATAATAAAATAAAATAAAATAAAATAAAATAAAATAAAATAAAATAAAATAAAATAAAATAAAATAAAATAAAATAAAATAAAATAAAAATTTTGAAAAGTTTCGCCGTGTGCCCCACGTCGCGGCTAGATGACGTCACCATCTGCGCGCCCGTCCCTCCGCCGCGCCCGACCGCGTGCTACCACCAGAGGGCGCGCTCGCCCGCGGCGTGCGGCCCCGCCCCCGCCCACCCCACCTCATTGGCGCCCGGTCGGGGCGGGGCCTCCGGGTCACGTGCCCTTCCGCTCCCGCCGCCGCCAGG
>VWYO01011481.1:66185-121185 GCA_013400275.1 Rhadina sibilatrix
GCCGGCGCTGCCGCCGCGCTCTCCCGGCCACGCGCGGACATGTGGCGGCGCGGCGGGCGCTGAGCGCGCGGAGCCCCGCGAGCCCCGGTAGCCCCGAGGCGGCGGAAGAGGCGCGGGCACTCGGACCCGGACTCGGCTCTCCCTGCGGGGCAGAGACCGCGCCAGGGAACGCCGCGGCGCCAGGTGAGCGCGGCGATTGGTGCCGGCCGCCTCCCTCGGGAAATTCCTCGCGGCGAAGGGAAGTGTTCGGGGCCGCGGGCCGGGGCCCGCCGCTGGCGGGCCGGGAGGGGAGGGCAGGCGGGAGGCGTTGCAGTCCCGCTTCGGCCGGGGCCTTCGCCCCCGCGCGGAGCCCGCCGGGCTGGGGCGCTCCCGCCGCTCCGCCGGGCTGGGGCGGAGTTTGCTGCCGGCTCCGGCCGCGTTTTCCCCTCTTCCCTTCCCTCCCCACCCCTCCTTGCCGCCCGCGTCGTGGCGCCGACCGGGAGTCCGGCCCGGCCCGGCCCGGTGCTGGCGCTCGGTCGCCGCAGCGAGACGCGGGTTCGGCTCCCGTGGCCGCCGGCCCCCCTGGGGCGAGAGGGGAAACAAAGCGGGGCGGCCGGGGCCACCCGCGGCCCCCTCCGTGCCGAAAGCTTTTGTGAAGCCGCACCGGGAGGAGCAGCAGCCCTGCCCGCTGACCCGTGAGCGGGGCTGAACAAAGATACGACCCGGGAGCGCCGCCGTCCCTCCGCTCCCGGTGGGGTGGGCGCACGACCTGGCGCCTGGAGCTGTAAACACCGGCGGGGTTTGGTGGAAGAGCGGTTTCTGGGACCTTAAGAGTTGTGGAGGAAGTTGCGCGGAGAGGCTCAGCTCAAAGCCTAGCTCTGCTTTTGTGCCGCTCTGGGATCGCGGCTTAGACATCAGCAAAGTTGCGCGGGGGAGAGCTGGATCCTGGAAGCAATTTGCCGAGCCAGTGAGATAATCTCCAGTTCTCGTGTTTTATAGTACACGGTGTCCTAGTTTCTTTTTTTTCCCCCGCTTTGGTGAGTATTACGGAATATTATTAACTTTTGCTCAAAATGTAACTCATCTTTGACAGTCCACCTCCACGTTTATAACTTCAAAACAAAGCAGTATTGTTAGGACTAAAATGAGTCCCTGCCCTCTCACGATATTTTCCTCTTAGACTACTAATTAATTTTAAATTCTTAGGAAGAACGAGATAACAGAGAGAAAGCCCAGGTAGTTACCATGTGTTTAGTATCAGTAACTAGGTGTTGTTGGCAAAGAGTTACTTATTTAAAATGTCAAGAGACAGTTAAGGCTGTGCCCGTCTAAGTAATTATTATATGATGGGGAAATCTAGCTGAGTGTCCAGTGTTAAGTTTGTAGATCACTAATGTGTTGAGAGCTTTTGATTTTCATTTCAGTGGATCACAGTTTTAAGTATAATGTGACTTAAAGTTTTACTATGTAGGTGTTCAGACTGTTACATATGGAAGAGTAATTTTGTCATAATTTCATTTGCTCTTAGCAGAAATAAGTAGTATGCTTCTTAAATGAAATGACAGAGTGACAAAATTTGCTGTTATTTGGTTGATTATATGTGATCATCCATGTCTCTTCTTTTTTAACTGGAAAAGCTGTATTTAGAAACTCACAGTGTTAAACGTAAATGGATAGCATCCTCTTCAGTGGCATGGAAGATACTTGGAAATGATCCCAAGTACTTTTTCAAGTGTTTCCTTTAACATCTTTAGGAATACAGTGTTTGATTTTGTGATTTCCTGAGATGAGACATCTTATCTTCTGGAGGTGGGGAAGACGCTTTAGACTTTTAGTCAGAATATTAAATCTTTTGAAACTTTCTTTTCAGCAGTTCATATTTGCTGATGTGTCAACTTTCAGAGTGACAAATTGCACTCATAGGAAATATACCCTTTTTTTTTTTTCATGCTTCACTGACCTTAAAGTCTGCTTTGGAATGAGCAGAGCAGGCAACAACTTTGTGTCTGTGTGAGGAAATCTCTGTCTCCCAAATGGTCATGGGAGAGAATGTTTTTTTCTGACCTCCTTGAAACAGCAGTAATCCTGGGTTGACTAGTTCAGCTCATATTCAGATTACCATTGGAAACACCTTTCCAGATATGTGGTGTTTTGGCCATGATTTTATGGTTCTCCGTCACATGTGAAGGTTGCTGAGTTTGACCCAATGGGCAGCTGTAAGTTTATCTTATTTTCCAGTTGGTCAGCTATTGCCTTGGAAACATCTAGATGATGAAGAGTTTCTCTGTGCTCTCAACTGGCTGTAGTTCGATGCAATTGTTGCATGGCTTCTAGCCCCTGGTTTTATAAAGCTTGTAGAAGGTTTATCATGTATGATTTTTCTTCTCAGGCTGCATACATCTATTGATTTTTGGTTTTATTCTGTTACTTTGGTTTCTTTGCGGACACTTCTCAGTCTTCCACTGTCCTGAGTACTAAAAAAACCTGTGCAAAAACTTTAAATTACTTAAGTTTTCTTTATGTAGTAATTAAGGGGTGATTTGTCTTTCAAATAATGATGTATTTAAGCATACTTTGTATTAATAAGAGTGGAAAAACCACTGCTGGTAACAGTTTGAAGGGCTGACTTGCCATACCTACACCAAAATTCTTGAAGCCTGGCTTTTTGTCAGTCCACTGTTCTGTGTTCAGATTTTCTTTGCCAACAGTCTAAGGTGAGGGAGAAAGATTGTCTTTCCAGTTAATACCTATAAAAACATGTAGAGCAATTCCTCATGGTGGCTAAACTGACTATTATTGCTGTCAAGCATTGTTATCAGTTTTTCTGAATGGATTCTTAAATGGTTATGGTTAATCTGCTAAACCTTTTAAGGCTGAAGGAGATTTTATAAATCTTGACATTGTCCAGTCTTTCTGCTTTTTTTAATTACAGGTTGGAGATGCAGTGTTAAGCATCCTCTGTATTCCTCAATGCTAGAGATCTCTTAAGTGCATATGCTTTAGAGCACTTCCAAACATGGGCTAGTTCATGGCTTTTCAGCAGTGTAGACACATTTTGTTTCATCGGTATGTACTAGTACACCTTGCCGTGAAAGGCAATGAACTTGATTGGAGAGGATCTGTTTGCGGTGATATTGTATCTTCCCTACTTGTTTAATCTCTTTTCACCCAGCTGGCCAGGATATGGATACAATTTGCAAGAAAGTTGCTTAATTTTGATACACTGAACTACTTGATTGTCTTGTGTAGGAGCATAGCTACAGTCATGAAATAGCAAAGGGAGGACTGTAGCTGGAAGATGAATGTACCTCTACCTTGCTGTTTGCTAAAGCTGCAGCTCTGCTGTCTCAAACAGCTCTGTGTGAGAGGTTTGAGAGGTTTGTCACCTCTGCATCTGGTTCTGGAGAAGCACCAAAGGCATGATGAGGTGATGACTTAGAAGGGCTCACAAAGGTTGAATGTGCATAATCTGTATTTAAGTGCCCCACACCAGATCCAAAAAGTTTTTCTCTGTTGGGAGCTTTAAAAAAACCAACCAACCGTGTTGGTTTATTACAGCCTGGCTTTTAGTGGGGGCAGAGGAAGCCACAAAGGCTGCTTCTGAGAGAGAAGCTCCTCGAAACTTTCACTCTGTCCAGCAGAGCCAATCCCTGAAGGTTCTGATGATGGACATAGTGACTAGCCCAATTAGAGAAGCTGCTAATGCCTCTAATGGTGATGACATACTTAAAAAAAGAAAGAAGTGTGCGCACTCTCTTTTCTTCTGCTGCTGAGGGCCATCCCACTGCCACATGTGGCCAGGACCGTGCAAACAGGACCGGTGCCAGGAGTGCCCATGCAGGCGGGGCTGTCTCGGCACAGTCTGCAGCGAACCGTGCTTACTTGGTCACTTGGAACCAGCCATGCTGCTGGCAGAGGGGCAGGGGTGGTGGCAGCAGCTTCTCCTTTTTGGCGCCCTGCAAGAAGAGCGGCGCTGAATGGAGCCGGCACCACGGTGGCCGGTGCAGCCCGTGTGGTGCTGGAGGGGACCATGTGGCCAACAGCAAGGGGCATGATGAGCAATTCCCCGATGCGGAGCCCAGACGGGATCAACCTTTCAGCACTACAAAGCCCTCTAAGAACTTTTCAATTGATAGAACCTCAGAACAAACGAACCTACAAATAACAATTTTCTTCCGAGTCAGAGAAAAGGAGAAGATGAGGACGTGAGTAGAACAACATGGAGACACTAAGGTTGGTGAAAGGAGGGACAGAGAGGCGGTGGTGCTCAGGACGTCAAGGCTGAGATTTTTCTAGGAGCTATGGTGAGGACTATAATACAACAAACTGTTTCTCTGTAATTCATGAAGTATGTGGGGGGATGTAGAGGTCCACTTGCTGCCCATGGGAAAAGGTGCTAATGCTGGAGCAAGTAGATACTGAAAAGCTGTTACCTAGTGGGAAACTCGAACAGAGAGAAGACCCTTGCTCCCAAAGTAGAGCAGCTCATCCTCAAAAGACTACACCCCATGGACTAATGACCCATGAAAAACAGTGGGAAAATGGTTTGCCTGTGGGAGGAACTCACATTGCAGCAGGTCAGATGGGACTGCTACTTGTGAATTGAAACTATGCTAGAAAAGTTCACAGAGAATCGTCTCCCCTGGAGAGGACCCTACAGCACAGCAGAAAAACCAAACTCCTTTCCCTAAGCAAATTGAAGAAAGATTTTTTTTTTTTTTTTAAATAACAAACCGACTAAAAACTCCCATGTTTTGTGTCTGTGCTGTTGGTGGGAAGGAAGCAGGAGCTGGAGGGAGGAAAAAGGTGTTCTAAATGTTTATTTGTGTTCTCATTATCTTCTTTTAATTCTGTTAATAAATTTTCTTTCTACAGTTTAAGCCTATTTTGCCCTTTAGTGTTTTCTCCTAATCCTTATCTCAACCCATGAGCTCTTTAGTTTTTCTTTCCCCCCTCCTCTACTCAACTATAGCAGAAGAGAATGAGTGCATAGTTTTTTGTGGGTGCCTTGCATTTAGCCAGCGTCAAACTGTGACACTAAAAAAAAAAAATTCAAATGAGGAAGCTGCCTCTTCTTGAAGAATTTAACTTTCCTATGTCCTTTTATTGTAGTGAATCAAGTTTCCTGAAGACTTTGAGAAACAAATTCAATATAATTAAATGTGGAAGTTGTCACTTTTAAACTTGGGATATTGTTAATTGACTTCACAAAGGATGATCAAAATACTGCATTTAATTTATTCATGAAACAAATACATAGACACCTGTGCAGGCATTGTACATCTGTGGCTTACATTTCTGTAAGTTATGCTGAGTGTTTTCACCTAGTTATTTTTTATTAGCAAGTTATGCTGTCTCACAAATTTATTTTGATGGAACAGTAGTATTGCTCTTTCTTTTTTCCCTCCATTAGAACACAGAATTAGAATTTGAAGTCAAAAATTATTTGTCATAGCAAAAATGAAAAAGTAACATTTTAATTTTATGCTTCTGTGATTGGTGGTACTTCTTAACTTTCTGAGATTTTCAGATTTTGTGTGTGCATATATGTGTGTGTGTATATAAAAGAATATGTAGAGAGAATTGGGAAGTAGAAATGTCTTCCAGTAGCTGTTTTCTAAAGCATAATAGTGTGGTAAATTACAGTATCTGATCACTTTTTCTAAAAGACTAATAATAATGTCTGTCTTAATTAATTTTTTAATTTAAGGATTGGTGAGCTCACATTAAAATGCAATGGTAGGAGTGAAAGTACTGCTTTACTGTGATCTGCCTTCACAGGTATTATTTGTGAGTAAACCTGAGTGATGCATTTAGTGATATTTGAAACTTTTCCAAGCTAGTATGAAATTGCTTGGAAATGTCAATTGAATTAACCCTTGTTATCTCTCTGCTTACTGCCTGGCTTTTGTTAGACTACCAGCAGTAATAAAGAATGTGAAATTTCCTGTAATCAGTGTCTCATAGAAGTCTTCATCTCTGTCCATATCTTTAGATAGCAATGCAGGCCAAAACTGGAGCAATGAAAACTTGTGCTTTTCTTGCTATGCCACAGGAGAGATGGAGACACTTACATGAAAATGAGTTGAAATGATATTAAAAATCTGGATGTTAAGGTAGAGTATGAAGGTAGGCATGCAATCTTAATTGGCCTGCTCACTATTCAGAGTGCATAACTTCAGCAGTTCTGGACATAGGAGGGGCAATGAAGTTCTCCTCTGCTTTTCAAATAAATACTGAATAAGCACTTTCTAGATGCAGTTCTGCTTTTTTAAGAATGTTCTTAGTTTATCAGTTGTTAGGTGAGAGGTTCTGACCATTGTGAGTAGATGGGTGTAACAAAAAGTAATCGGAAGTCCTATGAAACAGCTGGACAAAATCAATGTGTTAGGGCTACCTTGAACTCATTGGAGTTTTGGTTTAGAGATGTTACCAAATAAAGATACCTATAATAATGAAAGTAAAGTACATTCTTCTCTTTAAACCTATGCAGTTGTGATTTTTAAGATGCAGTTTCATCAGCCCAAACAAGAAAGGTACCTTATGCAAGTCTTGGATAAGTTAGTGGGTTCCAGTGGTTATTTTGTATTTGTTATTCTGGCAAGAAACTTTGAATAACAATGGAGTTCCTCATTGTGGGGAGCTTCTAGTGTTGTTGATATAGAAAGTTCTATATAAGTTCTTTTTGAAGGTTTGCAATGGCTTAGAATAATCAATTATAACAAAGCCTATGTTAGTCGCTTAAGGATTCACAGTACTGTTGTTTTGTAGATAATTTCTTGATATATATGGTGAACCCAAAAAGGTGAATAGCATGACTCTCTATTAGACTCACTTCACAAATTAGAAGGAAAGGTGATGGAGTTCAGTTTGTATTTTCAAGCTCAGATTTGAGGTTGCCATCTTGCATTATTACTTTGTGCTACTTTTCTTTGCATTGCTGTTTGTGTTAAGAAGGACCTTTTCTTACATTACCTGTCTTCCATTCCTGGCTGGAGTTTTCTAAGTTTATTTTAGCTGTCTTGAAAGTTGTTTTCTGAATAAGGGCTGTGAAAACAAGATCAACAGTAATTGAAACTGCTCACTCCCCATCTATCTACTACTTCTGAAATGACATTGTTATTCTACAGATACTGTAGATTTTGTACAAAATACAATTAACCCTTAAAATTATTCTAGTAGTCATAAATCCTTCACAAACTCTTTTTCCACAAATACAGCATTTCTTTTTGTTCAGGTTTTGTAAAAGGTTAGTGTAGGTCTTTGTCCTGAAATGCTGTTATTCAAAGCAAGAAGGAGCTTGAGGACTGTATTTTTGGCACTGTAGCTTTCATCTAGTGTGTTTTTTTGTTGTTGTTTTTTTTTTTTTTTTGTTTTTTTTTTTTTTTTTTTTTTTTTTTTTTTTTTTTTATTTTCACANTTTTTTTTTTTTTTTTGGTTTTTTTTTGAAGTGTATGCCTCAGAGAGGCAAATGGGGATGTTATTTTCTTTCTTTTGTTTGTTTGTCAGTTTGTGACTCAGTGTCTGTATATTTTACTTGTAATATGAAATCTCTTATTGCAGAAATACAATTTTTTTAAATCATGAACATGACACGAGTCTGAACCCTTGATTTGATGTTTCAAATGAAAGAACAGCATGCTTTTAATAGGGGACTCAAGAACAGGATATTTTTATCAAGGCTGTGTCTATTGTTCTATGCAATCTTCTGTAGTCCTTTTTTTTTCATGTAAGTTAAATCATAAAGTTATAGGGAAGCCTGTGCATTACATAAATTTTGTTAGAAGAATGTCCTTCATTTTGCAGAGGTTCAACAACATACAGAAGCTAAAAAATATGACTGCTATGGTTTAGGTAAAAGAAAATATAGTGGTAGTCTGTAGTTGGACAATTGCATGCTGTTTCTTTGCTGCATTCGTCCTTTTTGTCTATAGCTCAAGATGCTTCTCTAATCCCCTACCACTCATATTCTGTTGCTCCATTACTTTTTGCATCTTAAATATGCTTCTTGCAGCTGCCCCTGAGCTTTTCATTTCGAGCTCAGTCTTACCCCATCGGGTTTGCCTGTCGTTCTTCCTTGCCCTGTTAAAAGATCTTAGTCTTCTCTGCTTCTGTCTTTGCAAGGTCTTCTGGTTCAGCTCCTGCATCCCTGATGCTTGAGTCTGGCTATTTGGCTATGATTAGGATGGTATAAAAAAAATAAAGATGGTCTTTCTAGTTTCTTTAGCATCAGAGAGATGACTGCAACAAGTCCTGCTGTGTTGCCATAGCACTGGCTGAAGTATGCTCATTCATCTTGTGGAAATGTTGTATGTGCGGTGTAGCAGTGGGATAGGAACTTCAAATTACTTGTGTATGGTAAGCACAGATCAAGTTTATGGAGGGGAAAAATTAAATGCAATGACTAGCAAAGATTTATTGACTCAATGCAAACTTATTTCCCCCCAGATCTGTGACATGGCTGTATTTGGAAGGGTTACGTGTGTGGAAAGCATGTTCTTACTCTCCGTGACCCACTGCCAAATATCTGCTCTTTGGTAGAAAGCATGAAAATACTAGTGCTTCCAAGTGGCTAGAAAAAAGGACTTAAAAAAAACCAACACAGTTCTTGGAAATGGCTGAGCCATTTTTGCTGACTTTGGTATGTAATGCTATCCCTTCCAGCTGCAGAAGTATGCATGTGACTAAGGAGCCTGAACAGCAGAAGGCAAGGTCCTAAGTTGATTCAATTTAGTTGCTTGAACCATGTGCATCATGACAATAGTATCTAATGCCTAATGAGTTCCTGTTATTTGTAAATCTCAATTTCACCCAGTTTAGTCACAGACTACTTAGAAGAAACACCTAAGAGCTGAATTCTACATTTTGTGAGAGCATGTTATGTAGACTGTTTTCTCTTTCATGTTTTTCTGTATTATGGTAATAATTACTACAGTATTTACACATTTTGTTATCAGGATATGAAATGATGTGACTTAGCCAGTGGCAAACAAATGTTCTTCTTACAGGGATGGTTGTGGTGTAGTGCTTCTTCTGTTGAGAGCCTTATCATACACGTGCATACACAGGAGAAACAGCAGCACAATGCACATTGCCTTCTGTTGAAAATACTGGTTTGGAAAGAAAAATAAGGTGGGTTTTTAAATTCTGTGACTACACATTTCATCACCTTGTATCAGTCTTTAGAAGGTTTTATTCATCCTGTCTTCTGTATAAATGAAGCTGTTTTTTCCCGAAGGACTTAACTACAGCTCCAATGAATGTTTCCTCTTTATGGCTATTGTGAGCCCAGCTGTACACTTCTGTAAAGATTAGGTCTGGGATTGTGTTATATAATTCAGAACATCTTTGGAAAGCAGCATTATCAGTGCAGACCTACTTACCCTGCAAAATTGCCTTAGTTTAGCATGTAGGGAAGCTGCATGGCTTTGCCCTCACTGCTTTTGCATTGTCAAGAGCTGACAGTGGCTTGAGTAACATAATTTGTCCTCTAGTGGCGTAGGGAAGGGTTTTCTCACAGACTTGAGAAGTGTCACCAAAGACCCAGCTGGAACACAAGCATAACTTTAAATTACAGGTTAGATTGATCATCTGGGAACATATACTTTGAATCAAATGAAGCTGCACTGTGACAACTAACTCCCCTAAGTGCTTTTTTTCGTTGTTTTTATTCTGCTCCTTGCTGACTAACAAGTTTAGCTTTATCTAGTTTTTGGTCTACGAATTGAATTTACCTAAACAAAGGGCCATTTTGGTTGTCAGTGGTCACCCTGAAACATACTGATAGTATAGAAGTGCCACTTTGCTGTACTTTGATATGTAATGTCACATGGTCTTATGAGCTAACCTCACAGCTGCTGCCAGATACTGAAAATCTTTCGGGATAATTGATGTACATTGATTTGTGGAGAAATCTGCTGAAGTACACAGTTTGTTATCACCTTTAAATCAAGTTCAGGAGAGATCCTAAACTTCTGCTATCGATCCTAGTGGAACAAAGTGTTTTATAGTAGACATGCAGAAAGAGGAGAAATGAAAATTGCCTCCCGTAGTTAATTATCCATCAGTGCCAGTAAAGTAACTAGTTCAGTACTATACTCAGAACTGCTAACTGCTGTGATCAGTTTTCTTCCACCTCTTCATGAGCTTCCTCAGAAAATGGGGCTCCATCTTGTGTGATAGCATGGTGAGAGCTGATGAATACAGGGAAAACTTCAATGTGTTTTTGACAAAGAGAATTTATATCTTATTTGAGGCTTTAACTGTTTTGGTCAAACATCATACCTTTTGTGGCTTGCTGGAAGCATTGTTTTTTATATGGATTGTCCCAGTAGTTATGTGGATGCTCCTGAGTCTGGGCAAATCAGCCATCCCATGTTTGTCATCTCTCTGGGGAAGGAGGCATTGTAACAACAGTATTTCACAAATTTCGGTGCCTGATGTTGTTTTAAGTTAGTCATTGCTTAAAAAGGATTAAATGGCTTGTTCTTTTGGATAGTTTCTTCAGATGGGAAGGATGGGATTTGAAATTTTGCTGAAGACTAATAACTTCAATATCAGTTAACTTTTAGTACAAGGTTTTTGACTGTCATTTTGTTACTTCTTGTTACTCTTCTGCAACATACATTCTTGTTTTTCTTTATTACTAGCTAAAAACTAATGAGAACTGGTTACTTGGGGAAGGGACATGAAAGTTGGTAGACTGGGAGGCCAGCTGCATGACTGGGATTCTGAGGTGGAAGGGATGCTTCACCCATGTTTGAGTTTCCCAGGAGGAATTTCCTTAATAGATTCCTGTTGGTGATAGTAACTATGATGGTATCTGTTGGGTAGTAAATCTGTTGCAGTTTAGGTTTCTTAAAGCATTGGTAAGTACTAAAGAGCATTATATGGGCTCCATGCTGTTGCTAGAGATATTAACAGCAAAGCAGTTTTTGCCCTTTTTTCAGGTTGGTAATCTGTCTAGTTCTGTGCTGTAATGAATTTTTTTGGATAGTGACTTTTCTAAATAGAGCTAGAACTTGGTTGTTCACCCTTACACATTGAATAGCTAGGATGAGTAAAGTATTTTTCATTTATTAATCATAGAATGCTAAAGCAACTTGGGGATCAGCATAAGTTGTCAAGGCACAGATACGTGAAGTGGTACTGCTGACATTGCTAGGCTACCTTTTTATACTGTCCAGTGGACAGAAGTGTTTTGCTTGTGAAACTCTAGAGCACAATCTGATTTGTAGCGGCAATTCAACACCCAACATTCTGTAAAAGACGTGGTGTTCCTCTCAGTTTATAGAATATTCTCAAATATGTGAGGTCTTACTAAATGGCATCATTCTTACTACTCTTATTTTTTGCCTAAGTCTTGCAGGTACTCTTTTGTTAAACTTCATTGAGGAACACTGCCTATTCCACTGGTTTAACAAGAAAAGATCTGAACTGCGGATTTTGAGAGTTTATAAGCATTATATACAGAAAGGAGATTACCTTGTGTGTGTGTGTCCACTGTAAGGTTCTAAGTCTTCTTTAAAACTCTTGACTTTCGGGATGGTCAGACAGAAATGATAGTCGCTGCATCTGAGTCACTGCAGCAGTTCTCAAGCACATTTTGATGGAGTTGTGCCTGCCTTCCCTCCTTAGAAGGCAGTTATGATGTTGTCCTGTCCAGAGCTGACTGGACATGATTGAGTGTTTGCAGCTGGTATTTGTATTGTTATTGTTGAGTGGGCCACAAGAATGAAAGCATTGATTCTAGCAGGGACATAGCTGTTGCTACAGCATCGGTGATTGAAGTGTACCTGTCAGTATCTTGCTGCTAGATTGTGGAAAATCTGAGGATGATATCCACTGTATTGCTTTGGGTGGGGTGGCTTTTTTTTGTGGTGGTTTTCTGTTTGTTTGTTGTTGGGTTTGGGGTTTTTTTTTGTGTAGGGAAGGGGGAGAGCAACAGCAGTGTGCTGTTTAGTATGGTATAGTTCTAGTCATTTGGCTTCAGTAGTTTTCTCCTGTGACTTTATCTTGCATTTTCATGGACATGGCTGCTGATCTAGCTAGGTACGGCTGTGTCTTTGACAATTTGTGCAATTTGACAACAAAGTCTGAGCTGTTTTTGCACCTCACCACTGTCAAAAGGGACAATGCCTTTGTCTTCACTCCCTCATTCTGTCACTTGCAATATCTTTGGACACCTGTGGCTCTTAGTGAGTCTGCTCACCATCACTACTGGTGAGAAACATAGCTGCGGCTTTGGGTGGCAGCAAGCTGTTAGATTAACTCAGCTATTTTGGGTAATTGCATCCTTAGAGGGTCTGGAAAGAGTCTTTAAATCAGCAGTATCTCCTTGCCTGAATAGCAGTGATTCTTTCCAAGACACTGGATCAACATGAATAGGCTTAAACCACCTATAGAAAAAGATTTCCCTCTTTATTCCCCAAGGCGTAGCACTGATCTTTTTCTTTCTCCTCATCTTTGTTGGTTCTATTGCATTTGATTTGGGAATGCAGACAAGGTGCAATTTGAGCTTACAAAGAGTAAAGATCCTCTTTAAAAGCCTGCTTTTGAGTGTCACCGTTGGTTCTATTCTCACTAATGTGCTGGGCCAAGAGATTTTACTGCACAAAGGAGAAAATCCAGGGTAAGTGCTTCCAGATTCTCAATGTAGCCCTCATTTATTGAAGGACAAACAACATTACTCAGTTTTTAAATTGTCACTTAAAGCAAATCTATCTTCCAGGCTCCTCTGACCAATAAGATTTTTTTCCAAATAAAAAATAAAACAACTGTCAAGGTTCTTGATGTACTTAGACAAATATCCAGTAACGTGGGTTTTTTTCTATTCTTTTTCTTAGTGTATATGTTGTGTTAGACATAGTGATACAAGTAGGTCAAAAGCTTTTCAAATTTTCAACTGCTTTTGCAAATTATAAGTGTTTTCTCAGCCCATCTCTTAGATAGCACAAACGTTCTGGCAAAATGTTTAAAAATTTTCATCAGCAGCTGGATGTTTTCCCAGTAATGGTCCAGAGATTAGTTGAGCCTGTACGAGGAACTTCAGGGGATACATGTTCTGTCATTAACTGTTAAAACTACAATAACAAAAACAACCAGCAACAAAAATCTGGTTTTGTGAATGTGATTAGTTCTTGAGTTCTGTTTTCCTTAAAAACATATTTGCTGAGGGAGCAGCTTAAACCTCTTTTCCAGGTTTCCTAATGACTGTGAAAATGCATAGGAAGAAGCAGAGTCCTACCTATTACTGCCCAAAATTTTGAAGGAAGTAAAGGGTGTTATTGTTGTTTATTAAGCAAGAAAATTCTGTGTACTAAATATATGTCTGACTGTTGTTTCATAATTGGAACTGATTGTTTCAATTCAAAGTAAAAATACAACTAAGAGGTCTCCAAATACTTTTAAAAATAAAATATTTTTAAAAGAAACAGAACAGTCAGAATAAGTTGCTACTTTGAGTATTAATGCAACACGTATCTAAGAAGCTGAAAGTTCAATTATACATGTTTTCTGAGTTAAATCTGGTAAAGAAATGAGTAAAGTATCTTGAACATCATTTTGCACTTTCTCACTGGAGACCTTGTTGCATGTCTTCTTGATTTCCATCCCCCTTTCCAGATGAACAGGGTTACTTCTGTGTGGATGAGTCTCTAGACTGTTATTTTGGTGGAGGAAGAGTGTATTTAGTTGTTGCATTTTATTTACAGGGTATAAAGAGTGCTTGTCAAGACTTTGTCTTGTAGTTAAGCAGAAAGGAGGCATGTGCTAATTTCATGTGTCACTTACAACTAGGCTTCTGTAATGTTTTAAATCCAATGCTTTTTCTATGTCTATTCAAGATTTTAACATAATAGATTCATTAAGAAATTAGGAGGCGTGACTTTGAACAGACCAAGTCTTTTCTTTCCATGTGCACAATGAATTAGTGTTGAAATACATCTGTATTTTTAGGTTGTGAAGTAATGTGTATGAAGTAGTTTGTGTGAATCACACTTGTACTTTTGTGATATGGGAAATAGTTTAATGTGTGCATGACACTTATCGGCTTTATGGAGTTTAAGTTCTCCACGAGGCTGTGTTCCTCAGATGGACAGTGACAGTGACAAATGCATTACCACAATCTCTCTTTAAGCACTTTTATTGGCAGATGCATTCCATGAAAACAAGAACAGGAATTTCATTTCCGTGGAAGAATAGCCTGGAAACATAAACATTTAATTATTTTAAGAGAACAGGAAAATGAGGTAGTGTTGTGTACCTGTGCTAGTGTCTCTGATCACTGTTCTCAGCTTAATATACTAGAATACCCTTGTCTTTATGTCAAATATGAAATAAAGTGAGATATTTCTCTTAGAAAGTAATTCCATTGCGAATGTACCAACATCAGAAAAGTACCATCTTGGCTGTAATGCTATGCTGTTTTTAGACATTCTTAGGAAGGATTATTTATAGAATTTGGAGAGGGGTGATTTTACTTTTTTTTTTTCTTTTGTGGTTAGCATAAACATAGTGTAGTGCTTGTTGCTGTCTTGTCACATTTTGGGAAAAGTAAGTATTCTGTTTTCCATGCTATCTGCACTTCTGAAATCAACAGGTTCTCTTTTCCTAACTCTGCTTTGAATCCTATCAATTTAACAACAGGCCAGTGTTAACTCTTCTGTTGTTCTAATACCTTTGGTGCCCCTTTTAAAGTAGTGGAGAAAACAGTCTTTTCCAAGTTAATTTGTTAAATAGTGTGTAAAGTTTGATGATATCTTTTACTTTATTAATAAAAAAATTTAGTAGTATTAAATTCTTCTGATGTGTTGTGTGAAATGCAATGTCAAACCGACCAAGTTGTGCTGTGCAAAGTGATCTGTGAAATGCATTAGCAGCACTCACTGTCTGTTTAAATTATAGGCTTGTGAGAAGAATGGGGTAATACCACACAAATGTTTTCAGTTGTTGCATGCTGTGGATTTACTGATATTCTGTAAGAATTTTAGAATCTCTGTTTTTCTAATTATTGGAAGTGTGTCAGAATTTCTGTATGTCCGTATCTATATCTATATATCCGTATCTATAAAGAGTACAATGGAGTAAAAGATTACATTTTCTGGGGAAAAACAAATTTGAAGAGCTTCTGTTTCTGCAGTCTGTTTTAGTGAATTCTAGACCTCTGTTATAATAAGGGTGAACTCAAAACCTACCTCCTTAATTTGGTGTCTAGATTGTGTCTGTTTAAATAATTTTCTGTGAGTGTATGCAGGGTGCAGAATTCTTGATCTTGTCTTGAAACTGACTCAGCTATAAGGTGTCCTGGGACTTGTAGGGTTGAAAGAAGTTTGAGTACAGCTTGTGGAATTTTCTGCTTCTGTAAAGCATGGCTGAGGTTTTAAGATGTAGAGCAGAAGGGATGTTCTTATGTTTTATGTATAAAAGCATCTGTACTGCACACTACTGCATGATTTACACATTCTGGGGCCAAAACCACATGTGCAAATTAGAGTGAAAGCAACAGGCCACAATCTCCTAAATTCAAATGTGGTTTTGGTGGTCTTACCTGTCCTAATTTCCTGTAGATTTTGTTTGTTGAAGGCATTAAATTTTAAAGGAGCATCTTGACTTGGGTTGGGTTTCCTTTTGCTTAGCTTGCAGATGGTGGAGGTCTGGACAGTTGTTGTTCTGCCAACACAACTTGCGTGTACCTTACAGCATTGTCTGCAACTCGATTGGTGTTAGTATTAGTGCTGGTAACCAGCCTACAGTTGAAGCCATGTATTAATGATATCTTTTGAAATAATTTTAGATATAAAAATGCGATAGCAGTGTAGGGGGAAAATCCCTTAAAGATAGGCTTTTCTTTCCTTGGCCCTTCACTTTCCCCTACCCTCAGTTGGATTGATTCCCATGTTCCCTTTAGGAAATCAAAAAGTAATTTCCAGTAGGAATATTGAAGCCATTTTGAATTCTAATGGCAGATTTCTAACTAGTTTTACAGTTTTGACAATTTATTTAGCAAACTGTCTGTGTTTTGAGACTCACAGATCTGAGTCCTGATTTCTTGGGTTGCCTAAGAAAATGAGAAGTATATGTGATGGGAATGTGCTGCAATTGCTTTTCTTAGTATAAAAAAATTATCATTAAAACACTTCCTGCTGCCAAGATCAAGCAATAAAGACTTGATCAGAAAAAAAGTTTGGAGAAGCAAATTCTGTGTCTCCCTCTTCTGGATGTCTTGGTGGTCAAGGGAAAATATTGTAGTTTCTGAGTGAAATAGGAGGAAGCTTAGCTGAGGTGTGCAGTTGTGGCCGTTGAGGTGTGAGAGTAAACCTCAGTTGGTTTGTTTCAGGTTTGAATGCTTAAGTAGCAGATCTTGGTAATCTCTGATTTCTTCAATGTCTCCTGAAGTTTTAGTTTGTCCCTTTAAATAGTAATTTTTAAAGCTTCATATAGTTTTGAAGAAACCTGTTATTCTCTCTGGGGCTCAGGTTGGAGCTTTAGGTGTATATACTATCTCTGCTGTGACTACAGGAGTTTGAAATGCAGGAAATTCGGTCCTTGGGATAGATACTCTTTTTTCAAGTTTGTTTCATTCTACATGTATTCAGTAGGCCTCCAAAGAACATATCCTTGCTATTTCATATGCAGGATCAAATTCTTTCAACCTTTGTGATGTAGATCACTGGGGGTGTACTTTATCTGTGCTGTCTCCTTCACAGAGCAGTTTAAAAATGCATCCCCATTCACGATACTCCACTGCATCTGTGCTTGTGAGCAGTCCCCTCTTTGATACAATTTTCTCTATGTGTTTTACTGAGTGCAGATAGTTTGAATTATTTCCTTATTGCTTTAGTCATACAAATATAAGCTGCTTTCATTTTGCTCACTTGCCACTACTATGGTGACTCTAGGTTTGTAAAATAACCAACTCTTCTGAAGCTTGAGTGTTTAAAGTTTGTTGCTTTAGCTGTTTGCATAGAGCGGTTTGCAGGTGCTAGTTACTGCAGTGTTGCATGAGGTGGTTTGCATTGAAGCTTGGTAATATGTTTAATTTTTAAAAATAAAAGCACCGGTGGTAGTCTTAAAACACTGCAAAAACCTTGCATCTGTTGAACAAAAGCAGATTTTGAGGTTAGAAACATCAGTTGCTAGATAGCAATAATGATACTTATAAATTGCAAACATTGTAAATGATCTCTTAACTTCTAGTATCATGTATGTCTACTCTACAATGGAGAGTACTCATTATTTTTTTTTATTTTCAAGTTGCAATCTAAATGAACTGCTTCTGTGTTTTCCAGACTACATTTTGTAAGATGAAGAACAGAAAGCAATGTATTCAAGATACTGAGGATCAGACACACGAAGGCATGGAAGGTAAAGTTTGTGTGTGTGAAAATATTGAAGCGTATGATTCAGGTTCAAGCTGTGAAGGTCTGATTTTTTTTCATTTGCTCTCTCAATTAGTATGCCGCTTGTTTTGAAAGGAGTTGTAATTAGGCAAAAAGGAGGCATCTATCTCATAATATTTGGCGTTGGCCTGTGATGTCCCCGGATAATTTCCTGTCTCTTCTCTTGTTGTTACTTTTAGTAATAATTTCTATATAGTAAGATAACTTCTAGTAGCAAAACAAAAATGAGAAAAGGATTAATTCAGAGTAAAATTTCTTGGAGAAAAGTTCATACATTTTTGTATTCTGAAAACACTTTAACAAAATCAGGAGCATTTTTTTATTTGATGTACATGATTAGGTAAATATTTGAAGACTAAGATAATTCTAAGACAGAAACACTAAGGTAACCTTATTTTATGTAACCTTACTATAAAGTAACCATGTGTATATGAGATAATGAATATAGAATATGCTGGTGTAATTTGTCATGGAGAGAGTGCTAACACAAGTAGAAAGAATTTAGGAGAATTACATCTAAATGACTTAATAATCAATAGGAAACACTGTGATGCCTGCTTTACTGAAATATCCCTGTAATTAGCTTCCCTTGGTTTTAATGGCAAAGATTGGTACAGTAGTCCATGGAATAAGTTGCTTAGCTTTTTTCACCTGAAAGACAGTTTTCTGTAGTTACAAGCAAGTTGAATTTGGGTTTTCAGGTCTAATGCAGCTAAGAAGCTGGGCAGAGGAGCACTTGAAAGAATTCTTACTTCTTTATTATTTAAATCTAGAAGGACTTTGTTTCAAAAACTATCAAAACTTCTAAGTGTCAGTGTTAATAATACCAGGTGAAGAAAAGGAGGAAGGCTGTTCCTGTTCTACTTTATTGTACAACGGCAACACATGCCCCATCTGTCTGAACTGCCTTCTAGAACAAGAGATTGGGTTTCCTGAGAACTGCAATCATACCTTCTGCATGACTTGTATTCTTAAATGGGCTGAGGTAAGACTGAGCATCAAGATGTGTTTTTATTTTTCAGTGAAATCTATTGCAGCTAATACCTACAGCTTTTTTTTAAAGAAAGTTACAGATTTTGGCTTTGCACAGAATTGTTCAATGATCAATTTGTCAAAGTTTGGAAAATTTTCTTCTTAATGCAATAAAGCATTTTGTGTTTTCTTTCACTAGACAATCTTACTCTAGTAGTTTAATGGTTGCTAGAGATTAGGGATAAGTAAACAGATTGGTTTGGAAGATCAGATATTATTATGTACATGCTATAATATTGTTTCTAGTTTAATCTTACTTTGTGATAACTTTCAGGCTCTTTGTCACAGTGTCAACTTGGGGCTGGGACCACGTATTCATGTTGGTCTACAAAATGAGTGATACAACCTTAGTTTTCTAACTGTAAAGAGATTCAGCTAAAAGCTTTACTGCTGTTCTAAAAAACCCCATTTTCATGATGGCTGTTTTGTGTTCTATGTCAATAACTTTGTAGATAGTTCTGGAACCTTAAAGAAAAATGACTTGTTGAACAAATCCTTGATGATGTTGTTCTATTTGATCCCTTTTCCCTCACCTATGTCATGCAATCATTGCATTGTCTGGTGTCTTTACCTTTCCTGTAACTTTTTCAGTTATCAGTATAAAACTCCAAAGTAATATTGCTTTGTACTGGGATGAGCGGGGTTTGCTGCCTTTTGTCCTGCTTCTGTGGACTTGAATTAGTTTGTCACTTTAGTGAGACCACTCTTTGGTATCTTTGCAACATCATTCTTTTGAAGTAAATGATGATTTTGGTTGCAGTATTCCCTTTAGAAAGTTGGTATCACTTGTCTGTGTATATATATGCAATATGCTTATTCTTGCTATATTTTTTACCTTAATATTTGTGCTACTTATTACAGAAAGCTGGTAGTAACACAATTTTCTGAGGAATTTATATGAACTTCAGAGTATTAAAAAAAAAGATTATTACATTAAAATTGCTTTAGATTTACAAACCAGATAATAAACTAAGTTTCCTGTTGCCAAATTTTCTGTTTTGCATTTGATTCATTGGAGCAATTTTATTTGCAAGGAAAGAGGAAATTCTCACTGCAATTTTACCCTGAGTGACTTAGCTGGTTGCTATAATGACAGCTGAAGACCATTAAACAGTGACATGCACAGGGAAGCAGTACAGTATATTGGCTTGCTGCTGGATTCGAGTTTATTCACATTGTCTAACAGATGCTTTTAAGCCCAAGGAGGAAGAGAAATTTTCTTGTTCTAAAGGGGCAGATAAATGATATGACATTTATCTTATCTCGTCGGTTTTATATTTTGTGGTCTGAAGTGCTATTCAAATAGAATAAAAGCAACTTCTCATAAGGTAAAGTAGATATGATGCCATAAAAAAAGATGTGGAGGAGTTTCTAAAGCTACATGAGACTGCTGCTGCTTTTCATTAGTGACATCAGATAGGTAAAGCCAGCCAGGCTTCCTTTTCTGAGGTTACATGACAGTCAGGTCTGTTGAGTTCATGGAACTCCACTGCCTAAACTAGTAGTTTTAATTAAAAGTAAACTGACAAAAGAAGTGTTGAAAACTAGGTGACAGTTCAGAGGCTTCAGCTGTGAGAAGCAGATGAGGTTCTATAGATTTGATAGGAAAATATTATAAGCATGTCACCAGTTAAAACATGCTGATGCTGTGTGCTTTTTGCCTGCTACTAATATCTAGTAACTGAATGTGTTCTTTTTTGAGATGTGTTCCATAAGGGTTAGCTTTCTCTGGTTCTTGGTTGAGCATAACCATAATTTAAGTCATTCTGTGTAATGAAGAAGTAAAAAAGATACAAAATTTACCTGCTGTTTAAAAAACACACTGCCTGATGCTGGGTGAAGATTGGGGGGGGGGGCATTGAATATAAACAAATTGCTTTTAGAAAAGGTGTTTTCTTCTTTAAGTGCTGGAGAAAAACAAAGCTGAGAATAAAATTATTGAATAAAATCTTTTAAAAAAGGCTAATATTCACATTATTTGACATGTTCGTTTGTGTATCTTCAGCTGTGTACCATACACTTAGAGGCTTTGCCATCAGTCTGTGTTCAATTTGGAATTTTTTTTCTGTGTTGCATCTGGACTTCAGAATGTAACAGGAGAAGCTACTTCTTGAAACTGTTGTTTTCAAATTGTACATAATCATTGCTCTCCTGAGAGTTTATGACTTTTGTATATAACTGTGTAGACTAATCAAAACCAAGGTAGTTTGAAGCAGAAGATAAAGTTTTACTCTTCTGCTCCTCAATCTACAGGTGATTTTCAACATTGCAACTGCAGTCAAGTGTCCTGTACCAGCAGATCTTCTGTCTGAAAGCAGTAGCCATAACACTTTGAACATCTTACTTTTTAAGAAGTGAGAGAATATAGATTTTAAAAAAGCACTTAAAAGCAATAAAAAAGCAATATATAAAAATCACCTTTATTCCAAAGGCTAAAGAGGGGTAGGAAACTTGCCACAGAACAGGCAAAATCCTGATAGCTAAATCTGAACATTTAGTTTCAAAATTAAATACCACTGCAGTTGAGTCAGTACTGTATTGTCTTTCCCTTTGAAGAAATGTGTCTAATGCCTAAAAGAAAAGTGAGGGGCAGACCAAGAATCCCCAGAAAGTAGTTAATCTTGAGCATAACTTTTTAATATGTCTCTTGAATTGTTCTGCTGTCTTTGGCTGTGTTACTTGTGGCATTTGAGAGCACTGCTATGCACAATTCAGTTGCCTATACTATTAAACTCTTCTATACTATTAGACTTTCAACTTGCATGCCTTTGGCCATGCTAATTAGTGCTCTCCCAGTCACTGCTGGGCAGCCCTGGGCTGGCAGACTGCTGGGGGCTGTTTTCAATAGGCACGTGAAGATTAACATAAGTGTTTGTCATCTTGTGTCAGCCATCAGCCACTTCTGTAGACCAACATGGTGTAATTTACTAATGAAGACTTTCAGGCTTGAGGCTTTGTATTTCAGTGAGTCTGTGCTGGAAGATCATAAAAAGTAAAAGGTGCTAAATCAGGAGCTGAGGTTACTGGACACACCCTTCAGTGGGAGTGCAGAAGGGCAGTGTAAGTGAAGGGTTGCTGTCAGTATGAAGAATATGTATGTGGTAACATTATTCCGGCCACATAAAACAAGGGGGGAGGGTGTAGCCAACAACAAAAATCTGCTGTCTAGAGTCTTTAAACCATCAGTAATGTCATGTTTCACCAAAGGAAGCAATTACATTAATGTGTTTCCATCATCTGTAATACTATTAGTATATTAAAACTAGTTAGGTCAAAGCTAATTTTTTAAACTTTTTTTTCTGATAAATTTGTATCCTATATTTTCATTGGTAAGCACATGTTTTAGTTTATGATAATTGGTTCTGAAAGGATTTAAGTGAAAGTGATGCAAAGAAAAATTAACTAGGCATCTGCGGCAGACATGAGCAAAGCAGTTAACACCACCTCAGCTAAGACAACTACTTGAGCAGCTGTGCTGTCTTGTCTGTATGCATTAGAGAAAAATCTCTACCTTTGTTTTTCTATTCTACTCAAATAAATATTGTTTCTAAGAAACAATAAATATTTACTGTAGGCTTTTTAACTTCCTTTCTGTTCTTCAGAGTGCTAATAAGAGTACCAGAGATTTCTATCTCTATTCTTCTATTATTTCCTCTTGTGAACTGTCACGGGAGAATAGTGTTGAAGAAAAGATTCAGTGTGTTGTCTGCATTATTACAATGTTTGTGTAACAGACATTGATTTCAGTGACCCTCACCTACCAAACTTATTTATCTTATGCTTTGGTCCTGGTTTCCCTCATTATTTTTTCCCCATCTGAAGAATGTGAAATTGGAGTATGTACAGCCGTAAATTCTCCAAAGCGCCGGGTCATATTCAGGTAGGCCCTGTACAGGATCTGTGGTTGAATAAATAAAACTAAGCAGTTTGCACAAAGAGCTATCTTGCATTATGTTTCTAGTGGATGTTCTAGGTGTCCTACTCATAGATTTTGATGTTCAGTTGTTAGAGTAGTTGTTGCCTTTGTGCTCATACAAGGTTTGGATCATTGAGTATGTGGAATATACTACTCCACATATATATTCTTCTGAGGTTAAGGAGAGTTACCTGTATGATAATTGGGATTCTTAATGTGTATCCTTTCTGATCTGGATTCGTTTGTTCCTAAGGGATATAGGAAGGAATCGTCTTATGTGGCAATAATCTGCAGTACAGAGCACTGTGGGCAAGATTAAGATGACTAATGAACAAAACATAGATTGTGTTCAAAGAAACACAACCTAAAACCCCAAAAATAACAGAAAAAACCTTATTGTTCAAGTATACCCAAAGTGATCTATACATACAGTTAATCTGAGAACTAATGTTCATAAAAACAATATTAAACAAATTGTTTCAGGAAGTGTAGATTTTAGATTTTGCAAATTATGTGTTTACTTTGTAGTATACTGTTGTTCTTGGCTATTTCCCTGCTTAAGCAGGAGGTTGGGCAAGATGACTTCCAGAGATCTCTTCCAACATCAACCACTTTGTGATTTTGCAAGAACATTTGTGTAGTGACTTATGAATGTTAATACTGTTGAAGTACAGTGCAGTGGTTTTCGTTTTGCTCTGGTTCTTTCAATAGTGTCATTACAATTAAACCAAATTTGTCAACACTTTATAGCAATTTTGAATTGGAACTTAAGAACTAGCCAGCTGTGTCATGTAGGTAGAGAGAAGAGAGCTGTTTAGATCTGTAACTAAGTGGTCTGCTGATTAGGTGTGTTAAAACTGTAATCTGTTCGTTTGTACTCTGTAATGTCACTATCAGTGATTTTTCCCTCCAAAAAATACTCTTGTCAGAAACAGTGCATTCTTAAAGTATAACTGTGAAACCTTTAAATGTACTTGCTTTTTAAAATAGACTGAAAAAGTAACTAAGTTTTTTACATGTTTCTAGAAAACAGTGCATTTTCTGGTGTCTTTCTACTTCCATTAAAATGTGGGAAGGGTGTTTCTCACTACCTGTGGTGTAATAGTCTCCCTGTTCATGGAAGCTGGGGGTGGAACTGTGGGCTTTTTACTGTACTATTATTACAAGGTGAAGTGAAATATACAGACATTTCTTTAACAGTCTAAATCTCATTTTAGCCTGAATTTAGTTAAGAGAATCTAGTATTATGTTTAACAGATTATCTTAGAGTGCAGGATCATGTTTCTTTTTATATCAGCTTTTCAATACAAAATTTGGAGAACAGACTTTATTATGAGCCACTTGAAGAAAAAAAATTGGGGGAGTGATTTACTGCAGCAACTTGAATTCTGTACTTTCATCTTGTTTCTACTTGTTATGAAACCTCATAGTATGGAACTTGATGAGATGGGGATGTCTGTCAAAGTTATTTTATCAGCCAAATATGTTTTGGGGTTAGCTTGGACCTGTTTGTATAGCTTTCTGAAAATTCCTGCCTGGAATATAGTAACTTCCTCAGCCTTCTACCTACCTCACTTTGTTCTAATGCTGTTTGAAGTGATGCAGTTAAAATAGGGAACAATTGCTCTTTGAGTTTAGAGATCACAGATCTGTGTTGCTCTAGCAGTTACAGGAATATAGAAATTAAGTTGTGCCTGTGGAGCTAAAGTAAGATTTTTCTAGAGGATCGTAAAAACCAAATAAAATGCAATTTGATTTTTTTTTTTTAATGTGAAAACCAAACATATTGCTTGTGGATAACTTTTCAGGGCTTACAGATTTTTGTGAATGCTTAGGTATTTTATGAAGTGAATTCTTCAGATATCAAAGGATGGGTGAAAGGGTAAATCACTGTGGAGTTATCAGGTTTAACAGGAAAACTCTCAGCAGTTTCATGTGGAGAATAAAACAATCAAAGACGTTTTCAAGTGTGCTCAGCTACTAGTATGTGCTTTTCTAAGGAAGGAACTGTTGGGAAGCAAAGCAGGTTGCTAGTACCAGCGCTGAGGTTCTAACGATATTGATGATTATATTAAATACTGCATGTTCTGATTTTTAAAACTGTGGTAAAGAAAGATACTGTAAAAATCTTTGATTTTTCCAAGGTTGTGCTAGATTTCATATACCTTCTTGTGCACAATAAAAGTGGTAGCTGCTCCTCAGACTTGTTCCATCTCAGCATCTTCTTTCTTGTTTTAAATGTTCTTCACCAAAAATACAGTGTACATTTACTATTACTTTCAATGAATGCTTCCTGAACAGAAACTTCAGAAGAGTGGAATTGCTAACCTGCCTTTGATGAAAGAAGACTCAACAGCTTTGTTACCATGTTCTCAAAAAACATGAGAGATTAGTTAAAGGCCACCACTCCTTATAACTGTTTCTTGTAATAAATGTTGACTTTTTTACCTTTATTCCTTTCTGTAGCAGTATAAGTCCTGTCCTTGCTGTTGGGAAAAGGGACAGAGGAAGAACTTTGGGGTTTTTCTTCCACTTTCCCCAGCATTTTAAAGGTTTACTTTTATCTGTTAGCAGACAGGTGAGAGCTGATGCATGTTTAGACAGAAAGTGACTTCTAGTTTCCCTCAGGGTATCCAACAACTGTACTCCAGGTGGGGACTGGGGGTGTGCAACCAAACATCCTGAGTTTACTAGAATTTCTCTTGTGATAATGTTGTTAGCTTACAGAAAATGCTAAGGCTACAAAAAGCAACTGAGTAGGAGTAGAAAGAACATCTGCTGTTTCTGAACATATCTGAACCTAATGATAGTTTTTGACTCTTCCAGAATGTTTTTCTCCCTTTCTACTACTGTGTAAAACTGTATGAAGTTGTTAAACATTTGTTCAGAAGAACTGAACATTGAACATCTTTCTAGTGGAGCAAAACCAGTTGTTGTTTGGATTGCTGGTAGTATCACTTAGTATTCTATGCTACTTACTGCAATGAATAAATATAACTTTCAGTGACTTGAATTTGGGAAGATAACTTGACATTCATGTGTAAATTTAATGTAGAAAGAGAGTGTATTGGATAAACATTTCAGCTAAGGTAGATCCTGAAATGAAAATAAAAATGGCTTAGAAAAATAGCTTCCTTCTACCTATCTTTTATAATGTGGTATATCTAAGAATGAAAGTACGTACCTTGATGTTTGCAGCGGATTCAGAAGCTACAGTGCATTGAATGCTATCAAATATCCCGATGGAACATTGCACTACTATGTTACTGTGTGTTAGCTGTGCCTTGACTGCAGGACAAAAACTGTCTTCATGATCTGAGTCCTTAGGGAGCTGGTTTAATTACCCAGTATGCTTCTCTTATCTGGGGCCATGACACTGTAGAGAACAATGGTGTCCCCCAAAAGAGGAAGTTTTTAGTTAGGATAAAATACCAGAGCATCAAAGGATAGGTAACTAGATGGCTTTAACTTACATTCTCGGTCAACAGCTTGTTCTTGAAACTATCTCTGGGCTGCGTTTGTTGTGTTGTGTTTGTTTGGGTTTGGTGGTCGGTTGTTTGTTTGTTTTGTTGTTGTTGTTTTGGGGGGAGGGTTGTGGGTTTCGGACTTTTTAAATCATTTTGATTTAAATCTAATTTGATTCACATGAAGACAGTTGAAATCAGAAGCTCAGAAGCTTCCTGAATGCTCCATGTTTGGGGGCTTATATGTGAGAGAGAAGTTGAGAACTCTGAAACTGAGAAAAGAACAGAATTAACTGGAAAATTAGAAGCCTCAGAAAAGACAGGAATGGAGTTCACCACTGAATTTTAGGGCAGAGTTCATTATGCAGGTTTTTCATGGCTGCTTATGCAATTCTGGTACTGCATCTTGCTTGCATAGATACCCTGTAGCTCTCTAAATTGCAGAAATTACATGCTTCTTCAGGGCATGCAGTTTAAATACTGGGTCTTGTTCAGTGAATTGAATTAGGGCTGGAGACTGAGTGTGTGTTTCGGTTTTTTATTTCGTTTTACAAGTGTTGAACTGAGCCTCTGAAGGCCAGTGGAATTAAGGTGGGTTTGGAGAGTGTAACGATGACAAAACCCCCAAACCAAAGAAAGAACCATGCCCCCTCAGCAAATGCATCTGGAATTAAAAAGAATAAAGAGTTCTCTCACAGCAGAAGTTAATATCCAATGTGGGTTTTTCTTAAAGCTGATTCACTACATGATCCACTTGAGTGGAGCTTCAGTTGAAATTTCCCATTTCCATGGTTAATAATGTCTTACTGTTCTCTGTGTGTGTTTTATCTGATGTAGTGCAGCCTCAATAAGAAATCATTAAGGTGATCAGGGAAAAACAATAAATTGCTATTTCTATCAAACAGTAGGGTAAAATAGCCTTCAGTTCCCTTTTCTTGAAAACTGATTTGTAAAACTTTAGATGTGTTACATGTGGGAATCTGTTGTCTGCTGACTGCAACAAAAGAGATGTGTTAATAAGCACTATTTGCTTTTGGCCTTACCAGTTTTATGTTATGGGGGATACACAATGCAACAAAGTTCCTGTTGAAAATAAAATTAAGAAATAAAATGTCAGAACAATAGGAAATGCAGAGAACTTTGCATGTTGTTACACTTGTCAGTGCGTTATCAACGTTAATCTTACATAGAATCCAAAGCAGTGTAACAGCTACTAAGAAAAATTAGCTTTATCCCAGCCAAAATTAGGACACATTGGTATAAAATCAATTGCCTAAAAAGAATTTATAAAACAGAAAATGAAGGTATCTTGATGTAAAATGCATTAAATGCTTTTCCTTTCTTAAATGCAACTTCTGGGTTACATTCTTGTTTCCTTTAGATTTTTCCTGAAAGAGCAATCTGCTTATATGAAACAAAATACTGAGTGTATGGATAATGTGTCCAAATGCATTCTTACTGTGAACAAGTCGGGATTTTGTGTGCTTCTGTAAGCTACTGTAATAGTGAATAAAAGTGTAGAAAATTATAGCTTCTGTTTGCTTGTTACCAAATTTGTAATAAGAAAATTAAATTTTCAGACACAGGCTTCATGTCCTATTGATCGCAGACCATTTCAAGCAGTGTGCAGGCTGGATGCATTGGATAAGCAGATAAAGGTATGTTCCAGATTTATTTTCTTAAATAAACTTCCATTGTAGGAATGTCCAAGTTGTGCTGCAGCCTTTTATTCATACAAAATGAAATGTGTTGTGTTAAATAAGCTTTCCTAACAAAGTAGTTACTGCTTCAATGTTTTTATTAAATACTTGAAGCTAAAAATTATTCTTAATTATTTTTTCAGAGCAAGTGTTTACCATAGTAATAGTAATCATAAAGCTGCTGTTGCTACTTTCTAGTATCTTTGAGCATTTATGATATATCCAAGAATAGAAGCATAGTAATTGGTCTCAAAGTGTTTTTTAAACTAGATTTTTATAAACATCTATACCAATTATCATGAAATATTGCCTTTTTTTTTAGCTGAGGTGAATCTTCTATGTTCATAGCCTCCAATTCCCAGACAAAAACACATGAAGACAAGAGGAATCAATGTTAAACATTGTTCAACCCAAATCTGAATTTTTTAAGCTCTGAATTCTTCTTAAAAATACTGATATTAGTAGATACTGAGAGTAGTTTATCAAGTAGGAAAAAACCTCTTCTGTTAATTGATCTTAAAAATGCATATAGAAAGATGCTGATAATTCCGTGTACAATTTGGAAATTTTGTGATGAAATTATGTTTATAAGTAGTTCATAAGCTGCTGGTCTTGCACTTCCTGACAGTTAGAATACAGGCTTCCACTACTCATTTCTTATACTTCTCGAGGTCCAGGCAGTCACCTGTAAAGGAGCTGTGCTGGCAACTAGAGATGCTTCCTTCTCATAGGAAACCGTGCTTGCGTATTTTGTCGTCTTTATTCCTGAAGAATCAGGGGCGCAGTTGAAATAGGATAAACTGAAGTTTACGTTTGGAAAAGTGTAAAGGCTGTATCAAAATACAGTTTGAAAGATTGTTCACAGAACTGCAGCGTAAACAGATGGGCAGAGAATAATGTCATTCTGTGAAAAAGAGCCACTGGAGCCATAGGAATAGATGGAATGTGTACCAAGATATGTAGACGCACTGGTCAGCATCGTCAGTGGTGCTGTCAGGAGATTAGCAGCTTTCTCTTTGTGATATTCAGAATCAGAATGCTCATACATTAAGAGGTTGCATAAAAAGCCAAATTTTGGGAGTCGGGAAAGACAAAGTTTCTAATCAAACAATTGCAGTATAGCCATTGAATTAATTTCACAGTGTGAAATAAAAGTTGTATTTCTCTATGTTTTTGAGATGTGGGAAAACCTCGGTGTTGTATAAAACACATAAGTTATTTTACTCTAGAAGAAAATTGGGTGTGTTTTAATTATGAGGAAGCATATTGAGTGGTAGTTTTAACATTTTCCCAAGGTGAACCTTGTGTATTCTGAACAACCAACTTAGTTTTAGAAAACTTAGCTTATAGTTTCTTAATGGAAACTACTGGAAATGTGTGTAGCTCTGAGGCACTTGCCATGGCAGTCTGAATATTCAGAGCTTTTTTGGTCCTGTGAACTTAGTATTCATCTCAGGCATTGTCAATAACACATCAAGGTGTACGTTTTTCTATTTTATGAAAAACAAATGAAAAAAGTCTCCAAACTGTGAAGTCAGTGAAATAAGATTTGAAATGTTTTTTAGTGCTTCGGTTTGAGCCTAACTTCTGGATTGACCTGAAGAGACTTTGCATGAATTTAAAGCCCAAGAGTCATAACATTCTAGATTGGATTAACTCTATTTTACAACACAGGTTCAGGTTGCGAAACAGCTAAGGAGGAAGGAGGAAGAGGAAAACTGTGCCTACAATAAGGAAACTTACAGCCATGTGAAGATGAGAAGTTTTGTGAGGTTGGTCATCTGTGTAATTTTCAAGCATTTGAATTGAAATATTCAAAACATATAAAATCCACTGGTTTAACATATACAGCCTGAAAATTTTATAAAATTATTTTTATTTTAAAATTAGTTTTCATGAGTGATAGTTTAATTTTACTTTTATCATTGCTGTAATTCCCATTGAATAGTAAAAATAGCAAGGAAGAAGTAAAGGGCGATGTATTTCTTGCATTGAGCTCTGTGAAAGTTGCATTTTTCAAGCAGTTCCGACAAATTTTACATTAATTTGAAGTATAGCCACATCAGATTTTAACAATATAAATCTTTTTGTTTATCTAAATAAAAATCCACTTTTCTTGCATGTTATCATAAGAACTGGTGATGTTCCTCTTCTGTAAAACATAGTTGTAGTCAACAACTGATTTTATTCTAGCAAGCCTGAGAGGGAACATTTCTGTTGTTATATAGAAATAACATTTCTGTTTTGGCAAACTTTATCTTGTAACATTTGCTGCATTGTATAAGGGGTAGCTCAGGATTACACAGATGAATTTTGCTAAATAGTGCTTATCTAAAGTCAGTGTTTAATGGAATGTATGAAAAATACATTCTTGAGGTTTAATGTGAAGCAGACTTCACTGCAGTGAAGATCACTGGAGGTAAATTACCTTTTTTAACTCGTAAGAAGATAAGATTCACCATTCTGAATCAACACTGATATTCTTAAAAGGAAGTAGGTTATAACATCTTTCACATGCTGCCATGAAATCAAACAAAACTGAGCATTTTGATTTAATACAGGATATTAATTTTTGTGTAAATTGTTTTTCTTTTTTTTCTATCTAAGCTGTTTGAAGCACTGTGGCTTTTAATATATGGAAAATGATATTCATGATGCAAGTTCAGGTTTTGAAGCAGTTAGAACTTAGTTTATGTACATAAAATAAATATACCTTCAAATAAGAGAGGATTTTGTTTGCATGTGCCTAGAAGCTGCTTTTTTAATGTCTTTTTTTAATCTTGCAGAAGAGCTCTATGTCCAGACAGAGGGCCACTAACAGTAAAATTAAGCAGAATTGTGAAGAAAAAATACAGTAAGTTGGTTTTTGCGAGAACACTGTGTTTTGTTAAGGAACTCTAGAATATCTTTTCTTGATGAGCCAATTTACTTTTTAAAACTGCTAACTTTTGTATATAAAACCCAAATTCCAAGTAGTAGAAGTGTGGAACTTCTAGAACAGAATTGCAGTATATGAAACTCCTGTTTTTATATTACTGGAAAACTGCCTCTTCAATTTCAGTCACAAGTCAAATGGATGTGGTTTCAGCCTCAAGTCATTTTCTGCATCGGGTAGCTGGGGCGCATCTAATGACTAGCTTTTATTCACAGAAGTTGTTTTGGTGAGAGTTCAAACACAAGCTTAGCTGTGTTCTGGAGTTAGTATTCTGAGGGGCTTATTCAATAGAAGTTGTTTGATAAGTCTATTCATAACTTAGGAAATGAAGCAAATACCTGAAAAGATAAAAACTGCTTGGTATCTAAAAAGCTATTGTGAAGGTGTGTGCATTTTCATTTCACTCAGTTTGTATGTAAACATTGTAAATGCACTTAAGATGCACTTTTTGTTAACCTCCCATTGCATTAATGATTTTGATGAACAATCAAGAACTAATATGCTAAAGTTAAGATCAAAGTTTTGTTTCTTGTTCCACAGGTAATATTTTGTATGTCAAACAAAACAAGAAAGGTTTCTCCGTGAAGATAAACAAGGTTGGTTCTGATAATGAAACATTTGTAAATGCTTTCTTTCATTAGAGCATTTTTAAGACTACCTTCTTGCTTATTTTGAAGGTTTACTTCTATTTGTTAATTTTGACATGACTCAAACTTTTTTATTTTGTCTCTTTTTGTCTTGAAGTAATTAGAATATAGTACTAGGTTATATGAGCTTCTTTCTCAGATTAAACTTAAGTTTTGTGGTGGCAAATTCATTTAATTTAGATTAGGATGTTACATTACAAGAGCCCTGTTTTCATCCATCTTCACCAAAGGAAGATGGTTTCATGTACAAGCCATTAGCCAAGCACCATTATATGAAGATTTTCATTATTTTCAATAAAATACATAGACATAATCAACCAAGTAATTTATGTGAATCTGCTATAGACATTATGGTTTGCATCAAGTTGGGGTTTTTTTAAATGTGAGATTTCTGTCAAGAAGGTTTCTGTTTCCAGGTTTCTTGTTCATAAATCTTAGCTTATAAACAGAGGGTCACCAGATGCCAGATTATAAGGAGCTGTAAAGGCTCTCTTGTTTGATTTCTATTGACCCTCCTTTCAAAAGTACTTAGTGTCTCTGAGACACAAGTTTTTGATCAGTGCTTTCTTACTTATAGTTGTACCTGTAAATGAATGTGCATGAAAAATGTTTAGGCCATAAATTTAATTCTGAAGTATAAATGCCATCATTTGCCATCATTCTGTCTTACTTGAAGTTTGAATATTTGGAGGAAAAGCTGTGTTGAAGTCCCTGTTTTGGTTACTGTTTTGTTTCATGTAGTGTGGGGCACATCCTGTCTGTTTTTAGCAGCTGGTGGCCTGAGCTGTAACGTCTGTTTGGTGCTCATTACACTATAGTTGTCAGGGATGTTGTTAGCTCCAGCTTGCCTCTTCTAAGTCAGGTATTTGGAAATTTGGGTTCTGTTGCCCTGTAAACTTAAGTAGCATGCACTGCATTGAGGGCGTTTTGAACTGGAAAGATACCACCTAATGGTAGATCAGCCACTAAGGTGACATCTGGATAACTTTTTTAATTGGAGGGAGAAAGGTTAATGTTCAAATTTGATATTGTTCTTAAAATCAAACTTAACCCCAACCATTTTTTAGGCAAAACTTAAAATTTGTACACTGATAAAATGTTCCCAGCAAAAGCAGCTCTCTGTGCCAAAGTTTGATGGAGCATATGGATAATGACTTCATATTGAGGCATGTATTCTTATACTACCCAATACAAAGTTTATTTTTCATTTTTCTGAATTAAATTGTGGGAGTATTCTAAATTCCTGTTTTAAAATACCCATCATGAGGAATGAACAGGAAAGTTTTAGTCAGTTTAGAGGTAGTATGAGCCCTTTAGATGCTGTGACAAAAACAGATCAGTGTAGGTGTATGTTAGTGTGGGAAGAGTATCTGGAGGACTATTGATGGTTTGTTGTTGGGGTTTGTTTTTTGGTTTTCCCCCTGCAGCCAGCACAGTGCCCAGCAGCAGAGCTCCGTGCATGCCTGCAAATGGCAAATGGGCAGCGCATGGCTGGGCCTTGTTAGCAACATAAATCGGTGGGGGTATCTTTTGAAATACAAAGTGGGTAATGAGTGTTGTGCCTCTGTGTGAGGGCCCAGTAACCAGACACACCAGACAGTCTTCAATTTCATAATCCTACCTGAGAGCAAAGGAGAATCCCAGCTACCCTCATTAGGTTTTCTTGTTACTTGAAACAAAACATTTGGTGAACTGCTGTGCAGGGGTGTGAAGGTGCTCGAGCTGTACTTACTGTGGTGCATTAGGTAGAAGAATTGTGGAATAGTGAGGATCGGGCATATTTATTCCTAATGTCTGTGTGGACCATTAAAGATTTCGCTTTATATAAAATATGAAGTTTATCTGCAAAGAGCAGTTTTTGAAAATTCAGAGGCTGAATGGAGAAAATTTGTTTGCTGTAACTGCAAATATTTGCCTATACCTATGGAGCTATTACGGTGTCTCCTTTTTATGAGCTAAAGTCTTACTAATTTAATTTCAGTGCATCTTCATCTATTTAGTGTTAATTATTTTACTTTGGGTCTCTTTAATTCATAATTTATTTTTTGTGTAGCCCAGAAGACAGACCTGCTGGAATGAGTGCATCAGAACTAATTTCTTCAGCACACTTCTGGCTGGTGGTAGCAGTGAAGAATCCTTTTTTAGCTGTAGAAATGACTGGTTAGTGTGTACTAGTGCTTTGTTATAAATTGATAGGTTACTGTATTGTAGATTCTGAAGTTCCTTCTGCTCCTACCTGTATCTATACTGTCTTGACATGTTTTGAAAATTGCCAGAGTATTAATTCAATGACTAAAAGCAGTTAAAATATAAACACAAACAATTTAAAATGAGCGCTGTTAAGGGCACACCCCAATTTCTGTCATGTGTTCAGCATCAGAAGCACACACTTGAGCATTTTAATCTCATTGATTTAATAAGAGTTTTATTTTTAGTTCATGTTTAATTCCCTGCTGAATTGTAGGCTTGGGGTGGGAAAGGCTTAGCCCTGTTATTACAACAGCAGTTACCGAAACAGTTAACAGTAAATATCCTAGTTTGTATCAGAAACAATCTTCTTTGCTGTTGTTCTTTGATTCCAAGAGGAATATTTTGAACGTCCATGAAGCAATTTTGCATTAAGCAAAATAATCAATTAAGCCTAATACTTAAGAATAAGCGTATAAAAAATTGTTCATTGACTAGATGGAAGAAAAAGAACAGTGTGAAAGAATGTTATTTGGATAATATGGCACAATTAAAAAAAAAAAAAAAGTACTATACCTGTATGGTTTTGACAGTCTCTAAAAGATGGACTTTTGGCCATGCATGCAACAGAATTTATTTGTCAAGGATGCAAAGTTTTTCCATCCTTCAACTCCCAAGCAGACACATTCCATCTATTTTCCATTCCATCTGCCTTATTTAGGACTTTATTTAGGACTTTTGTGTTTGCTGTGACTGTGTTTTTCCTCTAAGCAATAACGAATGCATAGTTTAATTATGACTGTTGAAAGTTCTAATACTGTTAAATTAAAGTCATTGGTAGGAGCAATTACTGAAATACAAAATTGTCATAGTTACTTTTTATAACTTCCTGTATAAAATTTGTCTTTCAGTACAGAATTCACAGAAGTCAATGCAGGGATCAGACAGAAGAGACAAGAACTGGAATTGTCCTGTTCATCTGTGATTGCTAGAGTTGAAAGGTCTGTGTTTTGGATTCATAGTGGATCTTCATACTTCAGGTTTGGAGTTTGATTAATTCAAATTGCTCTTTACATGGAATATCATTTTCATGAAACTAAATAGTGTTTGCATTTAACTTGTTAAATTTTTGTATATTTGCTGCCTGGTGTTTTTATGTCAATAGATTCTTTTCTGTATGTCTTAATACTTTCTTGGTACTCATGACAAGCATAGTAACTCTACTGACTTGTGCATCTTAATATGTCACCTTTTCACAGAAATGTGAATTTGAATGTATTTTCTATTTGAAAGCTAATATTCAATGAGCTTTTAAAATTATTTCTGTCCCTAAATATCAAACTATGTTTGCTTTAACATCAGTCTGGTTCTGGTTCCCCATAACACCCTGCACCCTACTTGCATGGGTTGGTTCTATCACTTCTTCTGTAATCATTTATGAAAAAATCCTGTTTGCATCTAAAAAGACCTAACAGGAGTTGCATCAAGTGAAACAAAGAACATAAAATAATTCTGTGGGGTATTTTGTCAGAAAGCAGATACCCTAAGGATATTTTTGTGAGTATAAAACAGAACAATAAAAATAACTGATTTTAAAATAACACAATAAGAAATTGGTTCTATGATCTTAATTGCATTACATATCTTTGCTCTCTTTTGTATAAAAACAAAGACTAAAGTTAAAATATCAAGTGGAGAGTTTTTTAATTATAATAAAAAATTGCATCTAGGATTGAAATAATAAATATAAATTTATTACATGTACATTTTGTTAGGAGAAGTTTCATTCCAACTCAGTGATAATGCAAAAATTGTAGATCTCTAGCTAAACTCTGGTTTTTCCCAAGGTTTGCTGAGGGAGTCTGAATAAGCTTGCTTTTTTTTTTTTTTTTTTTTATGAAAAAAAAAAAAAAAAAAAAGGAGCCTTTTCTAAATTCTTATGTAGACTATTTCTCATTTCTCTGCAGAAAAGGTTGCCGTTCTGCTGAAGTACTAAATCATCACTCAGACCCTTATTTCCAGTACTGGCTATTTCTGTTTTATGTTTGACTTTAAAGAAAGCCAGACATATATTGCTTTAACATAACATACCTTGTTCAAACAGTTTTAATAGATTAGGCAGTAAAATGAACCTGAAATTAAATATGACAAGGAAAGTTTCATTCACTGTCAGCTTTGTGTTTCTCTCAAGCTGGGATGAAGTTGAAAGGGTAGTTGCCTAATGTGTTTTTGGTTTTGTGCATTGTTTCCAAAACTTGCTGCAAACAGCTAAAACAACTAATGTTACTGCTTTTGCTTTTACTTTGCAGTGTTCCTTTAATATCTTACGGAGCTGAAGCTGAGACCTTTCTTCTCACTTCTTCTGCAGTGACTGGAAGAGTTCTTCCAACAAATATCAGGCCTTTGGAAAACTTTGGTAAACTTTTTTTTTGTAAGTTTTATTTATAGCTCATGTGGAGTATTGTTAAAATATAATTATCAGAAATCAAACAGTTGGTTACACTTAACAGGGAAAAAAATCTGTTTTGATGCAGTTTGGTACTATTTCAAAGTCAGCTACTTAATTTCTGAAATTGGAATACAGAACATGAATCATCCACCCCAAAGCTGGTATAACTTATTCTTTTGAAGATTAAATTAATAAGTTTTTATGTAACTTAATTCCATTTTTAATTGCAACATTTTTCCATTCATGCTCTTCTTTCTTCATTTCCCATTGTTCAAGGATGAGTCTTATTTTGATGCATTATGAATGGCATATTTCAGAGGTATATTGTGCAGCATGAGGAACAAACTTTTCTGGCAGAGGAGAACATCAGTCAGGAAGCAGTGAAGTGTATGGATCTCCTTCAGTTTGCTCTACAGGGCAAAACCTTGCAAAAGTACTGGAGCTCCATGGTGTTTCAGGGAGGCAGCAGAAGACAAGACAAGGAAGGAATTGCCTTCCTCCAGTTACTTTAACAGCCTCCCTCTCCACACTCAGTAAACATGTAAATTCTCTTCCAAAAAGCTGCACAAATTCAAAGAAGTGGAAACAAAGGAGTTCTGTTTCTTAAGGCTAGGGTTAATACCTTCTTTGAATTTGGAATCACACCACTTCCACTTGTCTAGTAGACAAAGAGATAGGACAGATTTGGGTCTCCTGGTTTACAAAAATTGTATGGAAGTAAATTGCTGGAAGGAATTAAGTAGTAGAAGGATCACGAAAAAGTTGCATTCATATTTTTTATTCTTTTTAAAGGTATGTATTTCACCTCCACATTTTCCAGTGAAAAATGGATAGGTTGCTTCCTCAGTCTCTGATGTTTGGCAGTGCAATGTAACTGGTCCTTAACCATTTTGCTTCTAGTAGTATACATGTTAGCTTGTACCTCTTGACTTCCCTGTCTACCTTTCTTGTTCTATAGTCAGGCTTTTTTGTTAGGATGCACCAGAGGCATTAAAAATTATGTTTAGAACAGAATTTTGTCAGTTGTCTCTTGATTAGAATTTTGATACTTGTACTGTGGACAAAGATTAAATTTTAAGATTAGTGCCAACATACTACAGTGTTTTAGGATTCAGAGTTTAAGTCATCACATTTTATTTAAATACTTTCTATTGATAAGGAGCATGAAGAATGTAAGAGTCTTAAAATTTCTTTGTAAAACCAGGGGATGGTGGACGTGAAGATGTCTGTTGAGGCTTTTAGTCACATTCTGTTGAGGGAGTGTTCCTTGCTCATTCAGTTTTCATATAGCATCTGAGGAAAAGGGTGACATGCATAAGAAAAGGTAAAGACAAAGGTAAAGAGAAACCTAATCTGAATACTGTTAGAGATGCATGGCAAATATATATATAAAAGAAATTTTTAAAATTTTTAAAAAGATGGAGAAAAAGAGAATGAAGAAAATAGATGCATTTAAAAAAAGATACAAACTGGTCCTTGCATGTCTTACTAAATTGTGCCTGGAAGATCATAGCATATGTGGGGTTTTTTTGGTTTTCTTTTTACATTCTTCTCAATTTTTGGTCACACCTAAAGTATATAGTTTTGCATCAGAGTAACAGCTGTCAGTAGCTTCCAGGGTTGCACAAGGATGCATACAAATATGAATGATGACTGTAATGTCTGAATCATCCCTGTAGCTGCTGCAGTTTTAGTAGTCCCTTACTGTTAAATAGGTTTTTTTACTAACTTGACCTGAAAATGCATTAGTGAATCTACAAATACCACTGTGATTTGTGCTGGCATTATGCAGTTTTTGTGCGATTAAAATTTATTTTTCCGTAAAGAGTCAGTGAGCTGAAATGCCTTTTATTTTGTCCAAGTCCAAAGCTTATGAAGCTTTTCTGTTAAAATTTTACAAGTAGTAAAGTAGTGGGCATGCTAAAAAGGGGGTTGTGCTTCACATGTATATTTTGAATGTGCTAGAAAAATAACTCGCCTTTTAATTTTGTCCAGATTCCCACATTCCACTTGTATCCTGCTGGGGTTTTTTTTGGTTTTTTTTTTTTATTATTATTGCAAGATGATTTCTTCTCCTTTGAAGAAAATTATCACAGATATTAAAATTTGAAATGTCATGTAACATCTGACTTGATTTCCTGACTATTGTAATAGGTTTGAAGACATAATTAGTCTGAGACAGCCACCTGTTGCTGAGAAAGTGTTGCTTAACCACTGTAAAGTCACTTTGTAACAAAATAATTGGTGAGACTGTTAGAGTAGATACCTGAAATAGTGTCAGTCACCCGAAATTCCTTTGGAAGTTCTTTACCATCATGTTATTTTCTTCTAAATACATGGTACCTTCTATACAGTTGATGTTGATTTTCATTTTCTCAAGTGGTTACTTGATCATTGGACATGCAAATCCCAGAACCACTATTTTTTTTTTTCACGTTCAAGCAAATTATTGTGTGTTTACGAGGAAGGTCAGAGGATGTGATTATAGTCCTGTGCTCTTTTAAAGGCTAGCAAGGTGGTTATGGAATACATTCTCTGAGGTAATTGTTTGCATTTAATGCAGTGATAGGGTTTTTTGTTTTGCTAACAAAGTAGTAAGTGGTAGAAGGAGGCTTTTTTGCTGTTATTTACTTCTCTTATTCCAATCTTTTATAAAATCTGTTTGTGAATACATTAAACAAATATTTTAGTGTAGCAAAAGCATGGGAAATAATGTACAGAGTTAAAATCACATGTTTGTGATGTGAGATTCATTGCAAAATCCATAGCAATTAATCTTTCTTAGTTTGCGCTATTCATGTATGAAATTGAAGCTGTAAAATAATTCATTGAAACACCATATTCTTGATACTTCCTGAAATCTATACAAAATGTGAAACAAATTAATGGATATCCCAAGAAATTAATTTAGTTAAGTATTACATTCAAGTATATTTACTTAACTATCATTAATCTTTAATTCCTGAGCTGTCCACCATAAGCTTTCATAAGTGTACTGACAGTACAGTCCTCCCTATGCAGTGAATATAACCCTTAGCTTCCCTAACAAGACTTTTGTTGAATGGTAGATAGAATGAAGTAATTGCAGTATCTGAGCTGAGATAGAGCTGAGCTGCTTGCTAGGTGTGCCTTAGTTATTCTTCGTAGAGCTTTTGTGTTTTTTGGTGCATTGTAGGTTGCAGGCACCTTGGGTGTCTTGTGGCAGAGTTTAAGTTCAGTTTAAGTTCAGTCACCCTATAACTGGTGAATAAGTTTGCACTGTCATTGCTGTGTCTGATCAAGTGCTGCACATGTGATCATCCACTGATGGCCATTGGAAAATGTCCCTTTCTCTAGTATTGAGCTTCACTGTCAACAGGTGTTACAGAGTGACAGGAGCTGCTATATGCCAACAGTGTTGTGTGGTTAATTTATTACTTTTCTAACAGCTTAAATGCTGACTATCTTTAAGCAGCCATGTCAATAACAGTTTCACTGTGCTTGCTATCACTGCCCATGTAGCCATGCCAGCACTGCTTCTGAAGTGTGTGTTCAGATGTCTGATGTGTCACTTTACCTTGTTTCTGTTCTTTAAAACAACCAGTTTTCATTTAAAAAAGAAAAAAGGTGTGGCAGTATTTCATACTAAATCTTAAATTTTATTATTTGAGGATATCTCTTACACTGCAGAAGGCCCTTTTACGTTCTTAAATATGTTCAGATAAATGATTATTATCAAATCTTAATGTCCTCTGTTTTTATTAGAATCTTTAGGCAAAGGATATGCAGTTGCATGTACCCAAGAAGGAGAAGAGAAAAAGGAAGCTTCTGGTTCATCTGGCACTAGAGGAAGTAGGAGGAAATCAGTTACTACTACTCCTACAAGAAGGTCTGCACGGAACAGCAAAAATGAGGCTCTGAGTCAGTCTCGGAGCTCCCCTCGATCAAGCAGTTCTGCTTGCAGTGCCCCCGATAGCAATAGCCCATCTCTGAATAAAACTCATGCAGAAGCACAGAGTGCTCCTCCAAAACGCAAGTCTAAAAGAGCAGTTAAACAACAAACACCTACAGTTAAAAAGAAATTGAGAAGTTCTGCATGTTCTGAAAAATCACCCTGTGGCTCAGTGGAAGATGATGACATTGCTGAGCCTGAAGCAGTCCTAACTGTAGATAAAGACCACCAATCAGATAATGAAAGCAGTAATGCAAGCCTCTCACAGAAGAATAATGTAGAAACGGAATCTGCTAATGGATTGGAAAGCTATAGGGAGCATGCAGAAATTGAGGAAACTACAGCAGAATGTGACGGAGATGAAGATACTTCAAGCAATGCAGATGTAAGTTTTTCTCTCCAGGAACCCCCAGTACTAACTTCAGGAAGTGAAAGTCAGGAATTTGAAGTAAAAGACGTTACTGAAAAAAATGTAGATCTTGCCAATCAGGACAATTGTGAAAATACTCTTGAACAAGCAGAAACAGTAACTAGTCCCAGAGAGGATGTATGTGACCGTGCAACTTCTGAAAAAGTAGATCAGACATCATGTAGTCCTCCAAAAGAATTAATGGAGAACATAGAAACTTTGACAAAAGTAGATCAACCCATAGCGAGTCCAGAAAATGAAATGTTGGAACATGTGGAACCTTTGGGAAAAGATCAGCCATTACAGAGCCCTGGAAGTGAATTGCCTGAGGATCCTGAAGCCGTGGAAATAGATAATTCTGAGACTGAACTAAAACCAGTGGTAGACTGTGCAAATACAAAACCTGTTCAAGGTGAAGAACCAGATGCATTAATACACAGTATTTCTATGGACAGTACATCAGAACAACCCTTAAAAGAGAACACCATTTCAGAAAGTGAAGAGGGTGGAACTTCAGAGTCACCTCCGGTAAATGCTGAACATAAACATTTTGGTGAAGATAACAATGAAATGATACCAATGGACTGTGACTCATTTTGCAGTGACCAGAATGAACCTAAGATTGAGCAGTTAGCACCCCCTGAAAGTGTAGAGCAAGAAGAAGTGAATTCCTTACAATGTGACATGGGGAACTCTGCATCAGGTTCTGATGAAAAAGATGAAACTGTTCCTCAAGAAAGAGAATGCCAGCCAGAGTTCAAAAAAGATAAAAAGGCTCGAACTAGAAGATCTAGATTTCACTCTCCATCGACAACTTGGTCTCCTTCTGGGAGAGAGGGCAGGAAATCTCAATCACCGTCACCTAAAAGGGAGACAACTGGAGACAGGAGCTCACGATCACCCAAGAAGGTAACTGTGAGGGAGGGAAGGAGATCTTTATCTTGCTCTCCAAAGAGAGACACACTCAGAGATGAGAAAAAAACACCATCTCGATCTCCCAAAAGGGAAACTGTCAGGGAAAGCAGGAGATCATCATCTCGATCAAGAACTAAGGATTCATCTCCAAGGCGAAAATCTAGGTCTCGAAGCAGTGATAGAGATAATCAAAGAAGAGATCGTGACAGAGAAAGAAGAAATAGGAGGCGGTCTAGGTCACAGTCACGCTCTAGATCAAGATCACGATCTAGGACTAGAAATAAAGGTTCTTCATTCTCTAGAAATGAGAGGGAAAGTCATTCACCTCGATGGAAAGAGAGATGGACAAATGACAGCTGGAGGAGTCCCAGAGGAAATGATCGATACAGGAGAAGTGATCAAGAGAAACAGAATGAAAATCTTAAAAGAGAGAAGGATAATAATACAGAAAAAAACAATGATGATCAATGTTCTTCAGATAAGCAGAGGAATGATTGTCCAGATTGGGTAATGGAGAGGATAAACTCTGTTCCTGAAGTGAGGAACAGAGAGAGAGAGAAACCACATTGGGAAGAGCATGACAGTGCAGGACAGTCTTGGAATAAAAACTTTGGTTCAGGTTGGATTCCGAATCGAGGGAGAGGTCAGTGTGGCCGAGGTGGCCGTGGCCGAAGTGGTTTCATGTATGGAGACCAGAGTGAAAATCACTGGCAAAACAGAAAACCTCTCTCAGGGAACTCAAATGGTTCTGGGAATGAAGCTTCAAGGTTCTCAGAACAGCAGCCATACAAGCGTAAGAATGAGCAAGAGTATTCGTTCGACACACCTGCTGACAGGTCTGGGTGGACATCTGCATCCAGCTGGGCTGTGAGGAAGACTTTACCTGCTGATGTGCAGAATTATTATTCGAGAAGGGGACGCAATTCATCAAGCCCACAGTCTGGATGGGGAATGAGACAAGAAGAGGAGACACCTGAACAAGGTATTAATGGTTTTGAAATACAATAACTTAGTCACAGATGCAGTAGCTGAGCAAAATCCTGTTTCATTGTCCTGTCATCTGATCTGCTGATTAGGTCTTTAAAAAATAATTTGGGATGAATCCATACTCTTTTTGCAGTATGGACGGGGAAAGGTGTGGAGTTTGGTGATTTCTTGTATTTTGATGGCTTCTTCATTTTACGTAAAGTCTGAGTTTGGGTTTAAGGACTGTGCATCTGAAGAGTGCTGTTGAAGTAAATTGATTTGGCTGAAGAGAAAGCATATCTTCATGGTTACTTTTGGTATCTGCACAACTTTAAGAAGGCTAATTTATTTCAAAAATACATGAATTTGCCTGTGCAGACACACTTGGTGGATTTTAGAGATGACAAAGCAGCGTGTTGATGTTCATCTTGCTCCTAGATAAGCATAGTCTCATTTAAAAATCTAGGGTAATTTATAAATACAAAACCAGTGCTTTTACTGTATTGCAGGATTAAAATTCCTCTAAAATGTCCATATAAGTCTAAATCAGTTTTTGAGGGGGTTTTACATCTAATAGACAACTGCCCTGACAGAAATAAACTTTTTGGTAGAAAGTAAGTTAACTGAACTGTGGATGAGATTGACTCTGAATAGTTAAGGAATCATCCACAGATTATTAATGCCCTGACTAATAATCTTTAAAGATAGATGTTAATTGAATTCAAGAACTGAAGACAACCACGCTTGCACTCTTGCACTCTCTTCTTGTTTTGCCTTTAATTTTTATCCATTTTCATCCCATATACCAGTGGTTTTCTCCCTCTTCTGAGAGAGAACTGCATCAGTGGCTTCCTAGTTTTGAGGCAACATTGTCACCGTTCTGTCTGCTGCAGGGAAAACTTACCAAACCTGTAACTGAAAGCATTTTGTGATTCAAAGACTTTTTCATATTGTTCAGGAACAATCATGCCATTACTTACTTTTGGAACCTGAATTCAGCTGAGAATAGTACAACAGTCTCTCTTAGCTGGATAAAACAGGCTAGGTTGCCATCATGACATGGTCCTCCAGGGCAACCTGCTTTTGCTGGACCTGCTTGAGCAGGGAGGCTGGACCAGAGAGTCTCAGTAGGTCCCTTCCAACTTCAGTGATTCTGTTATCCCATTATCTTTAAAACTGAGGATTTGGTCTGACATGTAAGGCCTTAGATTGCAATCCCTGTGTATTGGATGACAGGGTTCCTCAAAGAAGGGATTCTGAGGAAGGATGTCTAAATTGGAGACTATCAATCATTTCTCCAAACTAATTTCTTGAATTCTTGCTTGCTGCTTGTGTCTAGATTTTAGCTTCTTGGCTTCTGTTGAAGAGAATATGGGTTATCAAAGTAATTTATTTAAGAAGTGCTATCTGCTACCCCAGGAGGTTATTTTTACTTCTAGGTTTTACCTGTTGTACCATTACAGGATCTTTGAACAACTCTTGTTGAATATGAATATTTCTTAAATGGTTTGAGGATGACTTACTGCTCAGTGTGAAAAATCCCAGCAGAGTATTTCTGGAATTATCACTCACTATACAGTGAGTGTGTGTGAATCAGGCAAAGGGGAGCAGACTTGCTGATGTGGTAATGTATGACTAACCTGCAATTGCAGAACTGGATAAATTGTGTTGTCTTCCTGCTCTTTGGTGAAAATTTGCAGTTTCATTGTGATGAAATAATTATTGGCTGTGTTGTGGGAACAAGTAGAGAAAACAAATTCGAAACACAGGCTTTCATAATAGCCTGAACTTTTTAAACTTGTAAGCTAGCATTTGGTTTCATGGCATGTATGGTGGTGAGTACTGTGCAGCATCTTGAAAATACTCAGATTATAGAAAGCTTTTTGTTCATCCATCCTTAATTAAGAGTTTAGACACCTGGTTCCCTTTTTGCTTTATGAAGTACAGAATTTCTTCTTGATATACTCTCTGGTTTTTGGGGTTTTTTTGGCAGATCCAAACCTCAAAGACCAAGGCAACCAGCAAAGTGATGGCTCTCAGTTACCAATAAATATGATGCAGCAACAAATGAATGTAATGCCACAAGTGAATGCACAGCACCAACCTATGAATATCTTCCCATATCCAGTGGGTGTCCATCCTCCCTTGATGAATATGCAACGAAATCCTTTCAACATCCACCCTCCAATGCCCATGCATCTCCCTACCGGAGTGCCTCTCATACAGGTAGCTGCTCCCACAAATATTTCTCAGGGATTACCTCCGCCTCCACCTCCACCCCCACCATCTCAGCAAGTCAACTACATTGCTTCACAGCAAGATGGAAAACAATTGCAGGTATGCTTTATCAGAAGCCTTGGCAAGAACAGTGGTGAAATAATACCAGTTAAGGATTCTTTATCTTGAATATCATAAATTTATACTTGCAGTTTCTTTCTCTCTTGCCTGTTTTCTTCCACCCCGCACCAAATTTGAAGTGGAAGCATCCATGAGCATTATGGGGTTTTTTGTGAGACTGTAGCTTTTAAATAATAACGTACAACATAATAACTGGGTTTCTGTGGTAATGAACACTGACAAATTTCATCAGTGTTGTCCATTATGTTTTTTATCCTAGAAGTGACCTGCTTCCAAAACTAAATTTTCGCCTTCCAAACCTGATTTTTAAGCATTTTATGAAGTGCTTGAATACCCTTTCAGCAGCACGTAGGAGGTGATCTAAACTTCTGTGTTGCAGTTCTCATCCCATGGAGATCTATCAGTAGAGGAGAATTGCCAAGTACTGCATGGCACTCATTTGTTCCACACTTCATTCTCTGGCTGTCACCATCTCAGTGGCTTCCCCACACACTCATTTTTTATTCTTTTTAATCTTTTGAGCCTTTTTATTAATAATTTCTGAGGTCTCATATGAATTTTTTACTTCTCCCTTCTTACCCAATTCTCCTGGTTTTGCATGCCTTGTTTGAGACCTAACTCCCACTTTATTTCTCCAGTTTCAAAAGGACTCTGCCATGTTTAGGGCAGATCAGACCGTCTTTTTATGAGTCTCTGGATATCTTTAAAACAACTCTTGTGTAGGTGAGCTCCTCCTGTAGCTAGCTGTTTATATTAAGAGCTTTATATCAAGGAAAGGAATATGAACAACTTGGAGGAGAACCCATGGCCCAGCAGGAAGATGTAATGTGCTGCATTTATGATAAGTGAAGGGCTCTTCAGGAGTTGACTGGGGTTTGTGCTTTTCTTTTGCTGCTGCCTGTTCTAACCTAAACCACTTTCTCCTACATTCCAGGTTGTAAAAGGGAACAAATGTTTTCTAACCCTCTGTTTTCATGCATTACCTCTAAAGATCTGAAGTGAACTGATAAATGGCCTGCATTGTTCTCACTTTTCACTGCTGTCATCTCTTCATATTCATTAACTTAGAACAAGGAGAGCTGAGTGCTCTGGGAAATACTGAGTGGGGTTACAGGCCATATGAAATAACTTAATGCACTACAAAATAAACCAGCAAGGTACTGCTGGAAGTAAAATCCTGGTAGATTTCTTGTTGATTTAATTAATGCCTCCTGTCTTAATTAAAATACTTTCACAATTGGAAATCCAATAGATCTAACCTCCAAAAATGTAAGTCAGAACATAGGCTTTAGACCTCTGAAATGAGTATCTAAATGTTTGTGTATTACTGCAAAACGCAGTTACCTGTTGTAAAGCCCATGTTACACTTGTTGCTTTTATCTGCTTTTGTGGACTGGTGTCCATGAACCCGAATGCTCTTGCAGTGGCTGCTGCTTTTTCTTTGAGCTTTCATTCAGCAACCCCTCAGTGACAGCACAATAGAAATGTCTGAATACTGCAGGATACCACCTGTCCTTCCCGTTGAAAGGAAAATGAAGAGAGCACACTGGTGAGCGTTAGCACGCTGATTATAACAGCTCCATTTCTCTGTTCTTTCCAGAGAGCTCAGATTCCTGTTACATTATTTGCCATCTAGATGAATGCAGATGTATAAAGAGTAATTGTGATGACCTGCAAAAAAGCAGTGTTTGGTGTAGCCTGCCAGAAACGTGTCAGGAGAATGTTCTGGGCTTTTGCTAAAAATGGCCTCTGTCTGAAGTGTGATTGCTACTTAATTTCTCAGTTCCAAAGTATGTACAGTGCCTTCTGGTGATGTTTGGAAATGGCCAGAAAATGACTTTTCCTGAAAAACAGATCCTGGTACTTCAGCCAGCGTTTCAACTCTTGCATGTGTATTTATATTTGCAAGTTCAAGCAGATAACAAACATGAAAACATGTTTTCAAAGCAGCATCATTATGATGCAGGAATGCCAGTGTGGCTTTAGATACCTTTTGCATGTGCTGATTTTTTTAGAAAATGTTCACTTATCACAACCCTGTTTTGTAAATCAGATTGATTCTGCAGCCATAAACTTCCTTCCCCCTGTACTAACACCCTCCATGCCTGTTTGCAGGATATTTTATTACTGGGATCAGAGCTAGAAAATGGCAGCCACTGTGGTAACATGGAAGATGTCTCAAGCTTTTCTTTTTGTTGTTTTCTTTGAGTAGATCTAATGTAATGTGTGTACCTTCCATAATAATGGGCAGTATGGAAATCAGGTAATGAACCAAAGCATGCAGTATTTGTGCTCGTTCTTGAGCAGCTGAGACTCCTAGGAGGGCACGTTGCCATATAGAAGAATGATGTATTAACTACTGATAACTTTTTAAAACAGGGTATTCCAAATGCTCCTCATGTAAGTAACAGCATGAGTGCTCCAGCTTTGCCTGCTCCAGCAGCAGTCCTGGGAAACGTGGGAACAGTTCAGGGACCAAATTCGGGTAATGCAACGTCATCAGGTCACATGAAGAGCTCTAATACAACTGTAAAATTGGGAGAAAACAAAGCAAGTGTAACAGTGGAAGCCAGTGCAGATAGCTCCAAGAAGGACCAGGCAAGTTCAAAGTTCAGCATGTATTTATATATACACTGTTAGTATATTTACATTAAAACATATAAATTTTAATTTTTATATAAATGTGTTTTGATGTACTAAAAAATAGCAACTTATGACAATAACCTTTCGGTGTAACATACTCCATACCATCATGTGTGTAGTGTTTTTGTGGCAGCCATAGGACACAGATTAGCCTCTGACTCTTTTTAATGTAATCTTCTTTAAAGCAGCACTGTTATGAATAATATGAATAATACTTGAATTGCTGTGAGGGGGGATTCTGTTCTTAGCAGAGCACAGGCAGCTCCCATGAGAGCTGAAATGTGTGTGTGTGGGGGGTGGTTTTCTAATCTGTAGCAACTTTTTTCCTGTAAAGTTTTAACTTGTGATTGATAAAGATACATAGGCAGTGAAATACAAAGCTCAAGTTTGTTTTCTCTTCAGAAGTTGTTAATTCAAGAAAAAGCAGCACAAGAGGTCAAGCTTGCGATTAAGCCTTTCTACCAAAACAAAGATATCACAAAGGAGGAATACAAAGAAATTGTGCGGAAAGCTGTAGATAAAGTAAGCTCCTCCAGTAATCCAAGCTGCACACATTTCACCTGGGGCAAGCTTTGTGGGGTGGGTTTCTCATTTTTGTGGGAACAGCTCATAGTTGCTGGAAAGGGGGAAGCAGTAAAAGCAAAAATACCTTTCTTCCTTCTCCATCCACAAGAGCTTTCTTTGGCTTCTCAGAACAGAACCTGGTTATTGTGTGGAAGAGTTGAATGGGAATTCAGAAGTATTTGGGAAGCAATCAGAAAGTCTTAGTAGTTTTAAAATACATTTTGCCTGGGATGGAAGAATCAGAAGTGTCAGGAAATAAATGAATAATGTGGGACTGTGTCAAATCAATGAAAATGTTTCAAACGTTTTTGTTTTTTAAACTGTTGCAGGTTTGTCATAGCAAGAGCGGAGAAGTTAATTCTGCAAAAGTGGCAAATCTAGTGAAAGCGTATGTAGACAAATACAAGCATTCACGGAAGAAAAATCTTGAAGAGGCAGTCTCCTGTGAAAGGAAATAGAATATGTTTTCATTTTTTAGTTTTATTCTATCTGCAAAGTGCAATTTCAATGTGAAGAATTAACTGAAAATTGTACATGACAGTGATTTGAATTTGGTTTTGATAAAATTATTTTTCAAGGTAGTGTATAATGTTTTGTTCTAAAGAAATATAGATCTGCAGGGCAACTTCTTTATGCCTTTTTAAAAAGAGATTTCTAAAAAGAATAAAGGTGTAAAGAAGAATCATTAGGAATGTACGATTGTGTGGATACTTAGATGTACAGCATTTTGACTTGAATAAGAGAGTGCATTAACTTAGAAACTTTGAATACGTTGGATTTGGAACAGGTATGTACAGTACATGTGATCAGTCAGATTAAAGTAAAATTTTTCTTTTGACTGCTCCCTAATTATAGCAAAGATTAAATAATTAATTGCCTTGACAAATATTTCTAGTGTTAACTGGACAGGCTTAATGCAGGGGTCACAATGTGTATATTAAAAAAGCACATAGAGTTGTCTGAACACAACTGTTTAGATTTCAAGAAGAGACATAAACAGTAAAACGTGGTGCCCAAAAGCATGGGTGCTGCACAGCTGTTGTAACACCAAATAAAAATTATGCTGCTTGGTATTGTTTGTGATGTTTTTCAATTTGTTTCAAGGTAGTGGGATAACTTGAATAATTTTTATGTGTTGAAAGCCCTCAGTCACCACACACTGATAATCTCAGTTCAGGTTGTGCCCTTAGGCTAGCAGGAAATTAGCGTTCTAAAGCTAGATGTTCAGAAACAGAAAAGTTTCTTGTTCAAGTAAAATCAAGAAAGCTGGAATTTATTGTTAGGTTCCCAGTTGACCAGAGACTCCCAGTTGTGCCAATCTCAGCTGCATAATACTTTCCTTCATTAATTAGGGACTGTGGCATGAATCACCAGACTGGTATTGGTGAGCCCGTGCCACCAGAAGTCAGGTATCTTCCTGCTTCCCTGAGCACTGCAGAGAGGTTATTAGAGGTACCACAAGCATTCTAAAAACATCTGTAGGGTCACTGAATGTGCCTGGGGAAAGCTTAGACCTCAGGAAAAACCAGTTTTACTGAGGCAGCAGCAGGCAGGGTTGCTGGAATACTGAGATGACCGTGTGCTCTTTAGCGAAAGAACAGCTTGAGATCCTTCTCAAAGGAGCCTTATTCTGATTTGTTCCCTTACTCTTACACAGTGCTGTTAAAATCTTGTCACTCACCCTCCAGTCCTGTTGTGCCATAGCAGCTTTTGGTGTTGGCTCAGCCTGGCTCCTGCTCCAGCCCAAAGCCTCCTGGCCCAGAAGCAGGAATAAAACATTTTAACAGAAAGCAGCAGTTGAGTTTGCTGAGAAAGTATCTCTTTGTAGCCAGTAGTTCCCAAATTACCCGTTTTTGGCAGAAAACAGTCTCTAAGTAACCTTTGCAGAGGCCTGAGGATGACATAGGGATAGCCACCCCTGTGTACACACATGTGGTGTAGAGAGGTGTAAAAACATGTTTGTCACAAGAATTGATTGCTTGGTTTTAACCATAACTTTCTGCAGACTTAATGAAGCATTTGACTGTCTATATTTATTTTTGTGTGCCTAAATACAAATGCTATGTAAATTAGATAGAATACATTTTCTACAGTCAAGTCAGGTTTTAGTCTTTTCAATATACTCAATTTTACACTATGATAGCAATTTGTAAGATCTCTTGAACTATTTTAAGCTAAAATTGGTTAGCACTTTCTGAAAAATGTAGCAAATTGCTATGTGTATCCTGGTTTATCACGCCATGCGTACTTTATTACATTTTCCTTCTCTGAATTTTTGGATTTTAATCACCTTTTATATCCTTTTCTAGTCTATACAGTTGAGCCTTGCTATAAAGCTCCTTTCAGGAGCCAGATTAAGTGTTTCAAGGGGTGTTTTTTTTCCTCTTTTGGAAGAGAGGTGGAAATTGGGGGAGGTGGGAAGAAACAAGGGAGGATTTGATCTGGGAGAAGGGAGGGGATCATTGGTTTCCTCTCTTGCAGCTCCTGGGTGGAAGAGAAGCAGTCACTGGCTGCCACGTTGTTGGGGCAGTGACTATAGTGATGCTCCACTGTATTTCAATACCTAATGAAGAGTAGCAGATAGAGTAGCATGTGATCAGTAACTTTTTTACAATTAAATACTTCAGAATTTATCAGAAAATACGCAGTTTGTTACAATTTCTATGTTGAATTAAGAAATGCATTGCCTTAATCTGTAGACTCTGCTCCTGTTTCTCCTGAAAAGCAGCGAGGTCTCTGCTGGTGCAGCTGCCTGACAAGGGGAGTATGGCAGCCTCGGAATCCTGGCTGCGTGTCAGTAGGATGAAAGATGTATTTCTATTTATTGAAACACCTTCTACTGAAAAGTCCCAACATGCACCCAGCACTGAGGGCAGAGGTGGGGAGCTGGGCCCCCTTGCTGCCTCCAGGGTAGTGGTGATTCCTTCAATCCAAACTGCCTTGTGGGAAACAATTACAAAAGTGTACCTTCTGTGAACTTATGCAAATCAAAAGGGTTTTCCTTGCACCCCTTCCCTTTTCTCACTGTGCATGCTGCTTGAATGTCTCATCCTAAAGATATACCTTACGAGCACAGTGGCTGTCCAAAGTCCACAGTACTGTGTATGTAGGCTGGAGTGCTGTCTACTGAAAAAAAATACTCTAAAATTTAGTTTTGTGTAGTGTTTAACAGTTTCTAATAAATTCTTTTCTCTCAGCTGGCAGTGTTTGGTTTTAAATGACTGGCTCAAGTGATGTGGTTTGGAAAGCAAGGTAGCTCCTGTTCCTTCTGTGCACATAAGCATTTTATCTTGTCCTGTGTTGTCTGGGTGCCCCTCCTTTGCATCTCATTTGTGTTAAGTTAGTCTTCACCCTGCTTTGCCAGTCTACAGGTGCTCCAAGCTAGAAAAAACAGATGCAGGTGGCAAAGAGTCATTCACCCTGGGACTTGCTAAACATGGAGGGGTTCAGGGTGTGAGCGGAATACTGCTGTGGGAAGCAAACAGGGCATGATTCAAACCCCTGGGCGTGCCCTACGCCTGACCGACCAAAGCAGGGAGCAGCTTCACTGAAATACCCTCAGGGGATTTTAGTGCAGGAGAGCCTAGTGCCTTGGGAATAAATTTCCAGGCATCCCTTAGCTTCCAAGAGTTACCCCACTTTACCTTCATGAGGTAGCTCCATAGGCAAGGTCAGCATGGGTGTGAGAGTTACAGTTTAGGAGCTATGCTGGCAACATTTTTCATTATTACTACACTTTACAATATCCACATTGATCAATACTTGATAATTAGTAGAAATGACAGTAAGGACAATAAAATTTTCAGTAATTAAAGAGTACTAATTAGATGCATTTTCAAAGTTTCAAAGTAATGGAGCATCTATGAATTTATTATTAAGTTTCTAATCACTACGTTGGTAGGAAAACCACTAAGAGCACAACTGCTTGTATACAAGGAGATGAAGCTCTGGAAAAGCACAGGCTGGGATCTGGAACTTGACCCAGTATCATTCACAACTTCCAGACTCACCCACCAACATTGTCTTGAGCTGTGCAGTAAGTGCAGGGGCTGACAACAATAAAGTCAATGTCCATTATACATGGTAAACATTCAAACCCAGAGTGTAATCCAACACAAATTACTGCAGCAGCCAAACACAAGAAAGCTTGGCAGCAGGTTCTCATTAATTAGTCCTAAAGTTTTTAAGAAATTTTAAACCCACTGAATTTATTATGAGGAGCATCAATCAAAAATAGCCAAGCATTTCTTTATTGTTTCATGCAGTAGCAATTGTGATGATAGAAAATAACTCACAAAAGTCAGAGTTCACAGTAAATTCCAGAGCCTTTTACAAAAATTCAGGGGTTTTGAGAATTAGGAGTGTACCTTACATATGGTCTTCTGTCAAGCCCTAAGCCTGGAATCATCGGGCTTTTCCTTGAGGACTATTTAAACAAATACTTCTCATCACAATAGAGTGATACTTGGTACTGGGGAAATACAACACAGCCCGTACAGCGCAGGCACCGCGGTTGTGTGGGTTGGGGTGAGAGATTCCACTTTTGATGTGCTGTGGGTCAGCTACGAGTTTAGTTGCAGGTCAGTTGCCTAAAACTTCACAGGAGCCCACTAAGGCCAGCAGGAAAACTGGAATGAGGGTGCAAGCCTCTCTCGTAGAGAATGTGTTTTGTACCTTGTGATTCACCACATAACTCTGTTGTAAACAAAAACACAGTCTGCCCAAAGGTCAGGACAACCAGACATTGGTGTAAAAGAAAAACTTACTGTTTGCCAGGATGCAACTTTCCTGTGGACATGCAGGTTCAAATACCCCTAGGAACAAAACCTACATATCCACTCACATTTCAATCAGATTGCAGTTTGCAGGAAATCCACCTCAGACCAGCTGTCCAACAGCCACCCAACATCACAGCATGAGACAGACTTCACCATGGTTCACCTTTAGGAGATCTGTTACTCTAGTATTGCATTTCTATTCACCTGCAGTAAATCAGTTTTTTTCAAAGGTATGGGCTCAGATTGCTCTCTGGTTATCTTACCACGGACAGGGAGAAGCCAAGACCCAAGTGAGGACTGATACAAACAAGTGAAAACCAGCAGGCTTCTAAAACGAAGATGGCTTTGAAGTAGTGGTAATTTAAGAAGATACTGCCATCTCACCACAAACAGGTGATAACTTTACTCATTAGAATCAGCCTTGACTTGTCTGCCACTTGGGAGATTATTCATGAATTCAAACCTCTCTGTGAAATTCTCCTCATTCATTCCCTTAGGGGAACCATCCAGCTCCAGGCAGCTGCTCTGTCCCTGCAGAGCCGCAGCCCCATGTGCTGCAGGTGCTGCCATGCAGGACACTGAGCAACCTTCAGGCTCCCTCAGCTTGCTGCCTCTGCCGTGCTCTGCCGCATTCACACATCCCTGATCCAGCAAGCCAAGGGACATCAGCCATGGAAATCTGCAGCCACTCGAGCAAGCAATGTCCAACAGCCCAGCTAGAACCTGGTAGAAAAGTCAGAGGAGGGAGGCAGCACAATGGGATGAGTACCCATGTCTGCAGCTGTCACATGTCAGCAGCTGGGGCAGTGATGGCAACTGAACTCACACCTCACTACATGCTCTGGGGCTTCTCCCTCCAGGTTACCCCCCTCTGAAGTTTGAAACTACCAAGAAAAAATGAGAGCAACCTATTTTTAGTAGTAATAAAGTAATTCAAATCCAGGATGTGCTCTGCCCCTACTTTAGTTAGGCAGCAGTAATGAACACTGCAGTTCAGCCCTGCCATCGTGCTCTGTGCAGGGAACACCAGGAACTGCATCATCACGCACAGCCAAGCATGAAGTAATGGAAAAAAGAGCTGATCTTGAGGGGATCAACTGCAGCACATTCCCTCCTTCCAGGCAAGGGTGCTGCAACATCTTTCAGGGGAGTTGGACCACAGGCCAATGGAGAGCTGTGTTACTGTGCTGACAACTTCACAACCCCTAGAGGATTCAGGCTGGTGATTGAGGAATAATGTTTACTTGGGCAGGAGATGCTTTTAGCATCCTTACTATGCTGCAAAACACTGAAGGAAGAAATGCAACTGTAGATACAACAGAATTACTCATTTTAAAAATACAGCTAGCCTGGAATCAGTGTAATGAACTTTTGCTTTGGTGTTGGGTTGTTTTTTTGTTTGGTTGGTTTTTTGTGGGTTTTTTGTTTGGTTTGTTTGTTTTTTTCCCAAAGAAATTTATACTCTTCTTCAAGATGATGCTGTGTAGAGCCAAGTCACAACAAAGATTCTTTATGACTGTGCTCCAGCGAGATGATGCTCACTGGAGAGCACAGAACATTTTCCATCTGTTGCAATGAGCAGTGGTAACACTGAAGTAATCTATAATAAAGAAAATAAATTTAAGAGAAATTTTGCAACTACCTGTTTCAAAAACGTCTGTAACGGTTGTATGCTGTGTCTTGTAATACAAAACGCACGCTGCCAGGTGCTCCCTCCCCTCAACGAGCCTTTAAAAACTGGATTTGTCACAAACCTGGAGCTGTGAAGAGTTAAGTGACAACAACTCTGCATCAAACTCCCCCGTATCACTGTTACACTAACAAGCACAGAAACACAGATGACAGGGAGCTGAGCCATCGCAGCGCAGTAAGCGCAATTGCACCTCACCAAGGTGCCTCTGTGCATCCTGCAGCTTTTTGCCTCCTGGCACCCATGTTCTGAACAGGGGCATTCCCCTGGAGCAGTGGGCCAGGAAGTAGCTCCCAGTGAAGCAATGCCTGCACACAAATCCACAGTGCAGGCCAAGCTCTCCACCACGGGCTGTCAGTCCGTCACTGGCACTGGGCCCTGTTCCTGCCCCGGGAGATGCCCCTGGCAAGCAGGGCAGGTTTGCAGCGCGCGAGCTGTGCTGAGCTCTCTGAAGTGCCTGCAACAGAAATGCTCTGGCAGGGAAAGGTCCAGCCACTGCTCTGCACCCCACATCCCTGCAACATCAGGCTGCTCACATGGATAACTGCTTTGCTTGTAAGATAGCAGGCCCAAGTAAAGGGATTCCTTCCTAAGAGTGCTCTCTACTTCATTTTCTACATTTTTTATTCCATTATTCCACACTGTATTTCCTAAACTACTAGAATCAATTATTTTCTGTATCTGTACAATCACATTTTGCAATCTAGTAAATATTTTGCCCTCTCAGTTGCCATGGAAAATTATTCAATCCATAAATCCTTTAGATAACAGCGAATGCAGCAGAGCTTTAAATGACTGCGTGTTTTCCAGATAAACCTTAATTAATTCCATATGTAGTGCAGACTCTTTAGGGCCAGGTTTGGTTCTCACCTCAGTCAGCAGTCAGGCTGTGACTTTACAGAGGCAGGAAAGTGGCTGTTTATCTGGAGATGCGGTGGAGAGGTATTTGCACCCAAGACAGCAGAAACAAACATGACATCTGCTCATTTGACACCTACTTACCAACTCCTGCCCTGCACAGGTCAGACATACAGACCT